>BLSH010123253.1:1001709-1037328 GCA_018402905.1 Glandirana rugosa | reverse complement strand
CGAACTGTGGTAGACTTGGTTTATTTCAAATAGAACCAGAGTAGTCTGGTGTCCTGTACCAAGGTCATTAGGTACAGGAAAAAAAAAAAAAAAATAAGAAAAATAACAAAAAAACTATTATACGTAATTGTATCCGCCCCACAGTGGGGCACGCAGACTCCTTCCGGATCCGTAGCCAGGAGGCCAAGAACCCAAGCAGAAGGGGGGGAGGGGGGAGGGGTAGGGAGAATATGGGGTATGGGTACTGTTTGTATAGTTAGCAGACTATGTCTAGTTAGTCCAGGGCATATAAGGCTATTGGAGCCGGAGGCCCTTGTTTGTGTATGTTAATGCATATTATCAAAAAAACAATAAAAAGAATAAAAAAAAAAAAAAAAGGACATGGATTACTGGAACCATGTCCTGTGGTCTGATGAGACCAAGATAAACTTTATTTGGTTCAGATGGTGTCAAGCTTGTGTGGCGGCAACCAGGTGAGGAGTACAAAGACAAGTGTGCCTTGCCTACAGTAAAGCATGGTGGTAGGAGTGTCATGGTCTGGGTCTGGGGCTGCATGAGTGCTGCCGGCACTGGGGAGCTACAGTTCATTGAGGGAAGCAATAATGCCAGCATGTACTGTGACAAAGTGAAGCAGAGCATGATCCCATCCTTTCGGAGACTGGGTCGCAGGGCAGTATTCCAACATGATAACGACCCCAAAAACACCTCCAAGATGACCACTGCCTTGTTAAAGAAGCTGAGGGTAAAGCTGATGGACTGGCCAAGCAGGTCTCCAGTCCTAAATGCTATTGATCATCTGTGGGGCATCCTCAAACAGAAGGTGGAGGAGCGCAAGGCATCCAATAGCTCTGTGATGTCAACATGGAGGAGTGTAAGAGGACTGCAGTGGCAACCTGTGAAGCTCTGGTGAACTCCATGCCCAATAGGGTTAAGGCAGTGCTGGAAAATAATGGTGGGCACACAAAATATTGACACTTTGCCGGATTTGGACATTTTCACTTAGGGGTGTACTCACTTTTGTTGCCAGCGGTTTAAGCCTCATACACATGATGCGACGATCGTACGACCGAATGGCCCAAAACGTATGTTGGCTGTTGTATCTCGCGTACTGACATGCACAAAACGATCGTACGACAAAGGCGAATGTAGTGACGTGTTATGAACGTATAAAGAGAAAGTTCAGGTGCATGTAAATAGCATCTGGCCGTTCCTGACTTCTGAGCATGCGTGTTTTACACAACACAACTTGTTGGACCAACTTCTCTGTGCACACGATACAACGGTTGTACGACTGCTTGTCGTACTACCAAAGTTTTCTAGTCTGCTCATCCAACTTCTGTTGTATGACCGTCGTACGTCGGCTGTTCTAATCGCGTGTACTAACAGTCGATTTAGCATACAACGGTCGTTCGTACGACCTGTTGTATACAATCGTCGACTCGTGTGTATGAGGCATTAGTCATTAATGGCTGTGTGTTGAGTTATTTTGAGGGGACAAGAAATTTACACTGTTATACAAGCTTTACATTGTAGCAAAGTGTCATTTCTTCAGTGTTGTCACATGAAAAGAGAATAAAATATTTACAAAAATGTGAGGGGTGTACTGTGTATATATATATATATATGCAGCTGGATCAGGCTCTCAGCCTGGATCCAACAATATTTTCAGGATCCTTTCAGTACTTGCAATGACTCTGCCCTGTCAGATGATAGCGAGCAATATTTTGCAACCAGCCAACTCTGGGTCACAGGTGAACAAAAGTAAAGTATGTTTCAAAAGAGAAAAATACTCAAAAAATGTGTGGCCATACTGTTTATACATGAGCAATTCGTTTCGTTCCAAATTCCTTTTTCAACTAAGTTTGGCAAAATAGTTGAATTATCGAAAACCCATTTAACAAATTTTTCCATAAACTCAAAAATTCGGAAATTCGCAAAACGAAAATCCAAAATTTTAAAATCTGACATTTCAAAAATCCAAAAATTCGAAAATCCGTAAATTAAAAAATTAAAAATTCTGAAAATAAGAACAACAATACGAAAATAAGCACAAAAATCTGAAAAATCAAAAGAACGATAATCCAGAAATAATTACGAAAATCCAAAAATTCAAAAAACCTGAAATAATAACTAACCAATAATAAATATTACTAACTAGTAAATAATAGGTATTGGAATTTCCTTTCAAATTTGGCTGTTAGTGAACGTAATGAATATGAATTTACGAATTATCCGAAATAACAAATGCCGCATCTAAACGAATGGAACATAATGAATTAATAATAATAATAAAAACATTTTATTATTATTATTAATTCATTACGTTCCATTCGTTTAGATGTGGCATTCGTTATTTTGGAAAATTCGTAACTTTGGACAAATTCGTATTTGTTACATTCACTAACAGCCAAATTTGAAAGGAAATTGTAATGCCTATAATTTAATAGTTATTATTAGTGCGTTAGTTATTTTTTCTGATTTTTGTACTTATTTTCAGATTTTTGTTCTTTCAAATTTTTGGATTTTCGTTTTTAGTTTTGGATTTTTGAATTTTCGAATTTCCGAATTTATGAATTTTCGAATTTCCAGATTTTCGATTTTCCGAATTTACAGATTTTCGAATTTACGGATTTCGAATATTTCCAAAGTTACAAATTTATTCAAAATAACGAATTTTGATCATAATGAAAAACAAAAAATGAAACTAAAAAGTGCACATGTCTAATACTGTTCTTTTAAAGCAGCTCTGCCAATGGGAATGAATGTCAGACTCATCTGATCTTTTTATCTGCTCGACCTATACCACTTATGGTGCTAGGCTGTCATCTAGAGTTTTCAGGCAGTATTGCTTTCCCCATTGAGACTACTGTATTCCTAGCAACCCCGCCCCCTCCAAAATCACCCCGCCCCCAGCACAAATCCCTCTCTCCTCAAAATCCCCCCTTATAACACAAATATAGGCTGTGTTCTTCTCCCCCTAGCTCCTCTCCCTACTGTCTGTATACAGGAGATGACACAGAATTCTTAGATGAAGACAGGATTTGATTTTCACCTTCTACCCACAATTTCTGCTGCCGGGACAGGAGCAGTGTGGGGAGGAGATATGGGATGGACAATCCAACCTTGGACAGCCAATCTGATTGTGTTCAGTCTTAATTCCTGTATACAGACAGAAGGGAGAGAGCACAGCCTGCACCTCCTCCCAGCTCTCTGAAATGGTACCCTGATAAATTCTTTATCTATGCCCACTGTGTCCTTCACTTCATCATGCTAATAGACAGCACTTATTACACAAAACAGAATGCAGGAAGTTTCTGTTGCATCATAGAAGCTGACCTTTTTGATCCTCTGTTTTGTTTCTTTCCTCCAGTATTTACAACTCATTCTAACTTTGGCTTGTCCTCACCTGAGATATTAATAACCACATCCTTCATTTGAATAGGACCTTGAGAGATGGCGTGCGGCTGAGTCTCATTCATTAGAGATCTCCTACGTCTGTGGTTTCTGTTGGGATTTATGGTACAGCCTTGGGAGCAACGAGTATCTGAAGTCCCCTTCTTACATAAGATAACTGAGGAGCTTATGAATATCTGAAAGTTCAAAAAAAATCATTATGATGTAACATAATATGATACATGGTATGATACAGTACATCTACACTGCCTTTCATAGCTTGGTCAGCTCTCAGTCTCTACTAGCGATCAAGAACCAAACATCGGGGTTCCTGATCATGTGATTTCCATGTTAGCCATGACATAGAGTTCACATGTGATTAATTAGCAAATAAACCTTCCAGGCATTTAATTGCATTTATTTATAAATGTTTAAAATGTATTATAAAATGAATGATATAAATAATACATTTTATATTATGAAATGTAATTTTATACAGTTTTTAAAGTAGAATTTTTTTTCCCAATTTTTGTCCATTTGTCAGTCTACCAAAATAAATGGGAGACGCGTATTTACAGTATTAAAACATTGTTCTAAGTTCAATTTGAATAAAAAACTGTAGGTAGGCAGATTAGTATTTAAAATAGTTATTGTACGGACAAGCAACATAGACGGACGCTGCTAAATTTGATTCGGTATTCATGCACCAATGACCTCTGGTCACAAAGGATTTTAACCACTTCAATACTGGGCACTTTCTCCCCTGCCTAAACAGTCCAATTTTCAGTGCTGCCGCATTTTGAATGACAGTTGCGCAGACATGCAACGCTGTACTCAATCAAATTTTTCATCATTTTTTTCCCCCACAAATAGAGCTCTCTTTTGGTGGTATTTGATCACCACTGGGGTTTTTATTTTTTACGCTCCAAATAAAAAAAAGACTGAAAATTTTGAAAAATAAAAAAGTTTTTCTTCGTTTCTGTTTACTTTGTAAATAAGTAAGTTTTCTCCTTCACTGGTGAGCACTGATAAGGCTGCACTGACTGGCACTGATGAGGCAGTACTGATTGGCTCTGATGAGGGGGCGCTGATGATGAGGCACTTATATGCAGCACTAATGGACACTGATAGGTGTCAATGATGGGCACTCAAAGGCGGCACTGATGGGCACTCATAGGTGGCACTGATGGGCACTCATAGGTGGCACTGATAGGTGGCACTTATAGGCGGCACTAATGGTCACTGATGGGCGGCATTGATAGGCAGGCACTGATCAGGAGGCACTAACAGGCATCACTGATGGACACAGAGTGCCATCCTAATGGGCACTGACTGATCGGCATCCCCGGTGGGCTCACCTGGTGGTCTCCAGTGGGCAGCCCTGGGAGTATGAAGTGGGCATCCTTGATGGGTCTGCACTGATAATCAATGCAATGTTTATCAGCGCAAACCCCCCCTGTCAGGAGAGCAGCCGATCAACTCTCCTGTACTAGCACCTGTCAGTGCGAGTGGAGGAAAAGCCCATATTTGGCTCTTCCTGTTTACACTGTGATCAGCTGTGAATGGACACAGATGATCACATGGTAAAGAGCCAATGTCAGAGGCTCTTTACCTAGATCGGAGATGCGGTGTTTCAGACTGATGCACCACACCACTGATCACCGTGCTGGGCGCGAGCTAGCAGCTCATCCTGCTGGACGTCATATGACACCCAGTCAGGATAATGAAACCACTTCCCGGCTGTTATTCTGCTATATGGCGAGTGGGAAATGGTTAAGCTCTAGAGCCATTTTTACATTTAACCAAAGGCCTATTGTTGAAGACATTTTGGACATGGCTTCAGTCATCCTACAATCCTGGTTGTTAAGGTCTACTCTCTTTTAAGTCCTCTTAAAGTGAAAGTAAACCCTTTCTGTAAACTGGTACCTAAAGGTAAGCCTATAATAAGGCTTACCTGTAGGTACTATGAATATCTCCTAAACCTGCACAGTTTAGGAGATATTCACACTTCATGCAGCCAGTGATGTCATCGGTGCATGCCCTCTGTACCAGGTCTATGACGTCATCGCAGTGTGGCCAATCAGACGGCCGAAGGACACGAACCCAGAAGGAACACCGGGTGAAGATGAAAGCGTCTTTCAGAGCTGACAGCACAGAGCTACAGGGCTTCATTCTAAGGTATTTCATAATGTGTTATTATGAGATGCATACTAGCACATTATGCCTTAACTTTGCAGGATTTAAAAAAAAAGAAAAAATTGGTGTGGTTTACTATCACTTTAACTTGTAGTAGGTTAATAAACAAACACAGAGAAGTGTGGGTAACTTGTCTTGTGCACCTGCACCCCTTTACCTTACCTTACCCAGCTGCTGCACCCATCACTTATGGTGTTAAAAAAATCACTACCTTTATATGCAGCGCTATATTTAATAAATAACAATAAAATTTACCAAAAAAATTAATAAAGTGCAAACCTATATAAATTGCAACCCGATGTCCAAAAAGTTGTATAAATAATTAATAAACATAGAATATAAACCAGGCAGCGCTTAAAATGGCGAACAATCACCATTTAACATAAAAACAACAACACATTTCAAACAATCTCATATGTTAGATGTATTGAGTAGCAGAAGTCCAGTAGTCACAGTCACTCACATAAAAACACAACAGTGAGTCTTTGGAGACAGTACATTCAATCCCAAAAGGAATGATGAAGGAAAGCTGTCACCAACACCTCCACAAATTGATAACGCTCCCTATAGAGTGAACTCTTACCAGATCCCAATAGATATACCAATTTTTCCACACCTGTTACTTCTATGGAAAGTCTGTGGAGAAGACACCAGAATTTATCCAAAAATATCTTATCTTGTTCCCAGTGCACTACATTGTGGTCTCATCATACAGACTGGCTCCCCAAGCCGTTGCTTACAAAATAAAGGAAGTTTGCAGGGAAAATGTCATTTTTTGGCTTTATAAATGCAATTATTGCTGCAGCATCTTCTATACACAGTGCAGATGTGCCACTTTACAGGTAGACTAAGGGGACACCCCAGGCACTATATTGAAAAAAATGTTTCATTTTTATGCTTTCACTTTAAGCATCAATAAATCACTGCTCATTTAAGAATGAAGTTTTTTTACAAACTTTTTTTTCATGAATGCATCTCCTCCAGGCCAGTACCCAGACCCCCATAAGCACTGTATGTCAAATTACTTCCATACAAGCCTTTAAAATGTACACGTTTGATTTTTACAGTTCGGGTCCCATAGACTTCAATGGGGTTCATCATTCGGTTCCGAACTTTCGCAATGTTCGAAAGTTCTGGTGCGAACCGAACATGGGGTTGTTTGGTCCATCCCTACTATTGGGATCTGGTAAGAGTGCACTCTATAGGGAGCGGAATCTACTTGTGGAGGTGTTGGTGACAGCTTTCCTTCATCATTCCTTTTGGGATTGAATGTACCCTGGATCTCTAAAGACTCCCTGTGGTGTTTTTATACAAGAGACTGTGGCTATTGGACTTCTGCTACTCAATATATCTAACATAGATTGTTTGAAATGTGTTGTTGTTTTTATGTTAAATGGTGATTGTTCACTGTTTTAGGCGCTGCCTGTTTATAGTCTCTGGTTAAGATTACTTGCAATTGGTGGGTGATATATGGCAGCTGCTTTAACCTAGCGGTTACTGATTTTCTATTTGTCATTTTTTTCTATTTGTTATTTTTTATATCTGTTTTACTCATCAAAGTTAACTGTGAAATCCATAAGCGCTTGATATAGTTGGCAAGGGCAGAGTTTTTGGGTATAAATTTATAAACATAAACAATAATTTAAAGTGTCCAGTGCTTCAAAAGTGCAAAATAAAGCATTTATGTTGAATACGTTTTTATTGTTGACAGAATAACAAATGAACATACATTCACTCAGAACCTCAGAGTGTAAGAACACAATTACAAGGTCTAAATAAGGTCTGTGTAACATTTAAAAGTAGATAAGTATTGAATACAGAGTAGTCAAGTAAGATCTTGCATCCAACTAGGTTGAGGCGAGGTTTAAAGTCATAGATAATGTGAACCCCTAATATTCTGGAGTATCAGGACTGTAGGTAGGTAGGCAGGGAGAAAATAGGATAGAAAGGAAAGTGAGAAGGGGGGGAGGGGAGGGTAGACAGGATAATAAGGGAAGCAAGTTCTTATTGAGGAGAATCAAATGAAGAGAAGAGTAATTCAGGAATCCGAATACAAGTGGGAAGGGTTTACAGACGAATCCTACATTTCAGTTTCTCCGAAGCGGAGTAATGTATCCAGATGTACCAGGTGTTAATGAATTTATCCCATTTGTCGATTACCTTGGCCTGCATTTCCTCCATAAGCATAATGTCATTAATTTCACTTACACGCCAGGAGAGAGGTGTGGGGGGGGGGGTGTTTTTCCAATATCTGGAGATCAATTGTCTGCCTGCACAGATAAAGTATTTCAGTAGACCAGACTTTTGAGATTAATTGTACCCGAGAGTATAGACAACAGGGCTATGGAGGGGGGTGGTGTTAGTGGTCCGTCATATATTTCAGTGAAAATTTAGAAGATCTGCGACCACAACGGGTGAATGACGTCACATTGCCACCAAATATGGAGGTATGTGCCTTTCTTCGATTGACATCACCAACAAATGTCAGTGGCTGCGGGGAAAATCTGATTGATGGTGGTTGGGACTCAATACCACCTAGATACCAGCTTATAGTTCTTCTCCTGGGTATAGTCTGAAATGGAAGACTTGTGTGTAAAGAGAAAGGCTTTGTGTCAGTCCTCCTCCGATATTTTAGTCCCCTGCTCCCTGGACCAGGCTCTGGTAAAAGTTGGGAGAGTGCTATGGGTTTGAGCCAGTATGATAGTACCAATATTCAGCCACATCCAGGGAAGGATAACATAGGCACCACATCCCTCCCAATTTAAATAGATAGATTAAATAGAGTATTTGCGGGACTTTTAAGGTGCATATAAACAACACAAGTGTAAAACAAATTACTAATTTTATTTTACAGAATAAAAATGTTTGTCCATAAAGAACTATGGATGTAAACAAAACACTCTGCTACAATGTCATATTCCATATGAGGATTGCTGTCTTGACAGGATTAGACACTCAGCTTCTTCGGGAGTATATACATCAATCTAGCCATTTGGTAGCAGCAATTTCACACCCATGCATCATTGGTTTGAACATTAAGGGCAGCCACAGAGGGGACAAATGGTCCAAGGTTGGAGAATGTCCACAGATAGCTTGTGCAGAGGTTAAGAAACTTATTAGGATGACTAGTAATTGACATTGACTCCCAGCAAACAAGGATTTACCGTGTCAACATCTATTTGTTTGTCTTCATCCTCATGGCTCCAGTCCCGCAACTATTTAATTTAATCAATCTATTTGAGCCAGTATGAGTTTGTAGATCGCTGATAGTGTGGCGAGGGACCTCAGGTAGTGAGCATAGGTGTTCAAATTCCCTCATGGGTGTATGTATTTGTTTAGAAATGAATAGAGATTTACAATAAGAGAATAAGTGGAATCTTGTGTAACCATGTTATCTTAGAGGATTTATCTGCGGGGCCCGACACATAAGATCCAAGAGTTTTATGAACATATTGTCTTGCTGTGGGCCAGGAAGACCTATGATAGTTATCAAAAATTGACGTCTCCCTGCTTTCAGGAAGGGCCAGGTTGTCAAAGAACGGGGTTAGAGGACTAGGGTCAGTAGAGAGCGAATATCTTTTTCTCTTACCTTACCAAATGTGAAGGGCATCAGTTGTCAGTGGGGAGAGTGTCGACAGGGATTTGTAAGTGGGAGCGTAGCTCCATAGTAAGGAACAGAGGTCTACGGGGGACATGTCTTGTTCCACGGAGATAGAGGCTTTAGTCATTGGGCGGGAAACCATGGCAGAGGTGTGATATATTTTGAAGTCAGGGAGCCCTGCTCCCCTTCCGGTTTTTGGGTAACATAGGAGTTTATGTTTAAGTCTGGGGTGGCCCCGTGCCAAATGTAAACAAATAGCCATTGAGCGAAGGGTGCTGAAAAAGGCGGACGGGAGTACTATTTGCAAGGCTTGAAATAAGTATAGCAATTTAGGGAGTATGTCCATTTTCAGGGCATTAATGCATCCAAAATAAAGCATTTATGAATCAAGGTGCTCAGTGTCTTTTTGCTCAAAACCATTAAAGTGTCCATTTATGCAACAAAGTGCTCTGTGCCTTTCAACCAACTGCTCTCCTCCTGGTGTCCCCACAACAAACTTTTACACATTAAAGTATCCTATGTTTTTTTTTTTAAAAACTGCTACGTGTGTTTAAATCAGCTGATTTTCTTCTGGTGTCCCCGCAGCACACTTTTATACTGTGTCTCCACCACATTCTTTTATTCCGTGTCCCCAGTGTGTTTTTTGCTTCATGCACCAGCCTCCACACCCAGGAAAACTCACCAGATACTTTTGACCCCCTTTTTTTTCAAAAGATAGGTCAATAAGTGCTCAGTTCAAACAAGCTGCCCTCACTCTTCCTCCTCCAGGTTATGTTATAGTCAACACCGTATGCCAACACAGCTTCCGCCCCATCATAGTAGGGCATTTTTGGGGTATCTGGGATCAGATATCTTGCTTCTATCGTTAAGTATTCCTTTTTCCTTTCATTTCTTTACCAGCCTCTTTAATTAATTTTTGGCACCCATAGTGGGATATTCTGCCTCAAAATTTTATATGTATCTTCGCCTGAAAGGTGGCGTCTTATCTCTTCTTCATAAAACTTTTTATCTTAAATAACGATTCTGCCTCCTTTGTCCACCGGTCTTACAACAATATTTTTCCTTTTTTCCTAATAATTCCTCTAATCCCCTTTTCTATGTTTCTCATTCACCTTCTGAGTTTCATTTCCATCCCTTTCATATCCTCCTCCACCATACAGAGGCATAACTAGAACCTTCAGGGCCCCGGTGCAAGAAATTATGAAGGGCCCTTACCTATTTCCACTGATCCTGTGGCCCTTTACCTCCATGACAAATTTACTAACCCGTTCCTGTCTCTCCATCATGACACATCTTCTACTGCAGCTGGCCGGAGAGAGGAGGGGGGAGACAGCAGCTCGGGGGCGGGGGAGGGGGCAGGGTAGCACACAGGGACCCAGGGAAGGGACCCTGGGAACAGCAGAAGACAAGTAAACTGGATAGGAGGTGCGGCGGGGGCAGCATATAGAGGAATCAATCTCCTCCATTAGGAGAAAAATGGAGGAGCTTGGTTCCTCTAAATGCCGCCCCGCCATCCCTTCTATCCAGGTGTACTAGGGTGGCACACGGGCCCCTGGTGCATGGAGCCCGGTTGCAATTGCAACCCCTGTAGTTATGTCCCTGCCACCATAGATTTAGATTCTTCTAAAAACTCTATACTTGACACCTTTGGATTAAACATTGATGCATTTTTCAAGCCACTGTGTACATATTCATCTTCCACCTTCTTGTTCTCTCTCTTCTCTTTATTGCATGCAAAATATTTTTTTAACATTCAAATTCCTTATATATATTTTTTTTCAAATGAATATATGTTTGAAATATGTCCACATTTCTATCCAGACTGAATTTTAGGCTGAGATCTAATACTTTCAATTCGCAGTGGCTTTTCTCCCCTCTGTGACATATGCCCTGTGATATGTACATGCAGATCCGGCGCCAGCATAAGGCAGGTTAGGCAGTTGCCTTAGGGCGACAGGATGGAGTGGGCTGTAAAATGCACCTTCCCATCTGCAGACAAACTTTCTTGCACCGGCTCCTACAGCCAGCAATGACAGGGGGGGTGAGCAGTGTTAGCCCATCCTGTATACAGGTCCTCTGAGGGGGATGCCCATTGCCTGCGGAAGCTGCTCTGCTTTCTACAGATCCTGCAGATAGGCAAGTTTGAGCACTGCCAGGTAGGCGTGGCTAGTGGTGGGGAAGCCAGCTCACTGGTTGGTTCAAAGACCAATGATCTGTGGGCTGCCAGGTTGACTGGCAGGGGAAATCCTGCCCCCTATGTTTGTTGTGGTTCCCCCGGGAGTGCAGTGGGGTGAGTCTGATGACAGGGAGGATCAGCCTGGCTAAATGCAGATCAGAATGAGGCAAACTGTAGGTGAAATGGACCTGACAATTCTCTCCCAAGCATCTCAGTCCAATGTCAATGCTACATTTGCACAAAGCCCGTCAACACAAATCTCAAAAGGCCACAAAAACTCTTGATCATAAAAACATATTTAGAGCTTTTGTGATAACAGAGAGAACAGCTTGTGTGTCACAGATTCATCTATTCATGATTACAGCCATACAATCTTAGCGCCCTTCTTTCTCCCTGTAAACCCTCTGTCTTTCTCACCCCTCCTCTCTCTCTCTCGCTCTCTCTTTCCCCTCCCCCTCTCTTTGACCACGCTCTCTTTCTCGCCCCCCCCCGACCCCTCCTCTCTCTTTTACCCCCTCTTACCCAAGGGAGTCAGAATCCTACACAATAAGAAGTTTAACACAATAAGCCAAAAGGAAGGGGGGAACGTTTTTTGTTTTTTTTTTGCAGGAGGGACCACAGACTTTTATAAGAAGTGGGGACAGTTGGCAGAAGTCTGGGACGTATCCAGGCGCTTAAGGCTGCTTAGGCAGCCACCTTAAGATGCTGGGATGAGGGGGGGGGGTTGCCAAAATGCACCTTTGCCTGAGCAGTCAAAAATCCTTGCACTGGCCCTGTGTATATGCAGGAAATGGGGTGCTGATGGTGACATAACCTGGAGGAGGAAGAGTGAGGACAGCTTGTTTGGATTGAACACTTATTGACCTATCTTTTGGAAAAAAGGGGGTCAAAAATATCTGGTGAGGTTTCCTAGGTGTGGAGGCTGGTGCATGAAGTAAAAAAATACAATAGAGATATGGAATAAAAAAGTGTGGTAGAGACACAGTATAAAAGTGTGCTTCGGGGACACCAGAAGAAAAGCAGCTGATTTAAAGGCACTGAGCACTTTTTTAAAACCAGAGGACACTTTAATGTGTAAAATTATACTGTAGGCCCAAAGAAACAGTTGATTTAAAGGCACGGAGTGCTTTGTTGCACAAGTAGATACTTTTTTTTACAAACAATTTATTTAGAGATGTTGTAAAACAGGAAATATTACAATGTAAAAACATTTTAGTATTCAGCATAAAATATGTCTTTAGCATACCAAAATATCAGTATACAGAGAAACGATATGTATTTTTGTATATACTATAGTAGAAACAGAGAATAAATAAACATAAAATAAGGCATATATAAAAAATAGAATATAATCCTGTAACAGATCTTATCTTAAAGTTTGTTGCAAAATCCAAAAAAGAAAAATAGAAAATCTAGTCAGTCATAGTATTCATAATAGAATACCAAACATCCCATTTTGCATGAAAAGTGCATGGAATCAAAAATCGTATGGTATATTCATTCTGTTAGTATAATGGCATCAATTCTGTCTTAAACCACTTGCCGAGCAGCCACCGCACTTATACTGCCGCAGGTACGCTCTCCTGTGTAAACCGGTGGATCCTCGTTCTGACAGGGGTCATCTCTGAGATCTGCTGTTTCCAGGGATCGGGAACAGCGATCTCTGTCACGTCCCTGGCAGCCCATCCCCCCTGCAGTTCGAACACACCCAGGGAACCTAGTGTTAACCCCTTCCCTGCCAGCGTCATTTATACATTGATCAGTGCATTTTTATAGCATTGATCAATGTAATAATGTCACTGGTCCCAAAAAAGTGTCATTTGGGGTCAGATTTGTCCGTCGCAATGTCGCAGTCCCACTAAAAATCACATATCACCGCCATTACCAGTAAAGAAAAAAAAATTAAAGTCAATAAATATATCCCGTAGGTTGTAGACACGATAACTTTTGCACAAACCAATCAATATACGCCTATAGCGTTTTTTTATACCAAAAATATGAAGAAGAATACATATTGGCCTAAACTGATGAATAGATTTTTTTATATATATTTTTTTGGGATATGTATTACAGGCGGTCCCCTAGTTACAAACATCCGACTTACGAACGACTCCTACTTACAAACGGAGGGAGACAACAGGAAGTGAGAGGAAATCTACCAATAGGAAGGGAAATTCACTCCTGTAAGAATTATTATGAGTAAAAGGTGTCTCCACTGTTGCTTTATCACCAAGGTTTGTTTCCACAACAACCCTAAATTTTCAAAATCCAATTATCATTGGGACAGGAAGTGAGGAGAAATCTTCTGAACAAAAACATAGACAACAAAACAAACATTACAGGGGTGTTACCCCTTCCCTATACTATCCAAAAAGCTTAAAAATCGTTTTTTTGGCTGAAGCTACACTTAAAAAAAGTACCTGTTCTGACTTACAAACAAATTCAACTTAAGAACAAACCTACAGTCCCTATCTTGTTTGTAACCCGGGGACCGCCTGTATAGCAGAAAGTAAAAAAAAAATTCAAAATTGTCAGCCTTTTTTTGATTATAGGGCAAAAAATAAAAACCGCAGAGGTGATCAAGTACCACCAAAAGAAAGCTCTATTAGTGGGAGAAAAAGGACGCCAATTTTGTTTGGGTACAGCGTTGCGTGAACACGCAGTTGCCAGTTAAAGCCGAATCACAAAAAATGGCCGGGTCAGGAAGTGGGTGAATCGTTCCGGGGCTGAAGTGGTTAATTTGTGAGAAAGATACAGAAGGATTCTTCCGATTAAATGCAATGGCCCACAGTGTTGCAACAGAAAACGTATGGCTTAATTGTACTGAAGAGAAAGGATAATCCCGAAATTGGAGCAAATAGTAAACATATTGAAAGAGAAAGAGTACTAGAATTAGATGTGATTTGTAAGGCCATCATATATATTTTCTGCCAGATTGGTTGAATTACTTCACAGCTCCAAAAAATATGGAGATAGTAGCCCTTAGTTGCACAACCCCTAAGGGCCGGTTCACACATGAGCAGCGCGACTTGCCAGGGCGAAGCAAGTCGCCCCGCTCGAGGCGATCTCAACGCGGCTTGTAAGGAGACTTCTATCATAGAAGTCAATGCAAGTCGCGCTGAGATCGCCCTGAAAATAGTGCAGGAACAATTTTTCTAAGTCGGAGCGAAGCAATTCGCTCCTATTAGAACGGTTCCATTGCACAGCATTGAGGAGACTTGTCAGGCGACTCAAGTCGCCTGACAAGTCCCCTAGATGTGAACGGGCCGCGAAGTTGCGCTGCTCAAGTGTGAACCGGCCCTAAAACAATATTCTGAAGAATCAGCAAACAAATGATGTATTCTAGAAGGTGTATAGTACCATCTAGTTAAAACTTTTATGGCTGTTTCTCTAATGAAAAGAAAACGAGTGCATTTGCAGAGATTCACTATCATAAAGGTAGGTTAATTGGCTCCTGTCTAAATTTGCCCTAGTATGTGTATGGATGAATGTGAGTTAAGGACCTTAGATTGTAGGCTCCTTGAGGGTAGGGACTGATGTGAATGTACAATATATATGTAAAGCGCCGCGTAAATTGACGGCGCTATATAAGTACCTGAAATAAATAAATAAACATCAGACCAGTCATCTGAAGCGTATTGTGCTGCACATTCCTGTTCCCATTTTATCATATAGGGCATTTTATCAGAGTTAGATGTAGTTTGAATTAAATTATTCATAGAGAAAATAAGTCCTTTATCATAGTCCTTTATGAGTGGACAGATTTTTTCAAAAAGAGTGAATTCCTTTGAGGCAGATAAGGAGTAATGTGCTGCAAAGAACAGTCTAATCTCATAGTATCTCCACGTTTCACTATAGGGAATATTCTTAAGAGATTGAAGACTAGAGAATGAAATACAAGTAGATACTTTAAAGCGGTTGTCTACCCGAAAAAAATAAAATAAATAAAAACCTGCAAGATAATAGCATAATGAGCTAGTATGCACGCATACTAGCTGATTATGAAATACTCACCTTGAAACGAAGATCCGACCGGGCTGCTCGGTCCCCTCTGAGGGAGCGGACATCTTCCTTCGGATCTTGCTTCCGGGTACGCGGCTCCGGTGCTGTGACTGGCCGGAGCCGCGAGACGTCACTCCCGCGCGTGCGTGCGGGACCCGTTTTTCCCAACAAGGTCCGGAACTATTGCCGGGCTTTTCCCGGGACATACACGGCGCATGTGCCATAACGCCACAGCGAATTAGAAAGGGAATATCTTCTAAACCTTATTATAGGCTTACCTGTAGGTAAAAGTAAACAAAATGGGTAGACAACCGATTTAATAGTTTTGAGCAAAAGGACACTGATCACTTGATTATTGAATGTTTCATTATGCACTTTCGAAGACCTGGACACTTTAGATTGTTGTTTATGTTTATGAATTGTTTATACAACTTTTTAGACATTGGGTTGCTATTTATATAGGTTTGTACCATTTTGTGGTGAATTTCATTATGTATAAAGCATAGCGCTGCATATAAAGATAGTAAATGATAAGTGTGTCTTCAGAAAATTTCCAGGGGTTTGGATGCCTAGAACAGCATTTGTCCTGAGAGGGCACCTCTGCGGCATGCAGCACAAGGACAAAAATCTGCCTTTACAGTCCAATCTGACTGTGCTCTGTCTTAACTCCTGTAAGCAGACAGAAGGGAGAGAGCAGAGCCTGCACCCCCTCCCGGCTTTCTCCTCCTCTCTGTTGCTACCTGTGCTATAGTCAGCAACCCAGAAAGCTGCGCAGGCCACCCGACATGTCCTTAGCAAACAATGTTGTCATTGGGTGGTAGGACGCATGCACATGTTTGTGTGATAGGGGGGTCAACAACCAAGGTTTTTTTTTGGTGCAATTTGTACTATAGATAGAAAGTGCCTATTTTATTCTATGGTGTGTCCTGCTCATCATGACAGCAAACTTTTGTTTCCTGGCAAAAGCGTTCAAAACATATTTACAAATTAAATTCAGAGTTATATTTAAGTTTGTGCAGTATCTTTCATGCTCCTAAAAAACAAATGAAATGTACAAAAAAATGCAAAATGTTTTTCTAGGTTGCACCACCAGTGCCTATACCTGACTTTTGACATTTGTTTGCCCGTGCAGACAAGCTGTTGCAATCAATTGCATGCCAGTAGCTGCACGGATAATTAAATTTCTCCACACATGCGGTCTGTGCACTTTGGGATGATTGTGGAGATGTATGGAGGTTTGTGCAGCCGACGGCCTGACATTATTTTCAACAGGCTGCCTGCATGGGTCTGCACAGAACACCTGTGCATCCTGCATGGAGGAAGATAGCCCACAGGATTTGTACACCCGTGTGAATGAGTCCTAAAAAAGTATCTACCACAATCGCATTTCGTGCAAATTCAGAACTTAGATTCACATTATAAACATCATTAATGGGACAAAATTCTGCTGTTTTTACAAATAAGTATCTCAGAATCCAAAATGTACTTACCTGCTTATAGCTTGCAAAAACTGCAGGTGCTTCAATTGAGAATCTGAATACATTAGTTGGTCCTGGGTAAGCTACCAAAGTGTGATCTTTAACACACCTGCAACCACAATAACAATGTAATTGAAACATTTCACAATACTATTAAACTACATATACTAAAGCTGACCACACATTAGGCCTCATGAATACTGCAACTCAACAGCGCCTCTTTTATAGGCTTTGCTGAGTTTTTTTTCTGCTCCATATCCTCCATATTAGCCCAAATGTCTATGCACACACGGGTGTTTACAGGTGTTTAGAGGCAGAAGAATTTAGAGACAGAAAAAAAAAACATCACCTGCACATTCAGGAGAGGAGCATTTTGGCAGATATAATGCCAAACATGCCTAAATGCGTGTAAACGTGGCTAAGCGCTAGGCACATTTTGCACTTTAGCATTCATTAATTTCAATGGCCAGAATAAATAATAGTTTGGCCAATGAAATGAGGCTACGCGCTCAGAGCTCTCTGCTCCTTATGAAAGCCAGAAGGCCATGGAGAGCTCCGAGTGCGTAGCCTGTACTCTTCAGCCACCTCTCCTTCTTCCTCTCCTGGTGATGTCACGTTCATCGCAGCGCTCCATGCTGGTTGGCGTAGATTTCTTGTACAACACAGAACGTCCATTCCTTCTCCATGGTTCCCATGGAATTGAAACCCGGTGAGCCATGCAGGATCGAGGAAACTGGTGGACACTCCAGCACAGCATAAGCATGTTATGTTTTATATCTTGTAAGTATTTTTTAACTGCTTGCTCATTAAATTTCCTTTTGATACTGCACGCAGGTGGCGCTTCTCCTGTCTTCTTCTAGTTCAAATTCTTGATATGTGCCTGCTGTACCATGTACTTGTATGAAAAAGTCTCCTGTTATCTTTGTATTGTTTCCTGCCAGTCCCTCAGCATAGCTATGAAAAACTGACTATACTAGGCATGAGAGCAAAGCGTGGTCAGTTCCCTAGCTATGCTGGCACTCAGCTTGCTCTCCTCCAATGATCAGGCTTGTCCTGACACCCCCCTTTCCCGCATGGCCATTCACTGCGAAGATTAGTGTGCTGCTGTTTCTCCTCCCCTAGCTCTGTTCTCAGCTTAGATGATATGTGATCACTTATAAAATTTGGGGAAAAGGTATTTATATATATTTTTTTATATCTATACACAACTGTTTTGCCTTTCACTTGTTGCCTTTCATTCTATTTTAAACTGAATAGGTTGTTTTACAAGGTGAGGGTTTACATATAATTTAATTGTTATATGTGAACTTGTACTCCTGGATTTATTCAAGAAATATCACTCATAACTTTATCCTTGAACGTTTTTTGTCACATACTCCTTCCATAGAAATATGGTTTATTATACAATTTTTTATGCTTTATGTCAGACTTTATTGATCAACTGCAAGCACTCCGAAGTTCAACTCTATACAGCTATCTCTTTGGAACATTTGCCCAACATTCCAGTTTTGGGAACAGAAGCGACATACCTGTTCCCTGATCAATATAAGAGACCATGTTCTCCTGGCCTTTTGATAATAGATTATTGTTGACACTGCACATTAGGGGTGAGGATCAATTTCCACGATGCTCATGAGACAAAATGTTACTATTGTGACATCCTTTTCAAGTAGATATTGAGAAATTTTGCAAATGTAATGTGCTTGTCTACATTTGAAATTTTCATCTGATAGCTGTTGTACAGTGTATTCCTGATTCCTAAGAGCATTCCTGATTTATTTGACATAAAGACCATGGTCCTCTCCATCATTTTCTTGAATTTCGATTAAGACACAGACAAAGAATGTTGATAACTTATCCATCTGTAACTTATTGGGTTCAAGAGCACCTTCTAGTGTAACTTATAAACCTTACTGATACAAAGGGTTATCGAAAGCGTGGCTGGCTATTTGAAAGGCTTTCATTTCCAAGCTGGTCTTATTGCTACAATATAAAATCTCTTAAAATGTATTTTTGTACTTTTCAATTTTGGATTTGAGCTTTGGGAGATACCCTAAGCTTTTGTTTAAAGTGGAACTCCAGCCACAGACATCAACTTTGTTTAGGATGGCCATACATGGATCAAAATTGGATTTTTCTGCATGCAATTACTGCCAGCAGCCATAGCCACTAGCAATAATCATTGTATTCTGCTGGCCAGGAAAGGTCACTGTGCCCCCCCCCAACCCTGGCAGAAAACAATAGCACTGCGGGAGGGATTCCATCGTCAACACGGACCGTGTTGATGGTGGAAGGAAAGAAATTGCATTATCTATTAGCTGCCTTACTGTTTAATTAACTGAATAGTACAGGTACTCCTCACTTAACGACCAGGTTCCGTTCCAATGACCATTGTTAAATGAATTGGTTGTTAAACGAGGAATCACAACTAATCAATATTTTAAGCATTCTTAACTACTGTACTGTATTGTATTGTGAAAAAAGGTCTAAACACAAAACTCCAGCTCAATAACGTTATTTTAATTTGCATAAGTACAGAACACAAAACAGAATTCTGTACTGTATTGTGCAATACAATGATGTATAACGCGTCGTTCGGTTGGGGAGAGCTGATCATAAGTCCGAGTGGTCGATAAACAGGTAAGTTGTTAAACGAGGAGTATCTGTATACCAGACACTCATTGTGCTGCCTGGGTCCAAGAATGAAATGCTGCCCCCCCAAAAAAAAAAAAACGCCCACCAAAAGGCCCCCACATCCATTATTTTATATCATGATAATTAAAACTAAAATTGAATTTATCAGGAAGTCAGATTTACATGCAACAGCACCTTGTCTATATGAAAAATTATACGACATACCATTATGTTCAATTCCAAGGGGCGGGCTATGGCAGTATAGGGGCAGGCAAGGGTAGTATATAGACAGGCTAGGGCAGTATAGGGACAGGCTAGGGCAGTATATAGACAGGCTAGGGTAGTATATAGACAGGCTAGGGTAATATAGGGACAGGCTAGGGTAGCATATGGACAGGCTAGGGCAGTATACTGTCAGGCTAGAGTAATATATGGACATGCTAGGGTAGAATATGGCAAACTAGTAGTATAGGGACAGGCTAAGGTAGTATATAGACAGGCTAGGGTAGTATATAGACAGGCTAGGGCAGTATAGGAACGGGCTGGGGTAGTATAGGGGTAGGTGGAGCAGTCCGGGGGGCAGCGGTCATCATGACACACAAAACTGCTGGAAAAAAAATCTTGGTCATTAATTTGCTGGATTAATAGAAGAGAAGGAGGGGCGGCCATGGTTCAGTTTGCTGCCCCTCTCAAAGTGCTGCCTGGGTCCAATGGACCCACTGGGACCCATGCTAGGGCCGGTCCTGCAGACACTACTGCCAGGACCAAACTTTCAGTGCTGATGCTTTTTATCTACCCCTCCTCTTCCCCTGCCCTGTTACCAGAATATAAGGCATTCTGTGAATGGACAAGAGATACAATGATGCGATCCTCTTGTCTATTCATAAAATGGCTTGCATTCTGGGAACATATTACATGGCAATCTGTAAATGGACAAGGAGAGAGGAGGATAACTGGCACAATCTTTTCACTGTATAAGTCTAGGACGGCTCAGTGTGCAAAGCAGCCGAAATTAAAACAATGCTGCAGGATGTGGCACTGCCACAGAGGTAAGTAAGGAGATGGGAGGGGATAAAGGCTAGTTCAGGAGAGGTGGATGGGGAGGGGGGAGAATAGAATGTCTTGGGCCCCTTTCACACGAACGGACTGATCGGGTTCACCTGTCAGTTTTTCAGGCGGACCCGATTGGACCCTCCATTCTCTTCTATGGAGTGGCGGGTGTAACCACTTCAGCCCCGGAAGGATTCACCCCCTTCCTGATCACTTTTTGCAATTCGGCACTGCGTCGCTTCAACAGACAATTGCACGGCCGTGCGACATTGTACCCAAATAAAATTGATGTCCTTTTTTCCCCACAAATAGAGCTTTCTTTTGGTGGTATTTGATCACCTCTGCGGGTTTTTATTTTTTGCACTATAAACAAAAAAAAGAGCGACAATTTTGAAAAAAAAACAATATTTTTTACTTTTTGCTATAATAGATATCCCCAAAAAATAAATTAAAAAAAATGTATTCATCAGTTTAGGCCAAAATGTATTCTTCTACATATTTTTGATGAATAACATTGCAAAAAGCATTTATTGATTGGTTTGCGCAAAAGTTATCGCGCCCACAAACTATGAGAATTGATTTATGGTGTTTTTATTATTTATTTTTTCTACTGGTAATGGCGGCGATCTGCGATTTTTTATTTGGAATGCAGTATTGCGGCGGACAGATCGGACATTTCTGACACTTTTTTGGGACCACTGACATTAATACAGCGATCAGAGCTAAAAAATATCCACTGATCACTGTATAAAGTCACGTGATTTCTGGTTGCATCACTTCCGCTGTCTGCAATGTAGGTGGATTGCTTTTCGGCGTCCCCTGATTGTATCTGCATGTAGCTGCACAATAAACAAAGTACTACACCAGATTGGATTAGTCCGGTTCTGTTTGTTCTTTCCCCTATTGAGCACAAGGACGTATATGCCAGCAGTATCATCCCTTGTAGCTGAGGAGGAAGAACTGTCGACCTACTAAGCGATTATGATTCCTGTCATGGGAATCCACTATTTTTGGTAAGTAGGTTGTGTGACCGGTGTGCCAGGTGGAGGGACGTCAACATTATCAAAGTGCTACAGCAGTTGGTATCGGCCCATTATAATATTGGCTCTTGAAACTTGGATTTATCACTTATCAAATTGTCCGAAGATGTGTCACTTTGGGACTGGTTTTTGGACTCATCGCTATTGCCATACCGAGACTTTATTTGCACTTTAATTTTCCAGCATTTTGCACATTGTTATCTTTGCACGTTTTGCACAATTTTGACGTTTGTTATTCCACTGCATTTTTTGCACGCACATTGTGCGACCTGCGTGGAGCATTATGTATACCTAGCCACCATGCAGATCGCACTGATATGAGATTTAGCATTTGCACTTTAGTATTCAAGCTGCGATATATTTAATGGCATTTTTAATTCCTTTGCCTAGCTGCTGAGATTATATTTGTGATTATTATTTTCATGAGGGGAGCGCGGTTTTTCTTGACTTCATATTTAATTTTGGTTTTCCACTATTACACCTGCAGCCCCCCTCAGTGTCACATATTTATCCATTTATATATTGATTGTGATATCACTCACATTTTGTTTATATTCAAACTTTTTTTGAATTTATTATTTTTCCATTGCGCTGGTTTCACACACACATTACTGTATAAATGTCACTGGCAGTGAAGGGGTTAACACTAAAGGGACAATCAAGGGGTTAAGTGTGTTCCCTCAGCGTGTTCTAACTGTATGGGAGCTGGGCTGGCAGGGGCATGACAGCAGATCTAACTGATCTCGATGACAGGGATCAGTTGAACACTGTCATGGCCCGTTAGAATGGGGAACCGGCATGTTTACATTACATGTAGAAGGTGACCCGCGCCCTGCGGCCACACACACACACATGCAGCATGCGGGGGCACGAGAGCGTGCCGCCGCCAGCGTGTGCCCGCAACTGTGCGAATCGCCGTTTATAGACGCCGATTTGTGCAGTGGAGCCACAATGCAGCCGTCTTTCTACACGAGGAGACACTGCATCCAATCAGATCTGCTAAAAACAGATTGATGGGGATCCATTATCTTACGTCTAACGGATCAGATGGCACTCGAGTGTAAATGGATGGGCGGTCTTAGAGGAGAGTGGGCTGTGTCTGTGTTTGCTGTGCATAAGTGGAGCAGACATGAACCAGCCGTCCTCCTGCTCAGCAGGGATCAACAGACAGACCCCACGCTGAGCAAGCAAACTCCTGCCGGAGTCCGCCCCATGAGAAAAGGACCTTAGTCTAAATCAGTTTCTCAAACCAAAAAGATCTAAAAATTTTCACGCCACACCTGAAAAGATTTAACAATTTTTGTGGTGAAGAACTTATTTTTTTTACATATATATATAATATTATATTTAATGTGAAGGATATGTCTGCTTTTGCGAGAGCGAATCACCTTGAAGTGATTGTAATCTTCTTTGTACTTTCGCTTGCTTCCTTGCTTTTCATTTAACAGTTTCTATTTCAGAGTTCCAGACTTGATGAAATATTTCTCCATCGCTAAACAATGAACAACCTTTATTATAAGAATCAAAGTTGGAATGGAACGGTCTCTATTATTATAATATAATTAAAGTGATCGAGAGCTCCCGAAATCTCGCACAAGTCTCGCGTTACAAAAGGAACCAATGAATGAGACTGACAGACATTGCGTTTTTATATATATTGCTTTTTTTAATTTTGCGACATTGATTTACCATTTAATTTTTCGATATGTTCAAGGTTTCAAAACGCTAGCAATTTTAAATATTTTTCAAAACTCCCATGGCACACCTGCAAATCTCACGAGGTACACAGTTTGAGAATCACTGGTCTAAATGAACAGTTTTCCTTACGCCACTCAATCTTGCTTCCTTAAACCTATACAGGCCTTTTTCAAATAAAGTGGGATAAGTGATTTTTTTTTTTTACCAATTTTGATATCATTTGTCAATGACAAGATAGTAGATACTTTTAGACAGCTGTGTCTACAGTTTAAAAACAAGAAACAGTCCCAAGGCGCTCAACCATGTTAGCAGGGTATTGAAATGATGTGCTGGAAGCTTCTTGGATACAGCAAATGGCTTTACTTTTATGGAGAATTGCATATCATGTATTACAGCATGGAGAACAGGAAGAGAACAAACAAGTACACTGAACATAGGTAGACAATACATCTTTTTATACCATAGAATACATGCACTATAATACTACAGCGCCACCTGCTGCATAGTTAGGTATAATTCATACAGTATTGTCAGTTTATAAGAAACCATGCTGTTGTTCCTTCCAACACCCCTTCTCAACAGCATGTGCTTTGTCAAATTACATTCAGCTTCTTCTGGAAATAACTGTGAAGTTTCTTCAATAAAGGCTTGGTGAGTGCATCAGCAGTCATATCCTCTGACCGTCAGTATTGAATGTCAATATCACCTTGCTCTTGATTGTCCCTCAGTAGGTGATGCTTGACGTTGATGTGTTTGGTCCTAGGATTGACCCTTTCTGATTGCATAAGCTTTATACATCCCTGGTTGTTTTAAAAGCTAGGAAATGTTTTTGACATCTATCCCAATGTCCACAAAAAGATGACAAATCCATATCACTTCTTGACACGCATGTGCTGCTACAATGTACTCTGCTTCAGTTGAAGGTAGAGCGACAGTTACTTGCTTTCGACTAGACCAACTTATGGTTCCTTCCCCATACTGGGAGATGAATCCACTTGTGGATTTGCGGTCTGTGCAGTCCCCGGCCCATTCAGCATCCACATACCCGACCAGTTTTGGATCTGATGTTGCTGGTAACCGTAGCTGGTAACTTGTTGCTGGTAACCTGAATTGTTCCTTTGGGGTACTGCATTACTCTTTTTAGTGCATACCAGTCATGCTGACAGGGAGCTGAGACTTTCCTGCATAGTATGCCCACTGCTGCGACTATGTCTGGTCTTGTCACAATGGCAATATATAACAGCTTACTGATTGGTCTGCGATACATGTCATTATTGGGTAGCAGGTTTTCTGCTTCATTGCTCTTTAGATAGCCTGGTTCCATAGGAGTTTTCACTTTTTTTGCATCTTGCATATGGAATTGTTCCAAGATTCTGGAGATTTTCTGAGATTGGTTGAGAAGATAACTTCCATCTTCTTCTCTCATTAGTTGGATTCCAAGATATTAGCAAATTTTCCCTAGCTCTTAATTTCAAAATTTTCTGTTTGTAATTACCTTCTTGTTAAAAACAAGTTATAATGTCACTTTCCAGAAGGTTCTGGTATTTTCTGGACAGAGAGCTGGGAGGTGAGGTGTAGCCATCTGGGGTGTTCTAAGGAGCCCTGAACAATCCCTAATCTGGGTTGGCAGGGGGAAAGCCTCCATAAATACCTGGGGCCAGCCCAATCTGGGAGGAGAAGTTCGGGTGGAAGTCTGGAGATGGAGTAGTGTGGGCTGTCGCCGCCAGGTGGTCTTGTATGTCTTCCATTTTCTAATAATTGCTCCCACAGTTGATTTCTTCACACCAAGCTGCTTACCTATTGCAGATTCAGTCTTCCCAGCCTGGTGCAGGTCTACAATTTTGTTTCTGCTGCCCTTTGACAGCTCTTTGGTCTTGACCATAGTGGAGTTTTGAGTCTGACTGTTTGAGGTTGTGGAAGGGTGTCTTTTATACTGATAACGAGTTCAAACAGGTGCCATTAATACAGGCTATGAGTGGAGGACAGAGGAGCCTCGTAAAAAGAAGAAGTTACAGGTCTGTGAGAGACAGAAATCTTGCTTTTTTTGTAGGTGACCAAATACTTATTTTCCACCATAATTTGCAAATAAATTCTTTAAAAATCAGACAATGTGATTTTCTGGATTTTTGTTCTCATTCTGTCTCTCATAGTTGAAGTGTACCTATGATTAGAGTTGAGCGAACCAGGACTGTAAAGTTCGGGTCCGTACCGAACTTTGGGGTGTCCGGGACCCGGACCCGGACTTTTCAAAAAAAGTCCGGGTTCGGGTCCGGGGTTCTGGTAATTTTAATGAAAAATCTTAAAAATGCTGTAAAAAAGTCCAGGAAGGTCCTGGAGGTCTGCAAAAGGAAGGAAAATGGGGGTAAGGGTAGGACAAGTGCCCTACAAAGAAATGGGGACAGGGAAATAACTAAATATTTTTTAAAAAATAAAAACATAAAAAATGCAAAAATGGAGATCGTCTTCAAAATGGGTCTGAAAAGTATTAATTAACATTAGAGGCCATAGAACTGTTCTAAAATCATCTTCAAACTGTGTCAAAAAAGTATAAATAAGCCGGGAGTACCCATATCACTGTTCTGCAAAATGTGTGTGTCACTTTAAATGAAACCGGGAATCAGTGCACATCTCTTCTGCACAATTATTTAAAGTCTGTGTGTCACTTTAAATCAAACCGTCAATCATTGCACATCTGTTCTGCACAATTTTTTAAAGTCTGTGTGTCACTTTAAATCAAACCGTTAATCATTGCACATCTGTTCTGCACAATTTTTTAAAGTCTGTGTGTCACTTTAAATCAAACCGTCAATCATTGCACATCTGTTCTTCACACTTCTTTTTAGTCTGTGTCACTTTTATTATTGCCGCTAATCATTGCACATCTGTTATTCACACACAACATCTGTTCTGCACCAGAACAGATGTTCTTCACACATTAGATCTGTTCTGCACAAATCTGAAAATAGTTTAGCTTTACTTTACCTAAAACCGGGTGCGGAACCCAAAGGGCCTGGTATGGACTGGGGGGGGAAGGAACCCTACGCAAATTTTTTCAGTGTTTTTTTGTATATTGCCGGTAGCCGGCAATACATTACAGCCGCAATTTTACAGTAACAGAATGTTCCTTTATTTAGAGCAAAGCATAGTAGAACTCATACATAGTATAGTGTACATAGTTATGGCATTATGGCATACAGAGACATATAGCATGCTTAACGAGCAACAATACAGCTGCAATTTTAAATGACAATTTTTCATTTACAAATGTCATTTTGCGGTGGCACTGTTCCAAACATCACAGAGGTGCGCCCTTTTACAGGCAGACTAAGGGGAACCCCCAGGCACATTATTTAAAGGAATATTTCATTTTTATTGTCTCACTTTAAGCATTATTAAAATCACTGCTCATGAAAAAAATTATTGATTTAAAAACTTTTTTTTGCATTGATACATGTCCCCTAGGGCAGGACCAGGGTCCCCGTACACTTTTTATGGAAATAACTTGCATATAAGCCTTTAAAATGAGCACTTTTGATTTTTCATGTTCGGGTCCAATAGATTTTAACCGTGTTCGAATGTTTGGACAAATTTTTTGTCTGTTCGCATGTTCTGGTGCGAACCGAACCGGGGGGTGTTCGGCCTATCCCTAGTCTGTGGTGATGAGCTTGTATAGGTGATCATCCAGTTTTCCTTTTGCGATGATTCACTTATTATTGTGAATTGTGCATTTATCACCCTGGAACCGTTGTTTGCAAGACTTTTCACTGATAGAAGGCTCCCTTCTAGTTCGGGAACATACAGCACTTTCTTTACAAGGGTACTGTGCCTAACTCCATGTGGTGTAATGCAGTTCAGGAAGCCCCAGCCTTTACCTTGTGCAGTGATGCTTTTCCCATTTGCTAGGAAAATTTTGTCTTTTGTGCTATAGTCAATGTTTGTGAAGAAGGTCTCATCACTAGTCATGTGGCTTGTTGCTCCTGAGTCTATGCACCAGCCATGTGGCTTGCCGCCTTGTGCCACTTTAACCACTTGCCCACCGGAGCCCTTTTTTACACTTGTTAATTACAAGTTAAACAGGTTTTTTTGCTAGAAACTTACTTAGAACCCCCAAACATGATATATTTTTTTTCAAACACCCTATAGAATAAAATGGCAATTGTTGCAATACGTTTTATCACACGGTATTTGCTCGCGGAATGACGACAAACTCCGGTACTTAAAAATCTCCATAGGCGACGCTTTCAACATTTTTAACAGTTACCAGGTTAGAGGTGCAGAGTAGGTCTTTTGCTAGAATTATTGCTCACACTCTGGCGATCGTGGCGATACCTCACATGTGTGGTTTGAACACCGTTTCATATGTGGGAGCGACTTACGTATGCATTTTCTTTGCTGCGCGAGCTTGCGGGGACGATGGCGCTTTAAAAACATTTTTTATTTATTTCTTTTTTTTTTTTAAACACTGTTCCTTTACATGTAAACATCCCTTATGATAGTAATAGGCAGTGACAGGTACTCCTTTTGACCCCCATCCCTCTTTTGCACTTCACAGTTTTCAGATCGCCAAAAACGGCAATTTTGAATACTGTCATTTTTTTAAAACCGGCACCGAGGGCGCCAAGTAAACCGGAAGTGACGTTGTTTTTGGAATTTGACGAAGGAGACCCGATCGGAGCCGATTCCGGCTTCCTTCAGGTCTCCTTCTAGCCAGCAGACATGCCGGATGAGAGCTCCGATCTCCCGGTAGGACGGGAGGCCGGAGAAGAGCGGTGGAAGGCGGTGGGAGGGGGGTGTCGGATTGGCCATTATCGCCGGATAGCCGACCGCCCGCTCTAAAAACCGGTACCGGGATATAGCCTGCAGCTGCGGGCTATGTCCCAATACCATCCAATTAAAGCAGCCACCGTTAATTTACGGCAATTCGCAGGAAGTGGTTAAAGGTGCCACTCCATGATGTGTCTGCAGTTTCCTTTGTGGCTTCTTTGACTCTTTCTTTTGTGGATAGCTGTAGCTTTCGCTGCCTCGGCTTTCCAGATAGAACAATCCTTTTTTTAAGTGACCAGTCCTTTTACAGTGAAAACAGGCTCTGCTTTCTTTGTTGTGCTTTGTGCCTTTGAGAGCTTTGTCATCATGGTGCGTGTTTTTTTCCTTCTGTCATATTCATCAATTAATTTCCCTTTGACATATTCTAATGTCAGCTCCTGCTAGGGTCTGGTTTGTAAAGCATTAATATGAGCAGTATATGTTTCTGGAAGACTGCAGAGGAGCAACAATATGGTTATCTTTGATGTCCTCTCTGATGGCACCCAGCTGCTCTATGATTTCTAGCATAACTTTCATGTGGTCACACATTTGCTGGCCTTCTTCTAGTCTCATCTTGTGCAACTTACTTAGAAAAAACAACTTACTGTTGAGGCTTGAACTCTCATGCAGTTTTTGTAATGAAGTCCACATACCTTTGGCTGCTTTCTCTGTTCTTATGTGGATAAACTGGTCATCTTCCACTAGCAAGATTATAGTCACTTTTACCTGTCTATCTTTCCTGTCCCATTCCTCCATCCATCTGTGGGTCTGTCTGTATTCAGCACTTGCCACAAGTCATGCTTGCTGAGAAACATTTCTAGTTTGAACATCTACAGCTGGTAATTGACATTGTTCAGCTTTGCTATTGCAAACTTCACATCTGAACCACTTTCCATCTTTCAGCAGCTTGTATACAGTACTCACAGACTTTCAGAATTCTTTGCGCCAGTGCCTGGGTGCCCTGGGCCCATAACATGTTGGCAGGGTATCGAAATGATGCGCTGGAGGGTTTTTGGATACAGCAAACAGCTTTACTTTCATGGAGAATTGCATATCATATCTTACAGCATGGAGAACAGGAAGAGAACAACAAACAAGTACACTGAACATAGATATATGATACACCCTGTTATATTATAGAATACGTGCACTATACACTATAATACTGCAGCGCCACCTGCTGCACATAAAGGCATAATGCATACAGTATTGTCAGTTTATAAGCAACCATGCTGTTGTTCTTTCCAACAAACCATAGAATGAGCTAGCAGTTATATGTAGTAGTGACATGCATCCTATTGACCCAGTCCTGTGCTGCATGCAATCCACTGGAGGAATGGAGATATCCAAAACCGAAACACAAAGGCTATATGCTGTGCACTGGTAAAGGTATCCATGAGAGACAAAATGGGAGGATTATGAATAAACAAATAAAACTTGCTTCCATATAAACCATAAAGTAACATTTATTATGTGGCCATACATAAAGTACACAGTCCAGATAAAAACACAGTCATGTGTGAAGGACACAGTCTATTTTTAAAGGTAAAAGTCCAAGTCTCATCCAACCTCAAACACTAAATGAAGGGCCCAGCACTTGTGATGGAAACAGGCTCAAGGTTCATATACCAGCTGAAAGGCTCACTGGGATCAGCTGTTGGTGCCCCGAAGGAAAGGCACACATCAGTGTGGTGTGTAGTAAAGCTAGAGCCCACCAAGAAAATGGCCACTCACAGGATGGAGACAATAACAATAATGTGGCAGGGCAAAGGAGATGATGTGGCCACTCCGGTGGCCCATGTCAGAGGAAGGGGAGGGACCAGAAGGGCTCTCTCTCCAGTCAGATAATGCTTTTCAAAGTTCCCGACTTTTTTGTAAAATCTTTTTGACAATATTAACAAAGAAGCTGGGAGCTTTGAAACACTTTATCTGATTGGAGCCCCCCTGGTCCCTCCCCTTCCTCTGACATGGGCCGCCAAAGTGGCCCCATCATCTCCCTTGCCCTGCCACATTATTGTCTCCATCCTGTCAGTGGCCATCTTCTTGGTGGGCTCCAGCCTTACTACACACCACACTGATGCGTGCCTTTCCTGTGGGACACCTACAGCTGATCCCAGCAAGCCTTCCTGCTGGTATGTGAACCTTCAGCTTATCTCTATCACAAATGCTGGGCCCTCAATTTAGTGTTTGAGGTTGGATGAGACTTGGGCTTTTACCTCTTATATTAGATTGTGTTGTTTACACATGACTGCTTTTATTTGGACTGTGTATAGCGGTATAGCATAAACATACCCATTCTGGATTATGGAATAAAAGATGGGATCCGAGGGATCGTCATGTGGTGTGGCCTTGCAGGACTCCACAAAAACCTGGATGTCAGGAACAGATGATGAGACTTGAATCTCCATGTAAAGTCGTTCCCCCTGTTGGACTGCAGAAAGATCCTGTCTCGGGTCCACAAACCGATTATCTGTGAAGAACTGGAACTTGAAGGTGAGGCCACCAAAGCCTGCCTCGGTGAACACGTAATTCTTACTTTCAGTGTGAAATGAAGCTGATATCTGGTTCATTTTTGTGAAACCGTTAAAACTGGCCACAACTGCATCTTTCACTTGATTTTCCTGTGTTTCCTACAAAAGAACAAAAATAAAATAATGCTATACTAAAGTACAAGTAATTCAGCAAATATTTACACAAACAGTCCACTTTCAGGTAACAAGAGAATGTAAGCCACACTCCATTAAACACCTTGTGTATGTTTATTGAAATATAGCATGCGCAAGCTGATCCACCTGTCCCACAAACAGTAATGTGTTTCATTCCATCCAGAGCTTATTCTAAAAATAAGCTTCAGATGGAGTGAAATGCGTTAAGAGGTGGATCAGCTTGTGCATGCTATATTTCAGTAAACATACTCAAGTCTTTTAATGGAATGCATGAACACACTTATTGAATTGCTGGGAGTTAAAAATAGCATAAATACCTAAGTACCATTCATAGCTTATCCACTAACTTAACCCTTATAAATGGGGCTCTGTGGCATAAACAAGTATATGGAGAAAAAGGACAGTACCAGAAAGGGGGTACAATCCAGAGTACCACTTCAATGAGCCTCAGGGATATAGCAATGAAAGTAATCAGACTGAAGTGATAAAATGTATTATAAAGAGATTATTAATCATACAATAGTACAAAAATCTTAAAAAACTGTTACCTTCCACCGTTTAAAAAGACAATGTTGTCTTGATCCCCATTACTACCCAGGGATGACCCATAATACACAAAGTTACATACAGGTGGCACAGGGGGACGCAGACATGTACACAGATCAGAGGGGAGTCCCAGCTCACACTTACACCATGGTGGTGGTGGTTAGGTAGGCAGCTGTAGATGGCAACCAGCAGGAGTATTGAGTGTAGTGTCCTGGTGCTCAGCGGCTCATACATGTGGGGTCCCCTCTTCCCCAGTCCTCATGGAGCTCCAGCTGGCACCCGATGACAATGAAAGTCCCAGGGATCTAGTGTGCTCCACCCCCCTCTGGTGATCAGTATGCTTCTGGTGTCAGCACTGCACACACTGTGATCCTGTCTCTGTGTTACAGCCAACATCTATCCACCGGCTGCCTGTCGCAGTACGTTACTAAGACAGGCAGCCGGCAGGGAGATGTTGGCTGTAACACAGAGACTGGATCGCGGTGTGTGGTACCTCATACACCCCACACAAGCTGTGGGGCAGAGGCAACCATGCTAGTGCGCCCCTGCGGGAGAAGTCACAGGCTCCACTCTGGGGCTCAGCCTTGATTCTCTGGGACTTACATCAAATCCCGGTACGGTCCCGGCGAATCCGGGGCGGTTGGGAGGTATGCATTAGGGCCATCCATCTGCAGGGACACAAGCAGCCACCAGCAGTGCTTTGGACCAAGAGTCTGTTCGTTATTGGAACTGTGTTGATCTACTGAAGCCAGGTATCGATTGAGGCTATCAGTAAAAGAATATTAACCACATACAGCCTCATGGTGCCTTTATTTGGTAAGAATGCTGCCCTGAACAGTGTGAGAGAGTTTTACTGCTGTCCCCTGGCTGTCAGGCCTAGAGAAGGTGCCTAGTGACTGGGACCCGAGGGGGTGAAGGGAATGAAGCACACAACCAGGAGGGTGGATCGGGGGTCAGTCTCCACCAGCCACTCACACACCAGGGAGAATTCTTGGGCAGAGTCCTGTTTTAACCAAGAGGATAGTTGTACGTTGGGGTCGGCTTGGCTGCTCGCTAATTGGCCACCCGCCAACATGTTTACTGTTAGGTTCAATTTATTTGGACATCAGAATGACAGTTCAAGTAGAACTGAAATTTCATTTGAATACACCAATTTTCAGGTTAAAATTATTTCCAATAGTTTTCAGATTTTTTTTGTTTTTGCCAATTGCTGCAACCTACTTCCTGTTCATACCACAAAAACGTTCTCCAGATCTGTTCCAGATACGTTTCTGCATGTACTTTTTTAATGCATTCTGGTGTGTTTTGTTGCATTTTTTATGTGTTCCGATGTTCTAGATGCTTTTTTTCTTCTTCTTTCCTGTTTTTTTTTCAATGTACTGGGGTCCAGTGCATTTTTTATGCTTTTAACCGCATTCCAGTACAGTACTGTGCAGGAGAAATCAGCATGTTGTACTTTTTTTCTGGAACTGAAACATGCTGGAATGCACTGCACTGGTGTGAACTGTCATTGGAACCCATATAACCTACTTTCCTGCATTTTTAATGCAGAAAAAAAGCAGTGCACTGTATGTGGTGTGAATGAGCCTTTAACATTTTTTTCCCATCTGTTATTAATCTCTTTGTTTTCTTTGAGGGCTGGTTCAAACCAAATGCAGTCCGGTGTGATTTAATTCTTCATCAGAAATGCAAGGGCAGTGTTTAACATAGAATCCAATGGACCTAGTTCACACCAGTGTGCAGTGCACTCCAGTGCAGTCAACAAAAGTAGAACATGTTGCATTTTTTCTGCATGGAACGCAGTAGAATCAAAAATGCATCGAAAAGCACATATCCTCAATTGCCCTCAACTGAAGTGAAGAAGAAATGCACTGGAGCGCATCAAAAACTTGCATGCAGAAATGCATCCAGAAAGCAAAAATTGTGGTGTGAACTGGCCCTAAGGCTTTTAATGTGAATATATAGGCTAAATATAGGTCTGCTTAAAAGCAATAATTCTCCTGATGCAGAAGCTCTGCCTCCCCTCTGTCAGGGAGTGCTTGACAGCGGGGTTGAATTCTGGAGGCTGTGATGTCACCTACCTGCTTCTGTTGCCCATCCATTGAGCTCCCTTCTCTCCCTTGCAGCAGCTGCTCCATGACACAGGTAGCCAGAGCCGGAGCCTTAGCGTCACCTAACTGCACTGGAGTGGATTGAAATAAGGTATTTACACATATCTTTTTCTTGCAATATACAAAGTAGTTAGGAAGAGGGGGAAAGCAGTATTTTTAAAGTGAATCTTCATCCTCTGCAGCACGATCTCTCCTCTGCACCTCTCCTCCGGTCCTGTACCTGGATAGTGCTTTTTTTTCCCCCTTTTTTATAAAAATTGTCTGACCTCGCAGGCTTTGCACACCATTTGCCTAGGCGAGGTGGCAAAGCTTTTCATGTAGTAAAGATGGAGGAGGCAAGCATAGCAGATCATCATCAAGAGGCACCCCAGAACAGCTGGCAGACTCTCAATGACATCACAGCAAAACAGGGTGGTGTGGAACCAAGTGCTGCCAGTAGAGAAAAGGTTCTCAGTCCGCTGGGTTGAGTGAGTATCTGAAATAGGCTAAACACAACATCAGGTAAGCAGGTTTTGTTAGAAAATATGGGGGGGGGGTGGAAATCTGCTTTAAGTTCACATAAATGTAGCCTTTACTTTTACGTTAAAGTAGCAGTATACCCTTATATATGTTGTGCAGAGTATTGAAATCATGCGCTGGAAGCTTGTTGTATGCTGAGGATAGCTTTACATTCATGGAGAATATCTTTATCATGGAACAGGAAAAGAACACAACGAGTGCATATAACGCAATGTGGATGGTACTTCCTCTGATTACCTTACATCATAGAATACATGTACTATACTAATACTACAGTGCCACCTGCTGGTATAGACAGGCATAATGCATATGTACAGTTCACAGTATATAAAGCTACTATGCTGTTGCTCTTCCAACACCCCTTCTCAACAGCATGTGCTTTGTCAAATTATATTTAGCTTCTTCTGGAAATAAGTATGACGTTCCTTCAACAAAGGCTTGGTGAGTGCATCAGCAGTTATCTCCTCTGATGGGCAGTATTGAATGTCAATAACACCTTGTTCTTGATTGTCCCTCAGTAGGCGATACTTGACATCGATGTGTTTGGTCCTAGTATTGACCCTTTCTGATTGCTTGAGCTTCATACATCCCTGGCTGTCTTCAAAAATGGGAATTGGTTTTCACATGTTTATCCCAATGTCCACAAAAGTTGATGAATCCATATCGCTTCTTGACAAGCATATGCTGCTGCAATGTACTGCACTCCAGTTGAAGATAGAGCGGTAGTTACTTGCTTTCAACTAGACCAACTTATGGTTCCTTCCCAATACTGGAAGATGAATCCACTTGTGGATTTGCGGTCTGTACAGTCCACATATTCGACCAGTTTTGGATCTGATGTTGCTGGTAACCGTAACTTCATCTAACTTGTTCCTTTGAGATACTGCATCACACTCTTCACTGCGTTCCAGTCACGCTGACACAGAGCTGAAACTTTCCTGCATAGTATGCCCACTGCTGCGGCTATGTCTGGTCTTGTCACAGTGGCAACATATAGCAGCTTACAGATTGCTCTGCGATACATGTCATTATCGGGTAGCAAGTTTTCTGCTTCATTGCTCTTTTGATAGCCGGTTCCATAGGTGTTTTCCCTTCTTTTGCATATTGCATTTGAAACTGTTCCAAGATTTCAGATATTTTCTGAGATTGGTTGAGAAGATAACTTCCATCTTCTCTCTCTGTTTGGATCCCCAGATAGAAGCTAATGTTCCCTAGCACTTTGATTTCAAAAATTTCTTTCCGCTTGTGAATAGAGTTGAGCGAACACCTGGAAGTTCGGGTTCTGCTGGTCCGTCCGAACTTCGGGACAAAGTCCGGGTCCGGGTCCGGACGGAACCCGAACGATCGCACGGACAACGAACCCCATTGAAATCAATGGGGACCCGAACTTTTAGGCACAAAAATGGCTGTAGGAAAGTCCTGGAAAGCCCCAGAGGGCTGCAAAAGGAAGTAAAATGGGGGTAAGGGTAGGGCAAGTGCCCTACAAAAAAATGGGGACAGGGAAATAACTGTAAATATTTTTAAAAAAATAAAAACATAAAAAAAGCAAAAATGGAGGTGAATGTGGATCATCTTCAAACTGTGTCTGAAAAGTATTAATTAACGGTAGAAGCCATATAACTGTTCTAAAATCATCTTCAAACTAGGGCAAGTGCCCTACAAATAAATGGGGATAGGGAAAATAAATTAAAATCAAATAAAAAAAT
>BLSH010123253.1:889015-901877 GCA_018402905.1 Glandirana rugosa | reverse complement strand
TGTCGAGTCGTAGTGTCCTGTGTCATATGTCGAGTCGTAGTGTCCTGTGGAGCTGTATACTGTGTCCTGTGATGCTGAGCTGTATACTCCTGACACAATATGTGGAATACAGGGGACAGAGTGGGTGGATTCTATAAGGGGCAGGGCTTATTAGAAGTAGGAGGGGTCAAAAGGAAGGGCGGGGCCTGGCGCCCCCCCATCCAAAAACTTCACCAGCCGCCACTGGTTTCATTACCAATTCAATGCCTGCCACAGCCCTCCGTGAGCAGTTAAAGGTTACCTGAGGCCATGGCATTACTTAGCAGTGACCATCCAATTAAATAAATAATAATGGACAAAAAGAAAGGAAAAAAATGGAAAAAGATTTTGTTTATATAAATATTTTATATATAACCATGTTGGTAAAAAACAAAAGGAGGATTTTACTAGCACAGTATGTAGTGCGCCATGGCAAAAAAGGGGAAATATCTGCATGCTAATTAAAATAAAACTGAAGCTTTTAAAAGATTGCACAAAGTTTCCCATGGCAAAACATAACAATAAAAGCATGTGCTTTGGTAGTGATAGGTATACAGACAACCAAAATATAGAAATATGATAATATATAATATACCATAATCAGGGGTGACTTCACAATGAGTGGGCAAAAAAATGGCTATCCTGACAATTAAAAAAAAGCCAACCAGCAAACCACGCCGCACCAAAACCCTCATTAGCTAAACCCTCCTTCTCCTGCAAAACCTCTCACCAGCAAAATTCCACCTCTAATAGCAAAAGTCCCAACACCCCTCACCGGCTGGTCTGATTAGCTGCTCCTTCCAGAACCCACCCAGGCCGATCCAGCCTGCACTCCCGGAAGAGACACGTGGTGATCGAGGGTCTGTGGCCTCAACTTCCCGTCACATGGCGGCTTCGCAATCTCACCCACCTGTGCCTAGCTCGCTGGCGGGAGGACTCTTCTGGATCCCTCGCCCAGCCTGCCGAGCAGCCTGGGGTCCTCCACCTGGCCGTCCCAGGATGATGCGGACATCAGGGCCCTGCTCCGAGCCCTTCCCACAAAGGCAGACATGGAGGCGCTGGTGCTTCACGGTTGAGGAGCAGCACAGTCGAGACTTTCAGCAGCTTCACTGCAAGGTCCACGGCCTTGATGGCAGATTGTCACAGGGAGAATGAGCAGTGAGTGCCCTGGAGCTCCGTGTTACTCAGCTGGACTTATCAAGACCAGCTGGCGGAGGTGCAGCTCCATACCGAGGATCTGGAGAACTGGAGCTGCCACAACAACCTGCGGCACCGGGGGGCTGCCAGAGGCGCGGCATGGCAAAAGGGCTCGATTGATTTTCACAGAGCATCTATCTCCATCTTTCTGGATGTGTCCAGGGCCACACTGCAGTGGAGAGCGATGCTGCGGCCCCTGCTTGAGAAGCTGTGCCATGCAGAGTTGCCTTACCGCTGGGGATTTCCACTCCATCTTACCGTTCGGAGGGGCAGCTTTTCCTACACACTGTAACGCCATGCAGACCTTCCGGACTTGTTCGCTTTTTTGGAGATGGAATATTTCCCATTACATAACTGGTTTTGCCCATTGCCCGGTAGGGATCCTAGTGCTATGAATCAGGTCCCCAGGCCCAGGCTGCCTCGCTGCTCATCCAGACTCCGATGGGGAGATCGGACATCGGTCTGGGCACAAGATCCAGAAACTGTAACTCTTGGGCGCACTGTATTGTTTGTAAATTTAATGCTTACTGCGCTGGCTACAGATTGACCTGGCTACAATGGCCAGCTTGTTGACTTTGCTCTGAGTTGTGTGGGCCACCCCCCATCCTTAGGAGTTAGGGGGATGAACCTGGGTCCGGAGGCTCGTTGCCCTTCCCCAGCTCTATGGCCTGTTGCCACGTTGGCCCAGAGGAGTCTCACTTAACCTCATCCCATGGACTGATGGTACTGATCTCGTCCCCAGAGTGCCAGATGGGACCTGGCCGATAGCAAATGCTAACCACTATCCACGCTGTTATGCTCTGAACTGCTTATAAGCCACTTCTAGACTGGAACTCCATTGTACCGGGTGCTTGGGGTTTTTCTCACTCAGGTTGGGGTCCCCCTCTATTCCAGTGTTAGGGGGCAGGTTGGGGGAGGGGGGATGTTTCTCAGCTCAGGAGGTTGGGCCATGTTTATGTTTAGGTTTTTGGATGTGCTGCCATGGACCCAGCAGTTGTTATCTGACCATCCCTATTCCTGTGAACTGTCTCCCGTTGGGCTGGTGGCTGGGCACTCAGAGGAGACCTGCAGTTGGTACAGGGAGACTGACACTTGCCCTTTCTCTATGTACTCCCCTCGCCCTCCCCCTCCTGGTGTCTCCCAGGTCGGCTCCTCTCCTGGCCCTTAGATCCCCCCCCTTCATTCTCCCCTTACCCCTCCATTTCCCCCACCCTCTATTTTTTTTTTCTCCCCCTCATACCCCACGTTCCCTTTTCTTCCCATGCTCCCATCTCCTCATCTCCTGGCCCTTAATTCCAAATTCCTCCTCCCTCCCACCTCCCACTCCCTTCTCGGTTGGTTGGTCCACCCGGCCCTCCCTCCACACTGGAGAACGTCTATATATGTTTGATATAAATAGGGTTTTTTCATTCATTTATGTTAAGTTCTGTAGCCATGGTCTTGTTATTTGGTGGTGCTGCATCTCCTGCGGTGGTTGGCCTCCTCTGATGGGCCCCCCCGCAGTTTTGCAGGGGACTTTAGCATGGGGCACCCGCCCCCCTCGCTGCTGTGCTTTGAGCGCTTCAGTTCCGCTTGCAGGCCACATCGTGCACCTGGACGGCTGTTTGGGGGCACTGGTGTCTGCATCGCTTGGTATATCAGCCACTGATTTAAATTTTTGTTGCAAGATGATCTATTATAGCCCAGGTCGGGATAGGGGGCATCTGACCCCTTCTGTGAATGACCGCTTCCCTCACATAGGGTCAGCACCCTGCTGATGGCTCCTTTTTCATTTGAGTTATCCTCTCTTCTTCCTCCCCAACCCCACCCCCCCTTTTTTATTTGTGCGTGCCTCCTCCAATCCCCGCCATGAACGCGGGTAAACCAGAGCCCATTCGTCTAGTTACTATCAATGTGAAGGGGTTGAATACCCCGGAGAAGTGCTCTATAGTGCTTACCAACCTGAAACCTATGAAACTGCTTCCTCCAAGAAACACACTTTTGTGCTAATAAAATACCGAAACTCCATAATTGTTTTTTCCCGGCGGTGTACCACGGGTGATCTCCGTTGTCTTAAACAAAAGGCGTGATTATTTTGATCGGAAACACCACCCCATGGTCAGTTAGAGAACAGTGGAGTGACGCGGAGGGGCGAGCTCTCTTTGTGAAAGGGACCCTGGGTGGCCCTATGGTCACTCTGGTGAACCTTTATCTCCCCAACACGAACCAGATTGACTTTTTGGAACCAATTTTAACCAAATTGGGTGACTTTGCAGAGGGCTGGTGATCCTGGGGGGTGACATGAATTTTACCATGGACCCGATCCTGGATGCCTCTCGCTGTTCCTCTCAGCTCTCCTATGCCGCGCTGAAATGCTTAAAGAAAAACGTTTACACTTTCCACCTCTTCCTTTTGCCCCAGTCCCTGTTGTCCAGGGTTACATTTGCCTGCATTGGCTCTATCACATTCTCGGACCATGCTCCAGTGTGTTTTGACATAGACTTATTGCCTCCCGTCCTTAGACAGTGGATGTGGAGGCTCAATGAGTCCCTGCTACAAATTCCTGAGGTGGTAGAGGAGGTATCCAGGGAGCTGTGACAGTATTTCTCTTCTAATGTGAGTCACAACTATGCCCCAATCCAACTGTTCCATCCAGTTGGTTACCCTTGTCCCCATAAGATCCATGGCTTACACATATATGGACATACACATCAAGATACTCCCTTATGTTCCTGGGTTGTTCGGCTGTCACATCTGATATACCTCTTGTTACTGAGTCCCCTTTGCATTTTCCAGACCTCTCTCCTTCCTTTTTCTTCTTTTTCTTAGAGTTTAGGATTTTCATCCTTCATAGGCTCTGTTTTTTTTATTACCCTTGACATCGGGATGGCTACACACTCTTTTGTCTATTACAGCATATGTTGTAATACTTAATTCCTTTGAGATAGAAAATGGGATGAGACTGGGGTGCCCCCTGTCACCCTTGATTTTTATGCCAACCCTTGAACCCTTTCTTCGCTCTGTTAGGAACAACCTGGATACTTCAGGCCTCCTTGTGATTTCCAATCTGTCCCCAAAAATTGCTGCGTTTGCAGACGATTTATTGTTTTTCCTGACCAACCCCTTAGTTTCTGTTCTGAACCTGCTCTCGGAACTAAAGATATATGAGGCACTTTCTTTCTTAACCATCTGAAAGCAGAGGCGCTGAACATATCCATGCCGGCATCACTCTCTTCACTCCTGCAGGTAGACTTTCTCTTTAACCACTTAAACCCCCTTCCTAACCAGACCAATTTTCAGCTTTCAGTGCTCTCACGTTTTTTCTATACTCTACCAATATTCAAATGTTGTCCTTTTTTCACACAAATAGAGCTTTCTTTTGGTGGTATTTAATCACTGCTGTGTTTTTTTATTTTTGAGCTATAAATAAAAAATAGTGAAAATTGTGTAAAAATATGCATTTTTCTTTGTTTCTGTTATACATTTTTGCAAATTAGTAATTTTTCTTCATAAATTTTGGCTAAAATGTATACTGCTACATATCTTTGGTAAAAATAACCCAAATTAGTGTATATTATTTGATTTTTGTGAAAGTTATAGAGTTTACAATCTATGGTGCCAATCACTGAAAAATGATCACACCTGATGTATTAATGGCCTATCTCTCTTGAGACCCTGACATGCCAGGAAAGTACAAATACCCCCCAAATTACCCCTTTTTATAAAGTAGACATTCCAAAGTATTTAGTAAGAGGCATAGTGAGTTTTTTGAAGTTGTAATTTTTTCCCACAATTCTTCACAAAATTAAGATTTTTTTTTCTTTTTCTTTTTTTTTTTTTTACAAAATTGTCATATTAACAGCATATGCATACCACAAATTACACCCCAAAACACATTCTACTACTCCTCCTGAGTATGGTGATACCACATGTGTGAGACTTTTACACAGCCTGGCCACATACAGAAGCCCAAAATGCAGGGAGCACCGTCAAGCTTTCTAGGAGCATAAATTACCCATCTCATTTCCTGACTACCTCTTCCACTTTTGAAGGTCCTGGAACACCAGGACAATTGCAAAGCTAACACCCCAACGTATATTCTAGGAGGCATAATGAGTCTTTTGAACATGTCATTTTTTCCACAAGTTTTTGGTAAATGTGGAAAGAAAATGAAAACGCATTTTTTTTTTACACAAAGTTGTCCATTTATAAGATATTTCTAACACATAGCATGTACATAGCAGAAATTAGACCCCAAAATATATTCTGCTACTCCTTCTGAGTATGGCTATACCACGCGTGTGACACTTTTACACAGCCTGGTCACATACAGAGGCCCAACATGCAGGGAGCACCATCAGGTGTTCTAGGGGCATACATTTCAAATCTAATTTAACTATCTATTACACTTTTGTGAGGCACTGTAGTGGCACAGATGGGCAGTGTAGTGACACTGATGGGCACTGTAGTGGCATGGATGGGCACTGTAGTGGCACGGATGGGCACTGTAGTGGCACTGATGGGCACTGTAGTAGCACTGATGGGCACTGTGGTGGCACGGATAGGCACTGTAGTGGCATGGATGGGTAGTGTAGTGGCACTGATGGGCACTGTAGTGGCATGGATGTATCACGGATGAGAACTGATGTGGTATGGATGAGCATGAATGAGGCATAAATGCACGGATGGGGTAGATGAGCCGTGGATGGGGATGTCTGAGCACGGTTGGGGATGACTGGGCACAGATGGGGATGGTTGAGCACAGATGGGGATGACTGAGCACGGATGGGGATGGCTGAGCACATATGGGGATGACCGAGCATGGATGTGGATGACAGAGCACGGATGGGGATGATTGAGCAAGTATGGATGGGTGAGCACGGATGGATCGGTGAGCACAGAAGGGATGACTGAGCACGGATGGATGGGTGAGCACGGATGCATGGCTGAACATGAATAGGGATGACTGAGCATGGATGGATGGGTGAGTACGGATGCATAGCTTAACACAGATGCATGGCTGAACACAGATGGATGGGTGAGCATGAATGGATGGTTGGGTTTACACGGATGAGGATGACTGGGTGAGCACGGATGAGGATGGCTGGGTGTGCACGGATGAAGATGGCTGGGAGTGCATGGATGGATGGATGGGGGGTGCAGACTGTCACATAGCAGTGCTGTGGGCACTACAGGTCCTGCCCACAGTGCTGCTGCATTGATCTCTCCCCCTCTTCTCTCACACTGCACTGATCAGTGCGGAGAGGGGAGAGAAAAGCCGGAACTTCCGCCGACTTGTTTACGTGTGATCGCTCCGTCATTTGGTGGAGCGATCATGTGGTAAAGGGCCGCTGCGAGCGGCAAACGGTTAAGTGGGCTTCATCGCATATAAAGTATCTGGGCATCCTGTTACCCAGTAGGGTAGAGGATATTTTCTCTCTCAATTTCCTGCCTCTTCTGATGGCCATCAAAAAAGACCTCCAATCTTGGCAATGCAGCTTTTTCTCTTGGTTCGGACGATGTGGCATAGTGAAGATGAATATCATGCACCGTTTGCTATATCATTTTCAGGCCCTTCCCATCCAGATCCCGAGCTTCTTTCTCTGTGCAGTGAACCGAGCACTTGTCACTTTCAACTGGCCACAGAAACCCCTCCGCTGGCTCAGTCTATTCTGCGTCTGCCAAAGCTACGGGGGGGGGAGGGGTATGGCCCTGCCAGACGCTAACCTTTACCACATGGCTTGCCACCTAACACCACTGTTGGACTGGTGCCGTCACGGTTCCTTAAAACAGTGGGTGCAAATAGAGCAGAATTTGGTGGGGACCCAGTTGGATTTGTTGGCATGGTGCCAGACACACTTGCCAAATCTCCCAAAAGGCCTTTTACGACTTCTATGTCTCTCCTACCCCCTCGCCTCTCATCTCTGTTGTTGGAAATTCGGCCTTCAGTCCGGGGATTGATGACCCAGGCTTTCAGGGACTCAAACAGGTTGAGAGACCCCAGGTCTGACGCTACCTTATCAATGGCCGGGGGATGGACCCTGCCCTTGCGGACCTCTCTTTCTAGCAAAAATTGCAGCTAGTACACTTTATTGGCTCCCTACCCCCCCCCCCGAGACTTCCCAGAACCGACTTACCACCTTTGAACTTCTATGTTTGGATCAATCCCCATTACGCCATGTGGTTTCCTTGACTTACCAGCTGTTAGTCCCCAGACTATAGACCTCTCTATGTCAGCAGGTGGGAGCAAGAGTTGGGAATACAATTTTCTCAGAAACAGGTGGACAGGTTTTTGCTCTTCTCCCGCAAAACTTCTATCTGAGCCAGGCACCAGGAGGCTGGATTCAAGGTGCTGACCCGGTGGTATTATACACCGGTGAGGATCCACAAGATGTTCCCTCTGAGCTTGGACCTTTGCTGGAGGTGTGGGGAGGAACCGGGCTCTCTTCTGGTCCTGCCGTCTTCTTCAGCCCTTTTGGACAGAGGTTCACCGCATCACCCAGAAGCTCACAGATCAGGAGCTACCACAGACTCCCGCATTTTAACTCTTGCACTATCACGACATTCCAAGCAAATCTATAGAAGATCAGTTTTACCACATCTACTCACCGCTGTGAAGAACTGTATCCCCCTGGTTTGGCCTGGTTGAAAAAGGTAGCCGAGATTAATGCAATGGAGGACTTGGTGGCCTCGGAGAAGGGCCATTGTGAGAAATTTCTCAAAGAATGGTATTATTGGCATCAGTTTGTTTATTCTGAGGAGTATGCGGTACTGTTGACTTAAACCTAGCGTGGGGACATATTGGATGGCTCCCCAAGTCTGGAGTGATTGACTGGTTGATGGTTATTTTAACCCCTACCCCCCTCCCCCCCTTTTTTTTTCTTCTCTTCTGCCTCCTTCTCTCCCTTCCTATTTCTCGTCTTTTGCTGTAGGACCTTTGGGTCATTTTCTATATTATATATGAATGGTGTTCACCGAAAAAAATGTCATGCCGGCTGCAGGGATTTCCTAGACACCGGAGCTCTGGGCTTTTCTTCAGACATTGTTGCACTTGGCACTACCATGTGATAGTGATGATCATATTTCTGGTTCTGAGAAGTGTTCCATGTTATATATGCAAGTTAAGTGCTTTCTGTATTTCCGTGTGCTTTGTCTAAATAAAGAAGTAGTGACTCCTTTATTTCAAAGCAGTTGCATGGCAAGCTGGAGATGCATGTTAAGGCTGGCTTCACACTTTATTATTTTTATTATTACAGGTACTACTGTGCTGACACTTTTGCAGTGTTACAACCAGGGTTTTTTTTCTCAGAGAATAGGTGCAGGAACTCATCCTCCCTGGCCAACTCTCCACTCCCAACCCTCTCCTTGCAGAGAAACGTAAAGCAGTGCCAAATAACCTGCGCATTGCACAAGACGCAAGAAGCATAGACTACCGCTCTCAGTGTGGCATAACACACAGGGCTCAGAAGTGGGTAATGTGCAGTGCTGAGGTGTTTGTATCACACAGGGCACAGAAAAATATCAGCATAATGAACAGTACTACAGTATACAGTATCTCACAAAAGTGAGTACACCCCTCACATTTTTGTAAATATTTTATTATATATTTTTATGTGACGACACTGAAGAAATGACACTTTGCTACAATGTAAAGTAGTGAGTGTACAGCTTGTATAACAATGTAAATTTACTGTCCCCTCAAAATAGCTCAACACACAGCAATTAATGTCTAAACCGCTGGCAACAAAAGTGAGTACACCCCTAAGTGAAAATGTCCAAATTAGGCCCAATTAGCCTTTTTCCCTCCCCGGTATCATGTGACTCGTTAGTGTTATAAGGTTTCAGGTGTGAATGGGGAGCAGGTGTGTTGAATTTGGTGTTATCGCTCTCACTCTCTCATACTGGTCACTGGAAGTTCAACATGGCACCTCATGGCAAAGGATCTGAAAAAAAGAATTGTTGCTCTACATAAAGATAGCCTAGGCTATAAGAAGATTGCTAAGACCCTAAAACTAAGCTGCAGCACAGTGGCCAAGACCATATAGCGGTTTAACAGGACAGGTTCCACTCAGAACAGGCCTCCCATGGTCAACCAAAGAGGATGAGTGCACGTGTTCAGCGTCATATCCAGAGGTTGTCTTTGGGAAATAGACATATGAGTGCTGCCAGTATTGCTGCAAAGGTTGAAGGGGTGGGGCGTCAGCCTGTCAGTGCTCAGACCATACGCTGCATACTATATCAAATTGGTCTGCATGGCTGTCATCCTAGAAAGAAGCCTCTTCTAAAGCTGATGCACAAGAAAGCCTACAAACAGTATGCTGAAGGCAAGCAGACTAAGGACACTACTGGAACCCTCTCCTGTGGTCTGATGAGACTAAGATCAACTTATTTGGTTCAGATGGTGTCAAGCGTGTGTGGCGGCAACCAGTTAAGGAGTACAAAGGCAAGTGTGTCTTGCCTACAGTCAAGCATGGTGGTGGGAGTGTCATGGTCTGGGGCTGCATGAGTGCTGTCGGCAGTGGGGAACTACAGTTCATTGAGGGAACCATGAATGCCAACATGTAATATGACATACTAAAGCAGAGCATGATCCCATCCCTTCGGGGGGCCGCAGGGCAGTATTCCAACATGATAACGACCCCAAACACACCTCCAAGATCACCACTCCAACGTGATGGACTGGCCAAGCATGTCTCCAGACCTAAACCGTATTGAGCATCTGTGGGGCATCTTCAAATGGTGGGTGGAGGAGCGCAAGGTCTCTAACATCCACCAGCTCCATGATGTCGTCATGGAGGAGTGGAAGAGGACTCCAGTGGAAACCTGTGAAGCTCTGGTGAACTCCATGCCCAAAAGGGTTAAGGCAGTGCTGAAAAATAATGATGGCCACACAATATATTGGGCTTAATTTGGACATTTTCCCTTAGGGGTGTACTCACTTTTGTTGCCAGTGGTTTAGACATTAATGGCTGTGTGTTGAGTTATTTTGAGGGGACAGCAAATTTACACTTTTATACAAGCTGTGCACTCACTACTTTACGTTGTAGCAAAGTGCCATTTCTTCAGTGTTGTCACATGAAAAGTTATAATAAAATATTTACAAAAATGTGAGGGTGTACTCACTTTTGTGAGATACTGTATATACCCTCCCAAAGTAACCATCTATTGGTTACCTCTGCACACCTCTTTGGTTCACCTCTGTGCCCCCTGCCCACAGCTCACCTATGCCTTCCATGTCCACAGCCCACTTTTTCTCTCTTCTATCCACAGCTCCCCTCCTTCCCCCGTCGACAGCTCCCCTCTTCTTCCTCAGGCCACAGCTCCCTTCTTCTCTCCCAGTCCACAGCTCCCCTCTTCTCCCCTAGTCCACGGCTCCCCTCTTCTCCCCAAGTCCACAGCTCCCCTCTTCTCCCCAGGTCCACAGCCCCCTCTCTTCTCCCCTAGTCCACAGCTCCCCTCTTCTCCCCTATTCCACAGTGCCAAATAACCTGTGCATTGCACAAGACGCAAGAGGCACAGACTACCGCTCTCACTGTTGCATAACACACAGGGCTCAGGAGTGGGTACTGTGCAGTGCTGAGGTGTTTGTATCACACAGGGCACAGAAAAATATCAGCACAATGAACAGTACTTATTTATCACTTCCCAAAGTAACCATCTATTGCTTACCTCTGCACACCTCTTTGGTTCACCTTTGTACCCCCTGTTCACAGCTCACCTATGCTGTCCATGTCCACAGCTCCCCTCCTTCACCTGTCTAAAGCTCCCCTCTTCTCAGTCCACAGCTCCCCTCTTCTCTTTCAGTCCACAGACCCCCTCTTCTCCACAAGTCTACAGCTCCCCTCTTCTCCCCAAGTCTACAGCCTCTCTTTTCCTTAGTCCACAGCTCTCCTCCTTCACCTGTCTAAAGCTCCCCTCTTCTCAGTCCACAGCTCCCCTCTTCTCTCCCAGTCCACAGCTCCAATCTTTTCCCCAAGTCCACAGCTCCCCTCTTCCCCCCAAGTCTACAGCCCCCTCCTTCCCCTGTCGACAGTTCCCCTCTTCCTTAGTCCACAGCTCCCCTCTTCTCCCCCAGTCCACAGCTCCCCTCTTCTCCCCAGGTCCACAGCCCCCTCTCTTCTCCCCTAGTCCACAGCTCCCCTCTTCTCCCCCAGTTCACAGCTCCCCTCTTCTACCCTAGTCCACAGCTCCCTTCTTCTCTCCTAGCCCACAGCCTCCTCTCTTCTCCCCTAGTCCACAGCCTCCTCTCTTCTCTCCTAGCCCACAGCCTCCTCTCTTCTCCCCTAGTCCACAGCCTCCTCTCTTCTCCCCTAGTCCACAGCTTTTCTCCTTCCCCTGTCAACAATTGCCCTCTTCTTTCTTAGTCCACAGCTTCTCTCTTCTCCCCAAGTTCACAGCTCCCCTCTTCTCCCCTAGTGCACAGATCCCCTCTTCTCCCCAAATCCACAGCTCCCCACTTCTCCCCAAGTCCACAGCTCCTCTCTTCTCCACAAATCCACAGGTCCCAAAGTCCACAGCTCCCCTCTTCACCAAATAAAATCTCAGCTCTTGTGCCAGAACTTAACTCTCCCCCTCATCCAGAGCTTACACCCCAGCTGTGGATGGGGGTCAACTTACACAACCTGCCCTGCCCCCATTTTCCTTCACAGATCTCACCTCTTTTCATAACCCCCCCCCCCCCCCCCGCTGGCATGTCTGCACTACAGCTCCAACCTTTCCACTGTTGTATCTCCGCATAAGCCCTTTGTCCCACCTCTTTACAAAAGCTTCACAGTGGTCAGCCAGCAGGTGTGTGTGTGTGTGTGGGGCCTTTTTTTTATCCAACACAGTGCAGTCTCTGCCTACTAGACCTGTAGCACACAGCCAGATCACTTCACTCAGTTTTGGGCTGCTAAGGTCTGAAAGGCAGGGGTGGGGGTGGGGACTGGAGCCGGCTTCTGATGCATCACGGGAATGGAAAATAAAATGTGGGCAGTTGTGGCATCGGACCCGTGGTATCAACAAACGAATGCCCAGCCCTACACAATCCCTGAGTGCCTGGAGATAACACACAGAAGATGGTACAGGAAGTGAGAAGTGCAAAAACGTTCTCTACCATCTTCTGTGTTTAATGACGGGTTGAAAAAGAAGGCTGCTGGAGGTTCCGCCATGTTTTGGCAGAAAAAAATCCCTGGTTACAATATGCACATTAACATGCGTTGCAATAAGGCAGCCCATTCACAACTATTATTAAAAAATATCAGCGACATAGGAAGTGCATTTTTTGTGTGATTCACAGACTTTAAGCAGCACTGCAAATCTGGAAGCAAAACCTGAATATGCAATGAGAAAACATGACTGCTGCATATCCAATATAATTACAAACTAAAAAACAAGAGCTTTTAAAAGATTAAATATTGTTTATCAAGCTGATCTAGATGACTATACATTGATTTTAACTGTTTGCAGATGGCTTGCATTATGGTTACTGAAGTAGCTGTTAGAAGATGGTGCGGAGGGTTAATACATTTGGTTGTTGTTTCCTCTAATTCTTAGAGGAACAGCTCTATTTAAACTTCCTGCTTCCTGTAAGCAGATGCTGCCTGACGTGTGCGACTTCTAGTCCGTCGTAGACGAATGTCCTTCGTCCTTCAAATTTATCTCGACAAGGAGATTCTTAATCTCCTTT
>BLSH010123253.1:878286-889005 GCA_018402905.1 Glandirana rugosa | reverse complement strand
AGGAGAAATCGATGAAGTCATTGGTATTACGTTCGGTAGACGTTTGTCAATTTTAGTCAGATATCAGTAGATCTAGTCGAACTATTTGTTATAAATTAGAAAATTTTCGAGAACAAAAAATCAAACATTAATATAACCTATACGTCGTCAGTAAGAAGGCTGCTGGAGGTTCCGCCATGTTTTGGCAGAAAAAAATCCCTGGTTACAATATGCACATTAACATGCGTTGCAATAAGGCAGCCCATTCACAACTATTATTAAAAAATATCAGCGACATAGGAAGTGCATTTTTTGTGTGATTCACAGACTTTAAGCAGCACTGCAAATCTGGAAGCAAAACCTGAATATGCAATGAGAAAACATGACTGCTGCATATCCAATATAATTACAAACTAAAAAACAAGAGCTTTTAAAAGATTAAATATTGTTTATCAAGCTGATCTAGATGACTATAGACTGATTTTAACTGTTTGCAGATGGCTTGCATTATGGTTACTGAAGTAGCTAAAGAGGAAGTAAACTCTGCTTTTTCTCTTTTTTTGAATAGTGTCATAGAACAAAGTATTTTCATTCATTGCACATTGTAACGTTAGTAAAAAACGGTTCGCACTTACTTTTTTTTTTATAGTTTTATAAATTATATCATCTTGCAGGAATCGGCTGTGCAATCTTTGGTATTGATTTCTCCCCTGTGGATGTCAACAGTAAAATCAGTCTGCATATTCAGCATAGCATGCTTGTTATACTCACAGTGGAACTTAAGGGGTTAATCCTCTGGATTGTGTAAAAAGGCTGTTTTATCCTGTATGCATAGATCCTTCCCTCCTGCACTGTCTATCTGGGGAAGACCAGCTAACACAGGCGGGGTAGCCAACATGCACATGCTCAGTTGTGTCTTTTATGCTGGAGAATATTTATTTGTTCTCAGAGATAGCCAGGTCACATGATATTGACATCACACATGTGGTGTGTATACAGGCTATAGTAGAAATCTCCTCCTACCTGAACTCTCAGCACTGGAGAAAATGTGCAGGTTATCATTTAACCGTGGTATATAGATCATCCAAAAAGGTATATAGTGGCAGTATTTTAATGCAAAAAGAAGATTTATAATCTGTGGGCACTGTGAGGGGGGGGGGGAGATGAATTATTTTCATGTTACTGGCCTTAGTATCACTTTAAGGCAGAATGAGTCCCTAGGGACCAAAGTAACAGTCATCCCAATCCCTGCGATTGACATTGATAAGCTACAAAAAAGTTTTGGCTGGCATTCTACATTAAAACTTGTTATACTTTTTAATTTTTCTAAGTAAAACATTTTAACAATATTAATTTTGGCTGCTGTTTTATTGCTTCAATGATTCTTACATTATGTCCTGATACTCCTTGAAAATTAGAGCACTCAGTTTTCTTAAAGTCCTGCATTTGGCAAAGTTCTATGCTGCTCCCAAAATGTACAGGCAGCTCTAAGCTTTTCATGGATACATTCCTATTACAATGCCCTACAATGACTGTATTGATCAAATTACCCTGGGAACATTCTATACTTAAATAGTAAGTCCACTTTCATGGGGAAAAAAATAGCAAAGAAAGAAAAAATAATATAGCGTTAACAATTGCGATACAAGTCATATTGTAATTCAATGTTATTAGAAATTACCTTTCCTTTTCAATCTGCAGCCACTGTAATTTTCTATAAATGCAGTGCAATATGGCTACCTGGAGTTGTACACAGAATGTGTACTGACCACTCCCCAGAAACATAATTTCCTGCTTGTGTGATTGGCTCACCAATTTTCCCCGAAGTCTGCTTAAGATACAAGTCAGATTTCAGGCATCCGCTGCAATTTTTTGGTGAGATACTTCCAACAGGGACACGTCTAAAGGGATGCAGCCCCAGCAGATTTCCTCATTAGTGCTCTGCTGCTCCCACAGCTGACAGATAATTATGAAACCAGTCCCATTAGACCCACTTAGCAGAGAGGCACAGAGGAACAAAGTAGGAATCTGCAAAAAGTAATAATCCTTGCAATGTACATAGAGCACCCAGAGAGGAATGTTTTTTTTCTAAACAAAAGTGGAGTTACGCTTTAATAATAATCGCATGTTTTAACCGTGCTGCTGCCAGCATCTGAGGTCCTACATTCCACTCCCTTTACAAAGTACATTTGTTTCTAGATTTTTTTTAGGTGCAACTTTACATATAATTGATTACCGTTGTATTATCAAACTTTCTCTGCCACAGGGAATAATGTTGATCGGAAAATATATTATATACTTTGAAATGCAATGGAACATGTAATAAAAAGCACTAGTTAGAAACGATAAATGTTGGAAACGGTCTGATCTCAAAGTTGCACTTGTACTACTCAGGGCTGTAAGGATGCTAATACCTCATCAGTAACACATACACTATATTGTCAAAAGTATTCCCAGTCTTAGTCTGTAGGGTTCAATATTGAGTTGGCCCACCCTTTGCAGCTATAACAGCTTCAACTCTTCTGGGAAAGCTGTCCACAAGGTTTAGGAGTGTCTATAGGAATGTTTGACCATTCTTCCAGAAGCGCATTTGTGAGGTCAGGCATTGATGTTGGATGAGAAGGCCTGGCTCGCAGTCTCCGCTTTAATTCTTTCCAAAGATGTTCTATCGGGTTGAGGTCAGGACTCTGTGCAGGCCAGTCAAGTTCCTCTACCCCAAACTCGCTCATCCATGACTTTATGGACCTTGCTTTTTGCACTGGTCCAAATCATTTGGTGGAGGGGGGATTATAATGTGGGGATGTTTTTCAGGGGTTGGGCTTGGCCCTTAAGTTCCAGTGAATTGAACTCTTAAGGTGTCAGCATACCAACACATTTTGGACAATTTCATGCTCCTAACTTTGTGGAAACAGTTTGGGGATGGCCCCTTCCTGTTCTAAAATGACTGCGCACCAGTGCACAAAGCAAGGTCCATAAAGACATGGATGGGTGAGTTTGGGGTGGAGGAACTTGACTGACCTGCACAGAGTCCTGACCTCAACCTGATAGAATACCTTTGGGATGAATTTGGCAGAGACTGCAAGACAGGCTTTCTCGCCCAACATCAGTGCCTGACCTCACAAATGTGCTTCTGGAAAAATGGTCAAAAATGACCATAGACACTCCTAAACCTTGTGGACAAAGGGTCGACCAACTCAATATTGAACCCTATGGACTAAGACTGGGACTGGGATGCCATTAAAGTTCACGTGCGTGTAAAGGCAGGCATCTTAATACTTTTGACAATATAGTGTACATTTAATTTCCCATTGTATTCAGGCACTCTATCAATCACCATTAGTCTAATGTGTCCAGGGCTGTAGATAATTTCTTATCCTGGAGGAGGTTCAGTGTTGCATACACACGGAACAATAATTAGACAATGCACCTGCTAAACTGTGACAACTTGTGGGTATGGCAAAATTGTGCTAACAATGGGAGGGGATTTAAACTTGAACCCTAATTATTGTGTACACGGTAACATATGCCACAATCCTTGTATCCAAAAACGTTCCCGTAATGACTGTGCAAGGAGCAAGAGAAACCTCAGCCCATTGATTTGTAAAAGACGAAAGTCTACCATTACATATGCGTTTCTGTACACAGTTACCTTGAGGAAGAACTTCATTAACGGTGGCTGCTGAGCAACCAGCATCTGCTGTACAGTATAGTGCAGGAGGTCAGGTGTATGTCATCCCCTTTAGGCAGAACTCTACTGGCGGCAGCAAATCCCTATGACAACAATCTGTAACAAATAAGGGTGGCCAGAGGACTTTCATCAAATCTATGCTGCAGATGGCCTCCTGATGGCGATCAACCTCAAATAATCTGTCCTAATCAGGTGAGAAGTAGCCAGCAATGCTCTGGGCCTCCCTTTTAAACATGGGGTCCACTTGGTTCTTTTGCTCAGCAGCCCATCCCCTGATGGCCATCCTGTAGGCGGGAAAGAGGTGGAAGTGCAGACCACACTATCCCTGTGGCACAGTGGAGGGGTTAAAGCCTAACTCCATGCTTACGATGACTTTAAATAGTTTATTTGAGCCAAGATGGCCCAAATTAACTATTTCCTTTTCTAACAGATGCACTCACTGTCAGAGCTGTATAAACTGTACATAGCATCAGCTATATAAATATACAGAGCTATGTTCCATAAGTGGGAATGTTCTGTTCCCGGGTTGAGAGCTGCTCAGCCATTCACAGGGAGCCTTGTGCTTTAACAAGGAATACAAAGCTTCCTGTGATTGGCTGACGTAAAGATTGTGACTTCATCTGGCCACCACAATTGCCACTTACATTCACAGACTGCTGACTTATCCAACTGTGCAGTATAAGAAAATAGAAACTCTGGACAGCTGCACTCTAGTAGCTACCTTTATTTTACTAAAAAGTCCTTAAAAACACAGCAAAAGTATGAAGAAAAAAACTTGATGCATTTCATGCTGAACTAGCGCTTACTCCTAACACAACCATAACACATTGTAAAGCGCTGGTTTAGTGTGAAACACATTAACAATTTTTTCCCCTACTTTCCCTATAATTGCTGATAATTTTAGCCCCGGTTCACGCTAGAACATGGTACGGGAAACCCACGCTCTGTACAAATTTCCGGCACTACATTCAAATCACACTGCCTTTGCGGTCTGCAGCAGGTATCAGTGCAATGTTAATGACACCCCAAACTCAGGTCTCAAATGCAGTGCACTTGCAATTTAAGCCCATGCAAACTTGAACAAGAACAAATTGCATGGCACTAAATCGAATGTGAACTGCACAGGAATTCGGTGTACGTACATGCAGTTCAGGGACTGGAGTGCAGTGCTTGAGTGAACTGTTTAGAAATGGGGTCTATGTCCCCAATGTTTCTTTGTAGGGGATGTTCAAGGAAGTTGGCATATATGGAGGGGCATTATTTGTTCATTCAGACAGTATAAGGGGGAGTAAACTGTGTGTACAAGAATCAAGGGATTGACATCAATGGAATCAAATACTCACTTTTTCATTTTCTAAGAGCTTTATTGGGGTTCAGTAGGTAAAACCAAGGCCAATATTTTTTGGTGGACATGCACACCCTTCATCAGGGCTATGAAAACAAGAGATCACAGTACATTACTATGTGGTCAATCTTTTTATGACATTAGATCCATAGACCACACTATACACAAAATTCATTTTGCAAATTTATATAGATAGGGAACAGGAGAGGAGGGAAGTTTGACCACTTTTCAAGGTCAAGGTACCAAACTTGTGTGCTAGACATATGGAAGCAAAAAAGCAGCCCACGTGTGGGGAGGTGTGGCACCAGTAAACATTCATATTCATTCATAGAACATACATATTCAAGTGAAAGTTCAAACTACTCGGTAGGAAGACAACCCAACTGGGCACACTCACAGAATGTTGCAGTGAAGAGTAAAGCAGTAGGTCTCGGGTGCTATTCTGCATCTGTCTTGTGGGGCGGAATGCAACCTGGCCGGTCCATACACAAACGGGGAGGCTTTCAGGTAGGATGCCATGTCCCTTGTCTTTCCCTACTCAACTGAAAACTCTCCCTGATACCGACTATTGTCCCTGACAGACGGGTGGCCTATCCCTACATTACACACACACACACACGGAATGTGTGCCAATCCTGAGCGCCAGGTTCTTAATTGGACTGATCAGATAGCTCCCCCCAGTGACCATTTTCCTCTTGATTTCCTCTCTCTCTGTAATGCAACTGCAATAAAGCGCCACCTGCAGTGCAGAAAGTAGACTGCACCTGCCTACATGCGTTTTGAAATTTGTGGGGTTACCCCCTCCTTATAATGAGAATTCAGAAGATATAATGTTGCTGAACATTGATAAATTTATTAAAATAAAACAGGTCTTTTATTGGGATGCTTTTAGAGGGTCAGGAACTACTCTTTGGAGGAGACAGAGTGATAACTGGTCCCTCCCTTTTCCCAAGGTCCTACCTGTGTCTCTTCTGTCCCTCATTCCCTCACACTGTAACCTGCCATCCGCATATCACTTGAAGCTACAACCTTAACTACCAGGTCCAACTCTGCCTAACCATCTCTCGGTTATCTGCATACCCATGGGTTTGCAGATACTCTTGACTTCTTAACCTGGCAGCACCACAATGCAAATGGTTATGTTTGACAATCCTTTCTGTATGATACTGATATTTCACGTTTCACTCTGTATAACATGATCGATATTATGTATGTTATGCCACTACCGCATTTAGCCCCCGTTCACATTAGGCCAATTTGACATGCAATTTGACATGTCAAATTGCATGCCAAATCGAAGCCTATTGCTGGCAATGGCACCGTCCGAATCGGTGCGGCGTCACACCATGTCCCAAAAGTAGTTCCTGCATTACTTTTGGCGATTTCAATAGATATCTGTGCATGATGTCTTTCAAATCACCCCCGAAGTCGGACTGAAATGCTGGTTTGAAATTGTGCGAGTTCAGCTGAAGTCGCACAATTTCAAACCCGCATTTAGTGTGAACCTAGGCTAAATTCTATATTGAAAAAGTCAAAATAAAGAATTTTTAAAAAAGAAAGGCTCAGCAACAATGTAAATGGGCATTCGTATGAAATGAAGTGCAATACTAGCTGGCGCATTAAGGAGGAACTGAACTGGTAGCTGTGCCCCAAAAAATTAAAAAAATCAGAGAGCAAAAAAATAGTCAGCAGTAATGCAGTTGATCTTTCTCCAATACTGGCTTTCTTTAGCAATGCCTTGTTCTGCACAGTGTGTCTACCATTTTGGAGGCAGGGCTTTTCATCCTCATGTCAGAAGTCTTCAGCTAAGGAACAATGAGCAGTACAGCAGTGAAATCATAAAATGTAATTTCAAATTGTCTAAGCAGCAGTGCCTTAAATCTCACACTGTAGATAGAGAGCTACAAGGCTGCTATTTTTCAGGAGAAATTCCAGACAAAAGGTGCATTTTTCAGGGAACTGCTTAGACACAAACATTTTGAAATGTTCCTTATAACATAGCACATCTTGGTAAACTGGTAAATCATGACATAAAGCAAGAAAAGCAAGCAAATGACCTCCTGTGTTCACTAAGCAGCAGAGTAAGTGCTCGGCATGGGTCCCAGAAACTAGTCAAGATTACTAAAGTAGAGGTGACTACTACAATGCAATGGTTTACAGCTTTCATGGGGTTCCACAGGTATGACACATACATACTTACGTTGGTCCAAGCTGGATCAATGTAACTATGTAAAAAATTGCCATACCTAAACGTCAGCTTTAAAGTGGATGTAAACCCTCCATATACCCAGTGAAGTGAACAGCCTCAGATGATACACAGCTACAGGAGTCAGTGTTTCTGATTTTAAAAATACATTTTATAACATAACCCTAAAATATAAGGAGTAATGCCTAAGAGCCCATTCAAATTAGAATGCTCCGCACTCTATCACACAAATATACACTTGTGCACATTGCTTTAATTTGTGCAGCAGTGCCAATCAATAAAAGTGCACGCAGTAACGTGCAGTTGCGGATCTTGTGCACAGAAATCGTAATAAATATCAAAGAGTGTGCAATTGCACACAAAACTGTTAGTAAATGTTAACCACTTTGAGACAGGCTAACGTACATATACGACACCCAGTCTAAGTGGTTATACTGGGATGATGTCTACAGCTACATGCAATATCTTGGTATTATTTTTATAGCTGCCAATTCTGTTTTGTGTAAAAGCAAACCTAGTGGCTAATATAATCCATTAGAAAATATAGTCAGAGAGATTGAATGGCTTGTGTGTATACATTATTGTAGGACTGATATCCATGGGAACTTCCCTCAGCTGGTGGACCAAAACATCGAAATCATTTATAAAAAAAAATACAGTATTTCAAAAAGTGAGTACACCCCTCACATTTAGTAAATATTTTATTATTCATGTGACAACACTGAAGAAATGACACTTTGCTACAATGTAAAGTAGTGAGTGTACAGCTTATATAACAGTGTAAATGTTCTGTCCCCTCAAAATAACTCAACACACAGCCATTAATGTTTAAACCACTGGCAACAAAAGTGAGTACATCCCTAAGTGAAAATGTCCAAATTGGGCCCAAAGTGTCAATATTTTTTGTGGCCACCATTATTTTCCAGCACTGCCTTAACCCTCTTTGGCATGGAGTTCACCAGAGCTTCACAAGTTGCCACTGAAGTCCTCTTCCACTCCTCCATGACGACATCATGGAGCTGGTGGATGTTAGAGACCTTGCGCTCCTCCACCTTCTGCTTGAGGACGCCCCACAGATGCTCAATAGGGTTTAGGTCTGGAGATATGCTTGGCCAGTCCAAGGCAGTAGCAAGGCAGTGGTCGTCTTGGAGGTGTGTTTTGGGTCGTTATCATGTTGGAATAATGCTCTGGGGCCCAGTCTCCGAAGAGAGGGGATCGTGCTCTGATTCAGCATGTCACAGTACATGTTGGCATTTATGGTCTGCCCCATGAACTGTAGCTCCCCAGTGCCGGCAGCACTCATGCAGCCCCAGACCATGACTCTCCTACCACCATGCTTGACTGTAGGCAAGACACACTTGTCTTTGTACTCCTCACCTGGTTACCGCCACACACACTTGACACCATCTGAACCAAATAAGTTTATCTTGGTCTCATCAGACCACAGGACATGGTTCCAGTAATCCATGTCCTTAGTCTGCTTGTCTTCAGCAAACTGTTTGCAGGCTTTCTTGTGCATCATCTTTAGAAGAGGCTTCCTTCTGGGATGACAGCCATGCAGACCACTTTGGTGCAGTGTGCGGCGTATGGTCTGAGCACTGACAAGCTAACCCCCCACCCCTTCAACCGCAATAATGGCAGCACTCATACGTCTTCTTCCCAAAGACAACCTCTGGATATGACGCTGAGAATGCGCCTTTAACTCCTTTTTGGTTGACCAAGCGAGGCCTGTTCTGAGTGGAACAACAATTCTTTTTTTCAGATCCTCAGAGAGTTCTTTGCCATGAGGTGCCATGTTGAACTTCCAGTGACCAGTATGAGAGAGTGAGAGTGATAACACCAAACTTAACACACCTCCTACTCTCCATTCACACCTGAGACCTTGTAACACTAACGAGTCACATGATACTGGGGAGGAAAAATGGCTAATTGGGCCCAATTTGGACATTTTCACTTAGGGGTTATGTTGCCATGGCCAAGTTTTAGTGACTTTATGTATCATAATATGGAGTTAGATTTTAAGGGAAGTCAGGCTTAGCCCTTCCCCCTCCATTGATATGTAAATAGAGCAGTTGGACTGCTAGGTAGGAAGTTCTCTGCAGGAAGTTGGTATATACAGGAAGTTGGTGGGAGGGGCTGGAGGTTCTCTGGAAAGCCACATGGGAGCAGACAAGGTGGTTATGTTTGAGAATACGGAGAAGCAAGACATGGCTGCCAGGTTCTGGAGAACTTTGGAGAAGTTTTGATTTGGACTGAGCAAAGAAGGACATTACATCTTGACCCCTAAGTTGAGTAACTCATTTAGTTTACTTATTATGCATGTTGTAGGCATATTTTTGTAAGCTATGTGTTATTGTGTATCCTATAGTTTGTATGAGCAGATTTTCTGATTAGTAAAAGCACTGATCTAAACTTCCTTGATTTTACCGCAAAGTAACCTTGCTATCTAGACGCAAGCAAAACAATTGGGGGCTCGTCCCATGATCAAACAATTGGGGGCTTGTGCTGTGATCAAACAATTGGGGGCTCGTCCCGTGATCAAACAACTGGGGGCTTGTCCCATGATCAAACAGGGATGTACTCACTTTTGTTGCCAGCGCTTTAGACATTAAAGCGGAGTTCCATCCAAAAGTGGAACTTTCGCTTTAAGGGAAGGTGACCCCCCGACATGCCACAATTGGCATGTCTTTTTTTTGGGGGGGTGACCAGGGACCCCATTTTCACAGGGTCCCAGGTCCACTTCCTCCCCTGGAGCCGCGGCTCCGGAAAGGAAGTTCACCAGGCCCTGAAGATACGCCGGCCATTCCCAAGCTGCAGCGCGACTCGCGCATGAGTTGTGAGCGCCCGGCTTTGAAGCCAAAGCCGGGTGCCCACACTTGTGATGCTGGCGCCGCCAAGGAGAGGGGGAGACGAGCAAGCCCTCGGGCGGCCGCATTGCTGGAACGAGGCACAGGTGAGTGGCCAATTGTTAAAAGTCAGCAGCTACCCTTTTGTTAGCTGCTGACTTTTAACAGAGTGGAACTCCGCTTTAATGACTGTGTGTTGAGTTATTTTGAGGGGACAGCAAATTTACACTGTTATACAAGCTGTACACTCACTACTTTACATTGTAGCAAAGTTTCATTTCTTTAGTGTTGTCACATGAAAAGATAATAAAATATTTACAAAAATGTGAGGGGTGTACTCACTTTTGTGAGATACTGTATATGATGGAACTAGCTATGCACTACTAATTTTTTTGCCAAGTTGTGCAAACTTATTTATGGGATACTGGGAGTCATACTGCATAGTGTTGTATGGTCCTTACACTGACAATATTATAGTCACCTGGGATGGCTTGTATTAGAGTTTATCCTCCTTTGTATCTTATTGCAATGCTAACTCATCTAATATCAATTTCACATAAATAGCAGATCCTGGTTTCCTTGTTTTTGTTAGATCTAGTACGGTCCATGAATGAAAAAGGCGATATAATTTCCAAAACTCATTTGATAAAAGGTA
>BLSH010123253.1:792468-803242 GCA_018402905.1 Glandirana rugosa | reverse complement strand
GATTCGAACCCGGTGACATCGTAAAAAAGGTGGCGAGAATTCTACTGTAATGACCCTTCGTGGTGTGTCTGAACAGGAGTCGTTATAATCTGGTCTATCTAGTCGTATCGTAACTCTTCTCCCTTTTAAATGATTTTTAGATGAACGTCGTCGCTTGTATTTTGTTCGTAACCTTTTTGTGTTAGACAGGATGTGGGAAATGCCCGCACAACTTTAGTGGCGATAAAGGAAATGGAACGGACTGTATGCAAAACAACATTGTGTGCAGAAGACACTCCGATACAAATAAACTAATTACTCCTTTGGTCCTCCAGTGATAAAACACCCAGTGCTCCCCTCTTCAGATCAAATAAACATAGCCTCACAGAAGACGTGTGTTACAACAAAACGTATGTCAGGCAAGGTAAAGGAAATAGCGGTGATTTCAACACGCCCGTAAAGGGTGTAGGACAGATTGTGTTTTTCCAATGCTTGTTTTATGTTCGCTGCTGCAAGTAGATTTTTAGTAAATTTTCCCTCTTCTCAATGCTATGCTGATCTATCTGGTCTAATATTGCTGAGGACAAGTCTGTGTGGTGCTTCCCAGTAATGTCATCTTAAGAGCGGTGGAAAAAATGCTACAGTGGCCCAAGCTTAGAGAGAGGGGTGAAGCTCACCAAGGCGATTATTGACCTTGATAGGTTTAACATTCTGGTAAGAGGCTATGTTTATTTGACCTGAAGAGGGGAGCAATGGGTGTTTTATCACTGGAGGACTAAAGGAGTCATTTTGAACACTCTGGAATATCACTTTTGAACTATTTTCTGGATTGTATATCTTTTTCATACATCGTATCTGCACTTTATGTTGCATGAATTCACTTTGATAATGGAGGCGTTTGTTTAAATTGCTATGAATTGAGTAACTAGCACTAATGCACTTTATCATTAAGTTTGCTGAGTTGATTACATATTGTTTACAAACGACAGCGCAAAACAATTTTTATTTTTGAGTTGTTAATATTGAGTGTACCACACAGCAATTTGCACGTGAATGTAATGTCGCTACTGGGCTGTTGGGAGGTGTAAGTGAACGGGTCACTGTGCTGCACATCGAGATGATGTTTGAATAGGCAGGAAGCTTGTATAGACAAGCTGATCAATCCTATAACCAGGAGGCTAACAACTTTGTATTCTATAGGATGGTGAGAACCCCTGTGTGGGAAAACTGCAGTACAAGTACTTATCTTTTAATAAAAGTCAGCAAAATGCTACTAAACAGAAGTTGTTGAGTGGACTGAGCCATTGAAAGCTCTACATTTGAAGCTCAGTTGAATCATTTTGAAACACAGACAAGTTTCGGTGCCTGCCCCTGAATGTTCAGGGACACACACATGCAGGGCTGTCAAGTTGGGACCAGCATCTGCATTCAAATAGATATGAATGGGACTGGCTGCATGCAGATCCATGGAACACCTGTGCATCCCGTGCGGGCGAAAACAGCCCCTAGAATGAGGCCTAAAAAAAGAAATGAATGAAACCACCAAATATAAGGGTTGGTAAGCTGCATTATATAAATTTTAGTTTTTGGGTTTAATACTGTGTAGCGCACAGATCCATTAACAAGTCCCACTGTTTGTCCCAAGTTCTATTCCCAAGTTGGCACAAGCAGCCAGGCACACAGCAATTTTCCAGTCTCTCAACACAATAACCAGGCAGAAAGTGTCATTTCTGAAGTTTAATGTTGGTATCATTTAGTTGGGGTATAGGGTGAGCCTTGGGATACTTCAAATTTGGTACAAAGTGAAACTGTGAACTTTCTCTTGTAGTAGATAAACATTTCAGGATGAACCACTCGTGATAAGAGATAGTGGACATACAGCTTAGGGGACTTCCACTATGAAAGAAATCCTAAGCCAGCTCTTTGGAACAGTCCCTCCAAGGCTTAAGCAGCAACAGTTTCTCCAAGATCTCTTTCCCTCTAAGGCCTCTACTCACTGTGTCCCCATGAACATGGATGCCTCCTTCCAATACCAGCCAGACCCTGTACCGTGATCTTCAGCAGACTTCTTCCAAACTGTTCTCAGCAACTTTAGAAGTAGACCTGCCAGCTCTCCCTGAGCTGGGACCTTGCTGAAACACCTGCAGTCTTCAGCTGGTCTGCCCCGAAGGGCAGGAGCCCTCCAGGATGAGGACCCTGCTATTTTAGGTCCCAGACTATTTATATACACCTCGTTCTCCTGCTGGTCACCCCCTTGACCAGGGATTGACTGAGGCTGTATGAATATTCAGCCCATGGTCTGCCTCTTCCAACCCACTATATTCCAGAGCCTACTAGAAGACAGGGAGAAGTAGCTGAGCTTGCAACCAGAAAGGCCCAGAACAGTCAAAAGCAATCAAACTCTGGCCCACTGGCTACAGAGTAGCCAAAAAACTAAATTTACCTAATTCTACTAGAAACCTAACTAGGAGGGTGCTACAAACGTTTTAATAATTTTAACCATGTCTAGATGCGCGACATCCAATGTACTAACAGGTATTATCAGCAAAGGGTCCAACATTACAAGAGTCCTGGTGGAATTGTGTACATATACCTGGGTATATAGAGTTAATAACCTATACCTCCCCTAAAAAGTTTACCAAAATCTGGGATAGCTGGATCGCAGCGCGGTCCATAGAAACTTAGAAGTTACGGAACGGGCCGAGCCTGCACCCCCCAAACTGCATAAGACTGTATTCTCTAACATGATATGTAGTTCCCACATCTGACCTCTTGCTTGGTTTGTAAAATTTGGCTCTACGGGTTCCCCCTAACAGTTAAAAATTTAGATGGTGTTAAACCCCCCCACGCCCGCACAGTTTCAAACATTCGCTGTCCTTTGTGATATACTGATAAGAATGCTGATGGATCCGGTAGTCCGAATGGAATGTTTGAGAATATGCTATATCCTTTCTCCTATAGATGGCGATTTATGTTATCTTAAGCACTTCTGTTGAAGGAGAATGTTTTGTTGCTACCAAGAATGTATATAAGCAAAGCTTGTATCTAATGATGTAAATTGGATGCTAACACCAGTATACATGTATGAACCTCTGAATTTTATTAGATTGTCATATTTATCCTGTATGCTTCAATTTTTGCCTCAATAAAACTTTTGTGTTAAAAAAAAAATAACCTATACCTCCAGATGAATGTTGCAGCAAAGTCCAGATGACAGTGTCCGTCTTGGTATCAGAGCCTTGAAGACAAGATCAGCAATCATGGGAAATCCTCCAGCCATTGTCCAACCAGCCTGGAACTCAGCTTTTCACCAGCAGGAACCATGGTATGACACTGGAACTCAATGTCAGCCTATCTACTTTGCGCATAGTCCCTGTAGCCTCTAATTTGTCATGTAGCCAGACCATGTCTGTCTGATGCCTAACCTGGCTGTACACTATGCTGGTTATTGAGTCCTGAGCTAAAATTAGCTATAGAATCCCAGACCAGAAGAGACAGGGTTAAACTAGACTAACAGGAGTAGCGTATAAACTGTATTGCAATAAACAGGTTCACCTACTAACATACAGCGAGGTGACCACTATACATGCACAACATATCACAAACCAAACTGTCTGGTATAGTGCATATGAGATAACAACAAGGGAACATATACTTCTGTCACAAGTCATTACATATATACATATGTACACCGCGATGCTATGGGCAACAAAAGTAAACTATTAAGACAGGAACACTTGCCTAAATAACATGCATCTGGTCTGAAATAGCAACAGTTCTTTAATGGGGGCATGTGGCCTCAGCTCCTCTCTATCCTCCTCACTCTCCATTTCCTTCTTCTGGGGTTTCCAAGCCAGTCTTCCAGAAACAGGAAGTGCTGATACAAAATTATCTACAAGTCCCCTTTCACAAGGAGGCAGTTTTCAGGCATTTTAGCGCTATAAATAGCGCCTGAAAACTGCCTCCCATACAGTGTTAATTTCATCGACTAAAACGGACTAAAACATTTTAGTCGACTAACTTAATAACATTTTAGTAGACTAAAATACAACTAAAACAATTGAGAGAACTAAATGATATACAGTATCTCACAAAAGTGAGTACACCCTTCACATTTTTGTAAATATTTTATTATATCTTTTCATGTGACAACACTGAAGAAATGACACATTGCTACAATATAAAGTAGTGAGTGCAGCTTGTATAACAGTGTAAATTTGCTGTCCCGTCAAAATAACTCAACACACAGCCATTAACCACTTCCCGACCGCCGTATGCAGAATGACGGCCGGGAAGTGGCTGAGTTATCCTGACTGGACGTCATATGACGTCCTCAGGATAACAAGCAGCCGCGCGCCCGGGGGGGGGGCGCGCATCGCGGCGATCGGTGGTGTGGGGGGTCAGTCTGACCCCCCGCAATGCCAATGCCGATCTCGGTAAAGTGCTTCGATCCGAAGCACTTTACCATGTGACCAGCCGTGAACAATCACGGCTGGTCACAGTGTAATACAGGAAAGCCGTTTATCGGCTTTCCTGTACTCAGGTCTGCAGACCTGATGAGGTGAGAGCCGATCGGCTGCATCCCTGACAGGGAGGGTTTGTGCTGATGATTTATCAGCACAGCCCTCCCTCAGATCGCCACCCTAGAACACCAGGGAGCCTGCCCAGGGATGTGCCCACCCAGGACCACCAGGGAGCCAACCAGGGACCACCAGGGAGCCGATCTGGACCACCAGGGAGACCCCCCTAGACCACCAGGTAAGTGACTAAGTGCTCAGGTCCACCTTCACTCAGTGCCACCTTCAGATGCCACCCTAGACCACCAGGGAATGAGCCCCTATTAATGTATATGCCCACCAGTGCCCACCAGTGCCCCTATCAGTGCCCACCAGTGCCCCTATCAGTGTGTACCAGTGCCACACATCAGTGCCCACCATTGCCACCTACCAGTGCCCACCTATCAGTGCCCATCAGTGCCACCTATCAGTGCCCAGTGCCGCCTATGAGTGCCAATCAGTGCTGTCTATTAGTGCCCATCAGTGCCGCTTAGCAGTGTCCATCAGTGCTGCATATCAGTGCCCATCAGTGCTGTATATCAGTGCCACCTCTCAGTACCCGTCAGTGCTGCTTATCAGTGCCGCCTAACAGTGCTCATCATTGCTGCATATAAGTGCCTCGTCATCAGTGCCACCTCATCAGTGCCGCCTCATCAGTGCCAATCAGTACTGCCACATCAGTGCCCGTCATTGTAGCCTCCTCAGTGCCCACCAGTGATGGAGAAAATTTACTTATTTACAAAGTTTTGTGACAAAAATAGAGAAAATTCTTTTTTTTATTTGTAGCGCAAAAAATAAAAACCGCAGGGGTGATCAAATACCACCAAAAGAAAGCTCTATTTGTGGGAACAAAATGATAAAAACTTTGTTTGGGTACAGTGTCGCACGACCGCGCAATTGTCATTCAAAGCGCAACAGCACTGAAAACTGAAAATTGGTCTGGTAGTAAAGTGTTCTAAGTGCATAGTATTGAAGTGGTTAATGTATAAACCATTGGCAACAAAAGTGAGTACACCCCTAAGTGAAAATGTCCAAATTGGGCCCAAAGTGTCAATATTTTGTGTGGCCCCCATTATTTTCCAGCACTGTCTTAACCCTCTTGGGTATGGAGTTCACCAGAGCTTCACAGGTTGCCACTGGAGTCCTCTTCCACTCCTTCATAATGACATCACAGAGCTGCTGGATGTTAGAGACCTTGCGCTCCTCCACCTTCCATTTGAGGATGCCCCACAGATGCTAAGGTGTGCAGAGATGCTTGGCCAGTCCATCACCTTTACCCTCACCTTCTTTAACAAGGCAGTGGCGTCTTGGAGGTCGTTAACATGTTGGAATACTGCCCTGCGGCCCAGTCTCCAAAGGGAGGGCATCATGCTGTGCTTCAGTATGTCACAGTACATGTTGGCATTCATGGTTCCCTCAATGAACTGTAGCTCCCCAGTGCTGATAGCACTCATGCAGCCCCAGACCATGACACTCCCACCACCATGCTGTAGGCAAGATGCACTTGTCTTTGTACTCCTCACCTGGTTGCCACTACACACACTTGACACCATCTGAACCAAAGTTTATCTTGGTCTCATCAGACCACAGGACATGGTTCCAGTAATCCATGTCCTTAGTCTGCTTGCCTTCAGCAAACTGTTTGCGGGCTTTCTTGTGCATAATCTTTAGAAGAGGCTTCCTTCTGGGATGACAGCCATGCAGACCAGTTCGATGCAGTGTTTTCGCTCAGACCATATACCCAATATACAGAATAGGTATTACACGACATGGTACCGTGACACATATCCCTACTCGAAATCTAAGGGAGTTTCTATAGCAATCCATAAATCCCTCCCTCACCAGGTACTAGGTAAATGGGGGAGTAAAGATGGGAGGTCACTACTCCTAAAAGTATCTATTTATGGTAAAAAATACAGTTTCATTAATCTATATGTACCAAATCAAGAGCCAGTTAAAATAGGGACAAACATGTCCCTTGTTATATATATTGGTGATGGAACATGTGGTCACGGCCATTCGTAATAATCCAGATATACAAGGGATAAGGGTCAAAGATAGGGAATATAAAACATCAGTGTATGCAGACGACTTATTAATATACATGACCAATCCAATTATTACATTACCAAACCTTATCCATGAATTTAATCGATTTGGGAGGTTGAGTAATTTTAAAGTAAATTACGAGAAATCGGAGGCTTTAAATATATCATTAACAAATAAAACTCAATTCCATCTTCAGAGAAACTTTCCCTTTAGATGGCAAAAGGAGGCATTGAAATATTTGGGTATATATATACCCCAAGATATAAAGAAACTTCAAGAATTAAACTATAAACCTTTGATTACTAAAATGATAAATATACTCCAAAAATATGATAAAAGAACTCTATCATGGATGGGTAGGATAAATGTAATAAAAATGGATATATTACCAAAAATGTTATATGTATTTCAAGCAATCCCGTTAATGCCTACCACAACCTTATTACATAATTTACAAAGTACTATAGGAGGGTTTATATGGGAGCATAAAACCCCCCGCATTAAAAGAGAAATACTAAGTAGAACAAAATTGAAGGGAGGATTAGCCCTCCCAGACTTTGTAAGGTATTTACGAGCGGCACATATAACAAGGATAGTAGACTGGTTCCATAATATGAAACATAAACAATGGGTAAAACTGGAGCAAGATATTATGGCCATGGAAGTGAGGTCTCTCCCATGGATAACACCTAAAAATCGACCTAGGGCAGACGAAATGCCATCCTTAGTTCGTTCAACGTTAAAAGTCTGGGACTCTGTGATGAAGAAAAATTGTTTGTCTTCTCAAATTGGCCCTATGACACCACTGTTCTCAAATCCAGAATTCCAACCTGCAGCAGATGCCTTAGTCTTCTTAAAATGGCATAAACAGGATAATATTAGATTAGCCCAGACGTTAATAAATGGTAAACTCCCCCCGCTAGATATGCTAGGGGAAGAATATAGAGGTAGTTGGATGCAGCATAAACAGTTACAAACTTTTATATACTCATTAAATCAAAGAGCACCATTAGAAAGAACATTAACAGAGTTCTAAAAGATACTGTTACAAATAGAAAAACCAAATCATGTATTATCAATAATATATAAATGTCTGCTCCCCAAAGAACTTGAAGAAGTAGCATACTAAAATAAATGGGAAACAGAGCTGGGAACAAAAATATCGTTATCAGACCGAGAACGATCCCTGATATTAACACACAAACTATCCCCTTCTATTAGATATCAGGAGATAAATTATAAAATTATAGCGAGATGGTATCGATGTCCAGTTAATTTACATAAAATAAGTGAAAATAACTCAGATAACTGTTGGAAATGTAAAAATATGAAAGGAACAATGGCACATATGTGGTATTTCTGTCCGAAGATTTGGCAATTTTGGTCAGAGGTATTTGACATATATAGAGAACTTACTGGCTCTACCATACAATTAGATGTTCAGGTTTCGGTTTTGTCAATAATCCCGGGGTCAATAAAAAAGATTAAAGAAGGAATTCTACGGCATATGCTGACAGCAGCGAGAACAGTAATAGCTCGGAAATGGCGGAAACAGATTGTTCAATCAATTACGGAGTGGGTGTGTGAGATGGGCGAGTTGCGCTCTATGTAGAAGGCAATTAAAACGGAGGATGGTTTAAGAGAAAAGTTTTTAAAAACATGGAAACATTGGGATGAAGCCAGAATGTCTGGTATAATAGGAAAATATATAAAATAGGAAGCTTGACCTGGCCGGGGTCATATAAAGCAAATTCCAATAATTTTTTTAAATTTTTAATTAATAATTATTATTTTTATTTTTTTTTGTCTTTCGGGTTAGGGAGGGTTTTTTTTTAATTAAACGTATTACAGACAGGGAGGGCAGAAAGTAGACAGAAATGGAAAATAAATGTTTAGGGAGATCCTTAAGATACCTGCGGGAGTAAAATATTCAGAAATTATATATATTAAATAGAATATGATGATATAAAAAGAAGAAGGGATGAGAAAGTAAAATATAGAAGGGAAAATAAATGTACAACAGTATGTATGGATCATGTCATATAACACTTGATTTTGTGAAATGGACATCTGCCTGAAATATGCTATCCTTACGTTATGTATACGGTAAAAGTTTTTTTTTTTTCAAAAATTAATAAAAAGAAATTGTAAACAATTTGATGCAGTGTTCGACATATGGTCTGAGCACTGACAGGCTGACCCCCCCATCCCTTCAACCTCTGTAGCAATGCTGGCAGCACTAATACATCTATTTCCAAAGACAACCTCTGGATATGACACTGAGCACTTACACTCAACCTCTTTGGTCGACCATAGAGAGGCCTGTTCTGAGTGGAATCTGTCTTGTTAAAACACTGTATTGTCTTGGTCAGCATGCTGCAGCTCAGTTTCAGGGTCATGGAAATCTTCTTATAGCCTAGGCCATCTTTATGTAGAACAACACTTCTTTTTTTCAGATCCTCAGAGAGTTCTTTGCCATGAGGTGCCATGTTGGACTTACAGTGACCAGTATGAGAGAGTGAGAGTGATAACGCCAAATTTAACACGCCTGCTCCCCATTCACCCCTGAGACCTTGCAAGACTAACAAGTCACATGACACCCAGGGAAGGAAAATGGCTAATTGGGCCCAATTTGGACATTTTCTCTTAGGGTGTACGCACTTTTGTTGCCATCGGCTTAGATATTAATGGCTGTGTTGAATTATTTTGAGGGGACAGCAAATTTACACTGTTATACAAGCTGTACACTCACTACTTTACATTGTAGCAAAGTATCATTTCTTCAGTGTTGTCACATGAAAAGATAGAATAAAATATTTACAAAAATGTGAGGGGCATACTCACTTTTGTGAGATACTGTATCTGGATGTTGGTAACATAAACATACGCCTTATACAATAACGATATACAGTATACAGGTTAGAGATTTATGTTCTTTATCGTCTTTGTAGGTACTATTCCTCCTAGTAATATCTCTTTTAGAGCAATATCTTAATTATCCTACATATTTATATTTGTATTTGTATTCCATTATAATTTTTTGCTGGCATTTTCTAATATCAACTCATTTGTTTTATACTGTGTTTATATACACATGTAATTATCCATATCTCTACTGTAAGTGTGCGCAATATTGGGGAAATTCCTAGGTACATCTTTGCTCTTCGAATAAGTTATTGTTTTAAGATTAGTGAATTTCAATAGTGTCTCCCTTTAAGATAGACATCTCTGTTTACATATACTGACAGTCTCTCCCCCAGGCCCCCCTCCTGCCCAAAATGCTCCATATAAGACTGCCGTATTCAATCCGGTTTGATAAAGAAGTAGATGCTTTAAAACGTGTATGTACAGCTACACCAGATTCTGTGTGCACCAGTAAATATCCCCCTATCTGTCATTCCAGCACCAGTCACTTTTCTTGCATAGCTCAAACCATAGAAATCCAGAAAGGAGGGTCAGACCAAAATCTGATAAAAAGAGTCTAAAATCATTTGAACCTGTTCCCGCCCGCGCTATAGCCGAAAGATGGCTACAGTCAGGGCCGATCCTGGGCGGGTGCGCGGGGTGCAATGCACCCAGGCGCCGCAGGGAGGGGGCGCTGAACTATAAAAGTTCTCCCTTCACTCCTCTTCACTTTTTCAGGGCTGATCACAGCCAGGCAGCTTCTCGGAGGGCGGCGGCTGCTAGATGAGAAGAGCCGCTCTGTCCAGTGTATGACACTCAGAGGAGGAGGGCTCTTCTCATCTAGCGGCCGCCGCCCTCCGGGAAGCTGCCTGGCCCTGCATTTGTCATAAAGAAGATCGCTGTGTGGACTCTTCCTTCTCCCAGCGTCCCGCCCCTCTCCTCCTAGGTCAGCCCCCTCCTCCCTCCTCCCTTCACTCTCCCCGCAGTACAGAGGTTAGGGGAGGGAAACCGAGCAAAGTGTTCCTCCCTCCCCCTCCCTTCTGTACTGCAATGAATTATGGGAGTTGTAGTCCACAGAAGGGGCGGGATTGCCTTCAAAATGAATGGGCAGAGTGTAATGGCCACAATGAGGAGGTGAGTTCCTGATATAACATTTTTCACTTATGGGTACTCATTAGCTGGCACTGATAGACTGCACTGTTAAGGTGGCACTGGTATGCACTGGTAAGGTGGCACTGGTGAGGTGGCACTGGTGAGGTGGGGTCACGGTGGAATGGTCACGTATG
>BLSH010123253.1:758952-769953 GCA_018402905.1 Glandirana rugosa | reverse complement strand
GAGAAAATAAATTGGTGAAGTTATGGCCTTCAAATATGGGGGAAGGACGGGTCTGGTTAAAAGTCGAAAGTCGTGAGAGTGTGAAAGTTAGAGTTAATGAGAGAGTACGATGTGACATGGGTTTGTTTTAAAAATAGTAAAAAAAGAGTGTTTATCTCGAAAGAAAACCACCATAAATTAGCGGCGACCCAAAAAATAAAAAACGTTATATTCGTTTTTTTCTCGCTTGTCAAACTTTTTTTTGTGAAAAAAAAATCAAAGATAAATTGTTAAAACGTTTTTTTATTAAAGGACCACGGAGGTACCGTCGTATGGACACTGTTCGAGGCGGAACCGAGGAGGGAGTGAATGCTGGGAGGGCACTAGCCCTTTTCTTTTATACTATTCACTCGTCCTGAGGGAGGAGCCAAGGCGGAGCTTGTCACAGGTATGCTGCCATGGAGGCACCAGGAAATTATTTTTTTGCAAAATTGTTAAATAGAAACTAAAAAAAAAGTGTTTTTTTTCAAACTGTTCGCTCTTTTTTTGCTTATATTGCAAAAAATAAAAAACCCAGCGGCGATTAAATACCACCAAAAGAAAGCTCTATTTGTGAGAAAAAAATGATAAAAATTTTGTTTGGGTACAGTGTAGCATGAGAGAGTAATTGAGATTGAAAGTGTGAGAGTGCTGAAAGCTGAAAATTGGTCTGGGCAGGAAGGGGGTATAAACTTCCGGTATTGAAGTGGTTAAATAAAAGAGTGGTTTTAAATGGTTTTACGCTATGAGAGGCTCTTTTTGCTTATATTGCCTTTAATGACCCTGCCTGGAATCCAGGGAGTGGAAGCTGTTGCCTACTTGTCCTATATGGAGTGATTCTATATGGGGTGATTTTAATTTGATAAGCTGATTACACTGGAGATCTGGAGTGGTGGCTGATGCTTGCGTGCCCTCAGGGCTGGCACTACCATAAGGCTGCTCAAGCCGCCGCCTGAGGAAGCCAGGGTGGTGGGGGTGGTAAATTTCCCTAAGTTAGGTGATCCAGTCACCCAGCAGGGGCCCGCTAGCACATCTCCCCGCCTCACATCTTGCAATCCGAGCGGAGATCACAGCCACGATCTACGCTCTGCACAGGACCTGGCATCTGTCACCACCCACCGGCCGCCTTTCACAGTCACACTGTAGAGCAGACTGACCCCGCCCCCTTCTCCCTCCACTCTGATGTATGCGATACACACTCAGAGCCGAGGGAGGAGGGGGCGGGGTCAGTCCGCTCTACAGTGTGACTGTGAAGCCCGGGAGGAGAACATGTGCATGCTCCGCGCAGTAGGCTGATCTGAGGTCTGTGATCATATTACACACACTATATACATGATATTCTGGGGGGGATAGGATTTGGATTGGGAAAGGACAAGGAAGGAGAGGGGGGGTGAGCTTACTTGCAGTGATTGGGGGGGGGGATAACATGATACTGAATGTCCTAGGAGGTGCCTTGGGAGGGGGGAGAAATTGTGCTAGGAGGGGGGTAGGATATGAAATCTGTCCTCCCCCCCCCCCCCCAGTACAAGTCCTCTCTCCTCCAAAGGCACTCCCTGGGACATATAGTGTCATGTTAACCCCCCCCAAATCAAAGAGATGCTGGGGGGCAAACATGGTACCTGTACACCCTGCTAGAGATGTGGGGTCCCAGGTGCCTGTGTGATTCACATGCGTTACAGGTGCAGTACATAATTTCAGCCCATTCGTTTGAATGGGCTGAAATCATGCCAGACTGCACCAAATTATAAAACCAGGAACCAGATCACATGGCACTACTGTACCATACAATCCGGTGCATGCAAGCGCATTACATTTGCAACCTGCGTTTGGGGATGTCATTAAGTTAATATTGATACCCATTGCAGATCGCAACTGCAGTGCTTTTGTTATTATTTTTGGAAAGTCCCACAAAAAGGACAGCTGGGAAGTACTGTTGATCGATTTATGTTAGAAGGGGAGGATTTGTGCTGGGGGGGGGGGGGGATAAGCGTACAAATTAGTGCTGGAGGATGGTGGGGGCACCAAAATTCACTTTCGCCTGTGTAGGTAAAAATCCTTGCACCGGCCCTGCGTGCCCTATATTGAGTGATTTCCATATATAAGCTGATTTCTCTGGACCTCTGGTGAGCCTCAGTAATTTTGGGTGTTATTTGCACTTTTGCACATCGGTGGAGGAAGAGTGGTTGGTGTCGGATTAAAGCGGTTGTATACCTGTAAAAAAAAAAAACCTGTAAGGGAAAGGCATAATGAGCTAGTATGCAGCGCATACTAGCTAATTATGAAATGCTTCCTTAGAACGAAGCTCCGACGGGTCCGCTTGGTCCCTGCAGAGGGAGCCGACATGTTCCCTTGGGGGATCCTTCCTGGTACCCGGCTCCGGCGCTGTGAGTGGCCAGAGCCGCGAGACGTCACTCCTGCGCATGTGTGCTGGAGCCCGTCTTTCCGGCAAGGTCCAGTGCTATGTGCCGGGGCTTCACCGGGACCTCACTGCGCATGCGCCGTGATTAGAGTTGAGCGGACACCTGGATGTTCGAGTTCATCGGGTTCGGCAGAACCTGTGAAACCGTTCGGGTTCGGTACCGAACTCGATCTGAACTTGACCCCGGACACCGAACCCCATTGAAGTCAATAGTGACCTGAACTTTTGGGCACAAAAATGGCTGTAAAAAAGTAATGGAAAGGGCTAGAAGGCTGCAAAAGGAAGCAAAATGGGGGTAAGAGTAGGACAAGTGCCCTGCAAACAAATGTGGATAGGGAAATAACTTATAATCAACTAAAAAAAATAAAAATGGGAGGAGGAGGTGGATGTGGAGTAGGAGCCTAGAGGTTGACTAGGCCGTGACCGTGGTAGTGTAGGCAGAAGGGGCGGTGGTGGAGGAGGAGGAAGAGGCGGAGGTGGTAGCCAACACTGTTTTTTGTTTGTTTGGTATTTTTTTAGAATTGGGGTAGCCCCCAAAATATTGAGACATATTCAAATAAAAAAAAAAGGATACCAATGGTTGTGTGAGGCCGGTCTAAATGTCTATTCTGCACAAGGTACAGACAAGTCTTGTGGGATCCATGCCTGGTTCATTTTAATAAAGGTTAGCTTGTCCATGTTGGCTGTAGACAGGCGGCTGCGCTTGTCTGTGATAATGCCCCTGCCGTACTAAACACACGTTCAGACAATACACTGGCTGCAGGGCCGGCCAGCACCTCCAAGGCATAAAGGGCAAGCTCAGGCCATGTGGCCAATTTGGAGACCCAGAAGTTGAATGGGGCAGACCCATCTGTCAGTACGTGTAGGCGTGTGCACACACACTGTTTCACCATGTTGCTGAAATGCTGCCTCCTGCTAAGACGTTGCCTATCAGCTGGTGGTGCTGTTTATGGTGGCGTGCTGCTGACAAAGCTTTTTCACATTTCGGCCATGCTAACCCTGCCTTCTGAGGTGCTGGCGGTGCCACAGCTGCGTTGGTGACCTCTTCCTCCTCCTCTGCCTTCGCCTTGTGCTTCCACTGAGCCCCCGGTGTCATTTGGGAATGCCCTCAGCAGCGCGTCTACCAGAATGTGCTTGTAGTCGCGCATCTTCCGATCACGCTCCAGTGAGGGAATTAAGGATGCCATGTTGTCCTTGTACCGAGGACCCAGCAGGGTGGCCACCCAGTAATCAGTACAAGTTAAAATGTGGGCAACTCGGCTGTCGTTCAGCAGGCACTGCAGCATGTAGTTGCTCATGTGTGCCAGGCTGCCCAGAGGCAAAAACAAGCCGTCCTCTGTGGGAGGTGTATCATCGGTGTCCTCCGTATCCCCCCAGCCACGCTCCAGTGATGCCCACGAGCTGCGTTGGGTGCCACCCTGCTGTGAACACGGTTCCTCGTCCTCCTCATCTTCCTTGTCCTCCTCATCCTCCAGAACTGTCCCCTGGCTTGAAAATTTTTGACCTGGCCTATGCTGGTGCAGGAACCCACCCTCCGAGCCACTTGTGAATGACTGGCCTGATAACCGTGTAAATGACCCCTCTTCCTCCTCCTCCTGTGCCACATCCTCTTCCATCATCGCCCCAAAGTGTTTTTTCAAGGAGACATAGAAGTGGGATAGTAACGCATAGAACAGCGTCATCTGCACTGGCCATGTTGGTGGAGTACTCGAAACACCGCAATATGGTACACAGGTCTTGCATGGAGGTCCACTCGTTGGTGGTGAAGTAGTGCTGTTCCGCAGAGCGACTGACCCATGCGTGCTGCAGCTGAAACTCCACTATTGCCTGCTGCTGCTCGCACAGTCTCTCCAGCATGTGCAAGGTGGAGTTCCACCTTGTGGGCACGTCGCATAGGAGCGGGAAGGCCGAAGTTCTGCTGCAGCGCAGACAGGCGAGCAGCAGCAGGGTGAGAACGCCGAAAGCATTGGCCCTAACTTTCTGCAGCAGCTCTGACATATCCGGGTAGTTTTTTAGAAATGTATGCACCACCAAATTCAGCACATGCGCCAGGCAAGGGATGTGCGTCAAACCGGCTAGGCCCAGAGCTGCTACGAAATTTCGCCCATTATCGCACACCACCAGGTCGGGCTTGAGGCTCAGTGGCAACAACCACTCATCGGTCTGTTGTTCAATACCCGTCCACAGCTCCTGCGCAGTGTGGGGTTTATCCCGCAAACATATCAGTTTTAAAACAGCCTGCTGTCGTATACCCCTGGATGTGCTGAAGTTGGTGGTGAAGGTGTTATGCTGAGCGCATGAGGAGGTGGTAGAGGAGGAGGAGGAGGAGGAGGAAGCGCAGTAGGAGGAGGAGGCAACAAGAAATGCCCTGCAATCCTGGGTGGCGGAAGGACATGCGCCAAACGTCTAGCCGCCTCAGGCCCACCCGCCACTACATTTGCCCAGTGTGCAGTTAGCGAGATATAGCGTCCCTGCCTGTGCTTATTGGTCCACGTGTCAGTGGTTATGTGGACCTGTGCAGGGAAGGGATGGCTTGCCTGGAAAAGTAGTGGTGGCTGGGAACCACGTACTGTGGGACAGCCACCGCCATCAGGTTTTTAAAACTGTCCGTGTCCACCAGACGGAATGACAGCATTTCAAAGGCCAGGAATTTTGAAATGCTGGCATTCAGGGCCAGGGATCGCGGGTGGGTAGTGGGGTACTTCCTCTTTCTCTCCAGTGTTTGGGATAAAGAGAGCTGTAAGCTTCCGTGTGGAAATGCTTGGGGACGGTGGCCGACATAGTGGTGTTGCTGTCACATCGTCTGTTTGCTGGGTGGCAGGTGACACTGGCACTGTAGAGGGGGAGGAAGAGGTTGAGGCAGCAGCAGAAGAGGAAGCAGGAGGAGGCCGAGACCTTTCTTGGATTTTGAGGTACTTATTCCACTGCAGCAAGTGCTTTGCATTTAGATGCCTGGTCATGGAGGTTGTGCTCAGGTTTAGAACATTTGTGCCTCGCTTCAGCCTCTCATTGCACAGTGTGCAAACCACTTGTGTCTTGTAGTAAGCACATTGTCTGAAGAACTGCCACGCCGGGGAACTCCTTTGAGCTGCCTTTGGTGTGCTAGGTCCCTGGGTGCGGTGGGTAGTAGCAGGCCTACTGTCTAGGGGACGCTCGCTCTGCTTTTGCAACCTGCCTTTTCTTTTGCTGTGCTGGTGCCTCTGTGCGACCACCACCTCTTCCTCCAAACTGCACACGTCACTCGAATGACCTTCATTCCATGTGGGGTCTAGGACCTCATCATCCTCCACATCATCTTCCACCCACCCTTCACCACTGCCCTCCTTGTCAGTCTGCACACTGAGGACAGCCGCAGCAGTTGGCACCTGTGTTTCGTCATCATCATCACAGACGTGCTGCCGTGGTGTTTCCATGTCCTCATCCTGAACCAAAAGTGGTTGGGCATCAGTGCACTCAATGTCTTCCACTTTTGGGCCAGGGCTATGTGGATGGCCCACGGAAAGCACAGCAGCAGAGTCATCAAAAAGCATAAGAGACTGCTGCATGACTTGGGACTTAGACTGCTTGGCTGATTTACAAGGGGCGGAGGTGAAAGACAGATGGCCATGGGGTTCAGGTGCCAACTCTGAGCTTTCATCAAGGGACTGGGTGGGAGAGAATGTGAAGGAACTGGAGGCATTGTCAGCCACCCAATCTACTATCGCCTGTACTTGTTCTGGCCTCACCATTCGCTGAGCGGCATTCGGGCCTACCATATAACGTTGAAGGTTCTGTCGGCTACCTGAGGAAGGTGTTTCACTTGTGCGTGTAGCTGGCACAGATCCACCACGTCCTCTCCTTGTAACAGGAGCTTCAGCAACACCACCAACACCAGCAGCACCACGACCACCACCATGTCCCTTATTTGACGCTCTCCTCATTCTGGACACAAATGTACTATGTAGCACTATTTATTAATACAAAAAAAAAAAAGAATAATAAATTATTATTCTTATTTTTTTTAACAAAAGAAAATTGGAGATGCACTTTTTATTTTTGTGCAAGAAATGCACCACTCACACCAGCAGCAGGAACCTCTCCCTACACCAGTATGAGATGATTTTAGAACGGTAATCTGTCTTTCACAGCACTGACAGGAACCTGTCCCTACTGCAGTATGAGGTGATTTTAGAACGATAAACTCTCCCTCAAAGCACCAACAGGAACAAGGCAGTATTGCAGTAATGAACAGAAAAAATCAGCGCAAAAAAGAAACACCTGCTAAACCAAGCTGCTAACACTAATCAGTGATTCACTTTCACCAAAAACTAATTCAAATATTCACAGTGTAGCGCTAGTGATAATATAAATGAACAAGAAAACACAAATAATAAAATAATCAAAAACGCATAGCAATGCAAATAAAACAGTGCTCCAAGGATTAATATAATAATTTGTGCATCAATGTGTATAAACATAAATACTAAGTGTCCATAAAAATCCGTGCATTGACCATCAAAGATAGTAAATACAATGAATGTGTGAAAAACAAAATCATGAATAGTTCAACGAATCCACATGAGCATAAGAGTGAAAGCGGATAGATCCATACAGTCCAAGACGGACAAGATCCCGATAGTCCTGTAAGGCCCCTTTCACACTGGGGCGTTATTACAGCGGTAAAGCGCTAAAATTACCGCTGCAATAACGCTCTAAATATTATTTTTATGCATCTCTATGGATGCTTTCAGACTGAGGCGTTGCGCTAGCGCAGCGCTTAAGAAAATCATGCAAGCATAATTTTTCAGGAATGTGGGGAGCGGTGTATTCACCGCTCCTCCACCGCTCCTGCCATTAAATTGAATGGGCGGCGCTCCCGTAGCGGCTGTACACCGCTCCGGGAGCGCCGAGCGCCGGCACTTTTAACCCCTGTTTAACCCGTTGTGGGGGGGTTAAAAGTGCCCCGCACCCGCCTGCATAGCGGCGCCGTAGCGCCTCTATAACAGCGCTAAATCCCCGCTGAGACTAGCGGGGATTTACCGCTACTGCCCGCCAGCCCCAGTGTGAAAGGGGCCTAAGTGTTTTTATTTTTATGGGGCCAATAAACCTGTTTTTTACGGAGAGCACTAGATTTTGCCTTCCTTTCTTACATGTTTGCGAGATGAATCTTGCTTAGCTTTGGAGTCTGGGTGATATCATTGGAGCTTTCTGAGAAACGGAGAACCTGGCTATTAGAGGAGTCTAATTCCCTGGAGATGGGAGACATGCGTTTTTAACTTGTCTATGAGGTGAGAGGCTTAATAGGCTGGTGGAGGATATATAATCACCACGTGTGGATTCATCTCTACTCCTCACTATCGGGATCTTGTCCATCTTGGACTGTATGGATCTATCAGCTTTCACTCTTATGCTCATGTGGATTCGTTGAACTATTCATGATTTTGTTTTTCACACATTCATTGTATTTACTATCTTTGATGGTCAATGCACAGATTTTTTTGGACACTTAGTATTTATGTTTATACACATTGATGCACAAATTATTATATTATTCCTTGGAGCACTGTTTTATTTGCATTGCTATGCGTTTTTGATTATGTTATTATTTGTGTTTTCTTGTTCATTTATATTATCCCTACTGCAGTAGTAGTTGTTTTTAGAACGATAAACTCTCCCTCAGAGCACCAACAGGAACCTGGCCCTATTGCAGTAGTAGTTGTTTTTAGATCGATGAACTCTCCCTCAAAGCACCAACAGGAACAAGGCCCTAATGCAGTTGTAGTTGTTTTTAGAACGATAAACTCTCCCTCAAAGCACCAACAGGAACCTGACCCTAATGCAGTTGTAGTTGTTTTTAGAAAGATAAACTGTCCCTCAGAGCACCAACAGGAACAAGACCCTATTGCAGTAGTAGTTGTTTTTAGAACGATAAACTCTCCCTCAGAGCACCAACAGGAACAAGGCCCTAATGCAGCAGTAGTTGTTTTTAGAACGATAAACTCTCCCTCAAAGCACCAACAGGAACAAGGCCCTATTGCAGTTGTAGTTGTTTTTAGAATGATAAACTGTCCCTCAGAACACAAACAGGAACCTGGCCCAATTGCAGTAGTAGTTGTTTTTAGAACGATAAACTGTCCCTCAGAGCACCAACAGGAACCTGGCCCTAATGCAGTAGTAGTTGTTTTTAGAAAGATAAACTCTCCCTCAAAGCATGAACAGGAACCTGGCCCTAATGCAGTTGTAGTTGTTTTTAGAATGATAAACTCTCCATCAAAGCACCAACAGGAACCTAGCCCTAATGCAGTTGTAGTTGTTTTTAGAACGATAAACTGTCCCTCAGAGCACAAACAGGAACCTAGCCCTATTGCAGTAGTATTTTTTTTTAGAACGATAAACTGTCCCTCAGAGCACCAACAGGAACCTGGCCCTAATGCAGTAGTAGTTGTTTTTAGAACGATAATCTCTCCCTCAGAGCACTAAGAGGAACCTGGCCCTAATGCAGTTGTAGTTGTTTTTAGAACGATAAACTGTCCCTCAGAACACAAACAGGAACCTGGCCCTAATGCAGTTGTAGTTGTTTTTAGAACAATGAAGTGTCCCTCAGAGCACCCACAGGAACATTTCCCTAATGCACTATAAGATGGTTCTGAACGCTAATGTGTCCCTCACAGGACCACAATGAAGGTCTCCCTAATGCAGTCTGAGATGGTTGTGAACGCTAATCTTTCCCTCACAGCAGCGGCATGAAGCCCTCCCTATTCTAGTCTGAGACGATCTGACACGCGGCGCTACGTGACTCCAGCCCCATATAGAGGCTGGGTCACATGATGCACTGGCCAATCACAGCCATGCCATTAGTAGGCATGGCTGTGATGGCTTCTAAGGGCAAACTTGTGAAAAGCTTGTTGATTGGCTGCCCAGCAGCTATAGAAAAGGCGGCAAAAATCCCCGAATACCGAACCCGATCCCGGACTTTTTTATAATGTCCGGGATCGGTTTCGGGGGACCGGACACCCCAAAGTCCGTTACAATCCCAAATTTTACAGTCCGGGTTCGCTCATCTCTAATCATATTAAAAGATTACATTGTGATCAGCTGGCTTTACCAGCGAAAAGTTGATACCTGCTAGTACTTGCTTGGTGAATGCTGATTTCTACTCTACTCACATTCCCAACATATTCCCTGATATCTGTTTTTTTTTGCAATATTTTTTGGTTGTCAGTTTTTCAGCTGTTATCAGAGCAAGCCCAATGGATTGTAAAAGTGTATTTACAGCTGATCAAGCTATAAGACGTTTAATGCAAGAACCTTGTTTTTTTCTCACATTTTCCTGTCTAACCTACTGCCTCCATTTGTAGCATGCACCAAATAAAACGCTTGAGTCTAGGCACCACCTAGATCCCTTGCCAGACTATCCCCTATTGTGGAATAAACACAGAAAAAATGTATACATATTTTTTCTCAGTCCAACAACAGCACTGTTCAGTACAATGGTTCTCTCTACTGACATGCCCCAGGTGTGACAGCTTTTGAATTTCTCAAAAGTATTGTGCTGTTTTTCTTCTCTGGAGCTGAAATAGGAAAAATGAAAGACACATATTTCTGCAGGTAATAATTTTACCAAAAAAGTGGAAAAAAAAATAAAAATATTGTGCCCAGTGCAACAACAAAATTATCCCATATACTTACTTTTTTATTTTTCGGGTTTTTTTTATTTACATTTTGCACAACGTAATGCTGCAAAACACAGATGAAACCTTTTTTTGTCATCAATACAATAATAGGGTAAATTATCCTAATGGGTTCTGCTGACATAATGCAAGTGTAGCTGTTCTTACAAAAAAGAAAGCCGTAATCTGCACTATATTATTTTTCTGTTACCTAAAAGGGGACATTAAATACAAAAAAATTATTTGTCTATATGAAACTTTTTATAACTGTGACAGTGCGAGGCCTTACCAATGTGAAAATGGAAGTATAAGTGACACACAATTCACACGTATGCATAGTGCAGGGCTCCGGAATACTGATTTAGAGTGAAGAAAACTGATCTTTTGGTTTTCTCAGGAATTTTGCATTCCTGGTTTGGGTTTCAGAGTTTGAAAACTTCAAAGAGTTTGGCAGTCTCCAACCCAGTGTCCAGGTCTTGCAGAAGTCAAGCAGACTTGGTGTGCAGGTGTGCTTAACCCCTTGCCGACCGCCGATCGGCATTTGACGGCGGCAAGGTGGCTCGTGAGCGCAAATCGCCGTCATATGACGGCGGCCGCGCTCACGAGCCTAGTGAGCGCGCGCGCCGCCGGAGGCGCGCGCGCGCGCTCACTGTGTTCGGGGAGGGCCGGGGAGCGGGTGCGGCGGCTTCGATTGCCGCCGGCCACCCGCGATGCCCCCCCCCCGGAGTGAAAGAGCGGAGGTCCGTGTATGTAAACACGGGCCTCCGCTCTGTGTGAGGGGGAAGGGCTGTGATCACAGCCTTCCTTTACGTGAAGGCTGTGATAACTTCCCTTCCCCAGATAGTGCAGCCCCCATACAGTTAGAACACACCCAGGGAACATAGTTAACCCTTAGAGCGCCCCCTGCAGGTTAAC
>BLSH010123253.1:746211-758942 GCA_018402905.1 Glandirana rugosa | reverse complement strand
TGCTGAATCGCCGGGCAAGTGTACATCCGCTTAACAGTCTGCTGAACTCAGCGGACTGTTAAGCGGAGTTACGACACGTTACCTTGGCAAGATTATCCTCGCTTAGCGATTCGAGGCGGAATCTTTTTACCAGGGACGTGATAAAAGTCCCGCTAGAGTCCGCCGAACGTAACTGAAGATACTATCTTCAGAGGAGCGTTCGGCGCAACTCTAGCGGAGCTCGCGGCGAAGCGCGGCGCGTTCACACTTGGCCGGGAATTCGTACCTCATGACAGAAGATTGTCCTTACGGCTTGATGCATTCCTGGTTTGGGTTTCAGAGTTTGAAAACTTCAAAGAGTTTGGCAGTCTCCAACCCAGTGTCCAGGTCTTGCAGAAGTCAAGCAGACTTGGTGTGCAGGTGTGCTTAATAGGCTTAATTATAGTTCGGCATTCCTGTTAGAAGACAGTACTCCATGCTTAAGGGCCGGTTCACACTTGCGCGGCGCGAAGCGGCGCTCGAGGCGATCTCAACGCGGCTTGCGAGGAGACTTCTATCATAGAAGTCAATGCAAGCCGCCTGAGATCGCCCTGAAAATAGTGCAGGGACCATTTTTCTAAGGCGGAGCTTAGCGATTCGCTCCTATTAGAACGGTTCCATTGCACAGCATTGAGGCGAATTGTCAGGCGACTCAAGTCGTCTGACAATTCGCCTACATGTGAACGGGCCGCTAAGTCGTGCCGCGCAAGTGTGAACCGGCCCTTACACAGGAGATTCCTTGTCCAGAGGGCCGAGAAAGTTGAGACAGCCAAGCGAGTCTGGAGGACTGAGAGAGCGAGAGGCGTGAGGGAACCTAGAGGTCTCAGGGCTCTAAGAACTGAGAGGGCCCAGAGAGCTGGGTGAGCTGAGAAAGGGAACAGGAACACAGAGATACTGTGTAAGATCTGAGGTCTGAGGAACCATTCAAAAGCCCAAAGGCCAAGGTTTATGGTTTAAGGTTTAAGCAGCAGCACTCCTGAGGAGAAAAAGCCAAGTGGCTTGTATTCTTTTTTCCTGCTTTGATGATGAAAACCCCTGTACGGGCAACAGCTTTTCTGTTGAATTTTGATTTTGTTAAATAAAAGTGTGCCAACAAGCCCTACAACACAGTTTGGACTGCCGTGGACTCACTAAAAATGCTATAATCAAACCCACTAGTCACAAATGGTGCTTGGGTGCAGGCATTGCAGCAGTGAGATCATCTAGATCCTCATCAAAATGTAAGTGTGTTTCAGGAACTTTTAGTGCTCTCACTGTTAGTGAAAGAGATAGAAATGTGCATTGTATGCAGCAGGTGGTGTGCTTGTGCAAGAGGAAAAAAGTTATTAACCGGTTCCCAACTGGCTTGCATACATTTACTGCTACAGAATGGGGTTGTAGCGTGAATCGCTGTCTATAAACGGCAGCTCGCACGTGCGCAGCTAGCGAGTGGGAGCGTGGTGGCAGCGGCGCACTCTCAGGCCCGCCGCACTCTGCAAGAGTGTGCCCGGGGCTCGGGCGGACCCGATGTCCGCCGGGGAGCCTCAGTAACCTGGCAGAGAGATAGAACGGGGGAACCGCTGATGTAAATACGGCGGTTCCCTGCTCTTTCAGTGGGCATTTAAAAGAAAAATTTTGCTCAAACCAATCCATAAACGCTGATTGCAATTTTTTTTAACCAAAAATATGAGGAAGAATATAAATCTGTCAAAACCAATGAATACATTTGTTTTTTTATATATATATATTTTTTTAATTTGTATTTTAGCAAGTAAGAAATAATGTTTTTTTTGCAAAATTGTTGCTCTTTTTTTGTTTATAGCGGTGATCAGAAATGACACAGAGGTGATCAAATACCACCAAAAGAAAGCTATATTTGTGGGGAAAAAAGGATGCAATTTTCGTTTGGGTGCAACGTCGCACGACTGCGCAACTGTCATTTAAAGGGGTGCAGTGCCGAATCACAAAAAGTGCTCTGGTCCTAACATGGGAACTCCTCCCAGGGATGAAGTGGTTAAGGAAACAAGGCTCTGTTTTGAACTGAAGAAAAAGCTCAATGTTTGTGTCACTGGAGAGGATATCTCTACCTGTGATAGCCAGGCCAGAGGGTCCACCAATGTTTGAATATTCTGCGGGTTGGTGCTTACATCATCTGGTGACATTAACCCTAGTTGAAGGGGAAAAGCAGGCTGTTGTCCCTGCAGTTGCCGATGCTGCAGTGTCAGACAGAGCTTGTAGTTCATTCATTCACAGATTGTTGTGGGGGTGGGTGGTAGACCTGCACCATGTTATACGTTACACTCCAAATGTGGGTGTAATGTGTAATATGCTCCAAAAGGAGAACTTCTCCCGTAAAGCTGGCTTAAACTCAAAATGTGAAAAATTGAGATATAAAGAACATACACAATTTTACTTGTGCCTAAACAGGGAAAATCAACGTTTTGTCTGAAGTTTCTTATGTAATTTCTGTGCCTTGGAGCATCTGCGAGTTAAGCCTAATAGCTGTATAAGTGCGTTGTTGGATAATCTAAGGTTCCTTTCACACGGGCAGTCCACCTGGGGACTCCACTTTGCTCAGCGTGGGATTGCTTCGCAGATCTCCGCTGAGCTGCTGGATGACAGCTCCATCTCTGCTTACTGTACAGAGACGGACCTGTCAGAGTCCTGCTCTCCTCTATGGGGAGATCAGATGAAAACAGGCCGCCTGTCAGTTTTCATCTGATCCCATCCGATCTGACAGACAGATGGAAAATAGGGTTACCACCTGACTAAATTTCACGAACAGGATTGGATTGGATAGCAGCGGGTGTCAGCGGACATGTCGCTGACATCTGTTGCTCCATAGGAGTGAATGGAGGGTCCGATCAGGTTGGCCTGAAAAACTGACAGGCGAACCTGTTTGGAAAGCCCATGTGAAAGGAGCCTTAGGCACTGCTGCCTCTGACTGCTAGTCTGTCAAGATTTGGAGTGAAATTTGGTCTTGCTATTACTGTGCTGCTCAATGCTCTCCTTGCCGCCAAGAAAAAGCATCTACGTTCTTCTGTTTCATTTATTCTGTGGAGCTGTGAATTCTGAACCTTCTCCATAGGGTCAGACCAAACAGCGAGCTCATCTCTACTGAATTTTATTATACAATCACTGTCAACAAAAATCCTGTTTTTTTTTTTGTTTCTTTCCTGCACAAAATTGGGAATGCTCTTCAAATGGAATTATTAATTTTCTTTACCCCACTCACTAAGGTAAGTGAAAACTCACTTCACAAAGTGTTTGGATCTGCAAATCTCCAATGAAGGCTAAGCAATCAGTACTCTAGGCCCTGGCCAGACTACAGATGAAAAAATAATGAAGTATTGAAATATTTTTTGAGGAACACTATGTTCATTTTGGAAAATGAACAGCTTTGTGTGCTCATTTCACAGTTGAGCACTATACATGATATTTTTTTATCTCATTCTATTACTGCTTACACCAGAAGAAGTGAGTAGATTTCCTAATAACTTGTCCTGGTAAATTAAAACTGAACAACAGACAAAACAGCAAAATACAATACAGTCTGCCAAGTAAAATTGGTGAGTTGGAGGCTTTGGTGCATGAGGAGAACTATGATTTAATTGGTATTGCTGAATCTTGACTTCATTCTTCACATGATTGGTCTATTAGCATTCCTATTATCCCTAGATTCCTATTAATATTCCTGGCTGTGCTCTGTTTGGAGAGACAGGGTAAAATGTAAAGGTGGTTATGTCTGTCTCTATGTGAGAAGTGATCTCAAAGCGAGTGTGAAAGAGAACCTAGTTGATGGAGAGTGTGATGAGTCTGAAGCATTATGGGTTGGAACTGCCTATGGATGTGCATACCACAAAGTTAATAAGGAGGAGGAGGTGGAGACCCAGTTCCTTGCACAGATAAAAAGGGCTGCAATAGCTGGCACAGTGATGATAATAGGGGATTTTAACTAGCCGGAAATTGACTGGAGTAATGGCCCTGCTGGAACAGTTAATAGGCAAAAATGTATTAACCTATTTATTACAAGACAATTTTATGGTTTTACAGTTCATAGAGACCCTGACTAGAAATGATGCTTTGCTGGTCCTGGTAATCTCTAACCATGCAGAGCTTTTTACTAATGATCATATAAAAGAACTAGGTAGCAATTACCATAACACAATTTCATTTAATGTTAGCTGTAAATCAAAAGCACATTCTAGAAAGATAAAAACACTAAACTTAAGAGAAAAATTTCCAATTTTCTAGGGCTGCTCTCCAAGACTGGGGGGGAATATTGACAATGATGAGCACAGAACAGAAATAGAAATTCTTTAAAACCACTGTATGCAAACACACTGCAAAACAAATTCCCATGAGCAACAAGTTTAAAAAGCTAAAAATAACAGCTGAACCCAACAACTTATACCGCACTACCACATTGTTGATGTGCAAATTGATATGAACAATTACCCAGAATTATTTAAGGTGCAAAAATACATAAAGTGCAAGATATCACAAGTGTTGAATAGGTGCAGTTCCATATTGCAGTACGAATAGTATTCAAATACACAGTAGTGTAGTAGAAGTGGAAATTCTCTAATTACAAAAACCCATTTTAAGAACACAGATAGAAACAGCTTCATTCCAACAGCAAGCTGCCACCACCCAACATGGCTGAGGGGAATTCCCAAGAGCCAATTTATACAAATACGTTGAAATTGCATGACCACAGCCGACAACGAACAACAATCAGAAGTATTGGCGGAGAGGTTTTTAGAAAAAGGTTACCACGAAAAATAATTACGGCACATGCAAGAAAACACCTGAATAGAAACAGTCTATTGGATAAGAAAATTAGAAACTCTAGTCAAGATTTGCAACAAACAAATGAATTTATGGCTTTTATCACAACCTTTGGATATAAATGTAGGTCCCTTGAACAAATCATAAAAAAAACACTGGCCCATCCTGTTACAGGACACCACTTTAGCTAAACTAATACCAAAAAAACCTAGGTTCATCTATAAAAGATCCCCCAACCTTAGGAATCAATTAGCCCCCAATGTGTACAATCCTCCAACCAAGAAACCTACCTTCCTTGATATGAAGGGTTTTTTCTACTGTAAGCAGTGTAAAGCTTGTAGAACCACCCATCACAGCAAGAGAAGGGTTGAAAGGTACACTTCCTATAACACAGGCTATGAATCCCCTGCAAATCCACGCATGTTACTTATCTCATAACTTGCCCTTGTGGATTACAATATGTGGGACGGACGACAAGGAACCTGTGCAAACTGATTGCTGAACATAATTAATAACATCAAAAAAGGTTTTCTGAAGCACAACCTCTCCAACCTTTTCAAACTATATCATGACAGCGACCCAAAACAGGCAACTTTTTTTGGTATTAATAGCATTCCCGGGGTGGGAATATGACCCAAGGGGTCTCTTGGAATGAAACAGAATGGATCTACGGGCTAAATACTTTACGTCCTGCCTAATCATTTCAGAAATGGATTTGAATTGTTTTCTGTCCAATTATTGATCATCATTTTTATGATTTTTATGTTTTTATATATTTATATGTTTTAATTTTTTTTTTGTGATCTTCCCCTCTTCCATGTCCAATTGCCATTCAATTCTGGCAATTTTTTGTCAAGACAAAATAATCCCTTTTCTTTACTTTATGAATAATATGCAAAATATCTTTAGATTTTTCCTTTTTTTTTAGTTTACTACATCTTTTTATGGTATTTATCCCTTCAAAGCACACTCCCCATCCGAGGGAAAAGAATAACACTCCCTTACATTTAATATATATATAATGTTTGCTATTCCCAAATATTCCACAAGAGGGAGTCTTCATAACTCACTCTGCATATCTAACTCACACTACATCAGATGCTCTGTGTCCACTAGAGGGAGTCTGCACATCTGACTCTCATTATATTACATGTTTAGTGTCCACTAGAAGGAGCCTATCTCCCAAACCACTCAGTAAATAACCACATATTATGTTTAGAGTTGAGCGAACACCTGGATGTTCGGGTTCGGCGGGTTTGGCCGAACTTCGCAGAAACGTTCGGGTTCGGTACCGAAAGTTATCTGAACTATACCGCGGACCCCGAACCCCATTGAAGTCAAGGGGGACCCGAACTTTTCTGTCCCTCACAGCAGTAGCAGTAATCTCTACCTAGTTATTAGATCTGCAATCTGTCCCTCACAATCTGTCCCTCACAGCACCGGCAGCATCCTCTCCCTACACTAACCTGAGAGTATGTGACATGCAGCACTGTGACTCCAGCCTCATATAGAGGCTGGGTCACATGATGCACTGGCCAATCACAGCCATGCCATTAGTAGGCATGGCTTTGATGGCTTCTAGGGAAAACCAGTGAAACGCTTGTTGATTGGCTGCCCTGCAGCTATTCAACATGCGTGATAACATACCAGAACCCAGAACCAGAACGTTTTTCTCAAACGTTCGGGTTCGGTACACGGACACCCGAGTTCAGTACAGACCCGAACTTTACAGTTCGGGTTCGCTCAACTCTAATTATGTTCACATCCACAATTTTTTAATGTTTAAGTTTTTACATTTTTCTCATTTTTTCTCTTTGATGAACTAGAGGGTATTTGGTTGCTAATCGCTTATGATGTTCATTTGTAACATAGCCAATGATTGAATGGGATTGGCTATGAAATTGACTTCTATTTAAAACAGGAAATGGCATGCCGGACCATGTGACCCCCCGATGACGTCAGCACATTAAGCCAATGAAACGCAACGTCGGGAGATCGGAAGGCCCAGTACGCCATTTCCGCTTGTTTGTTGGAACGCAGGTGGACCACATCTATGGCTTTCCCTGTTCATTTTATGCTTTTAATTGAGCATAGAATCATTACGGGGGTCCGGATACTATAAAGGAATGAAAAGAGGGCAAACCAGCCTTGCGTATTACCCAAGTGAATTTATTAAAATCCAAAAGGAAAAAATTATACTCACAAACAAAATAGAAATTAAGGCATATCAGAGTCCACAAAGGACCAACAGCAACCAGGTCATCAAGGCTATGTCCAGCATTGCGGAGGACCCTATGGAAGGCTGACGTGTTTCGAGGGGTGATCCCCTCTTCCTCAGACCTAATCCATACTATTGCATTACCACATTTATATAGTAAATGTATCACATCACATGCTCTGGAAACCCCTACCAAAAATGGGTGGGGCTAAGGGTGGTATGGAACCAAGCCACACCCTTATACACAGTACTATATAAAACCAAAACAATTGATAATGGCAGCAACAGTAATAGTAATAATAATGAAAGTGCTAGCGGTAGGGGGCATGGCCAGATCCCGAGTGAGCTCGCCGCTCTGATCACGGACAGATTTCCAGAGCACAACCAGCCAGGTGATCGACCTCAAAAGACGGCAAACTGCAGCACAAGAGTCCAGGAACACCAGACAATGTCTAAAAGGAGACAGGAGAGATCTGCCCCATGCAAGCTGACAGAATTTTACCCACCACCGAACAAGCCGTCCTGCCAAGATGGCGCCGGCCGGCCTCTCAGAAGAAACAGCAAGGACACATTCTGCTACAACTCCAGCCAGCTACATCAAAAGGATGGATACAGCCTCAGCTATGTCAACTCTATCTACAAGCCTAACCAAATCAAAGCAGTGGCTATCACAGGCGGAGGATCAAAGCTCTGAGGTAGGCCTTACTAGGCATCTCCATCTTCAAGCACAATGCTGCACAACTCCATAGCAGCATTCCTCACCACAAACCAGCCTGTGCTGGATACAACTCTGAGGGATATGCTCACGACTGTACAAACCTCAATTCACCCCGAGATAGTGAACATGATGAGACACTTTACCTCTGAAATTTCTTACATGGGAGATAGAGTTTCAAATATAGAAAATAAAATGGGTGAAATTGCCTCATCATTTAATGACATGGTGGACGCACAGGGAGAGGAATCAGAGGACATAGAATAGATGAAATCTAAGTTGGCAAATTTAGAAGACCGTTCCAGAAGGAACAATGTCAAAATAAGGGGGATCCCAGCAAACATTCAACCTTCTGCATTGAGAGATTGCTTCATGTAAATACTGCTAACTTTCCTCCCAGATTCCTCTCCAGGACAACTTATAATAGTTCAAATACATCGCCTACCAAAACTACCCAACCTGCCAGACACATTCCCACGTGGCACTATAGCTTGTATATATTTTTACCACATAAAAGAAAAAATTATGAGAGCTGCAAGAAACACTGCCGAATACCCTCAGATGTACTCCAACTTCTCATTCTATGATGACCATAGAATACACCATTCAACAACGCAAGAATTTGGTGACTATCACTAAGCCCCTTCTCACCAAATCCCCTACAAATGGGGCTACCCTGTGAAATTGATAGTCACAAACGATAACACTGCAATCACAATCCGTTCGCTAGATGAAGGATTAGCACTCCTTAGACAATGGAACATCCTAGAACCATTGGAACAAAGATGCCAACGCAGAAACCGTCAAAACAGTAGCGACAACTGGGAGGGAACAGACCCCCCAGATGACATGACCACCTGAGCTATCCAGCTACAAAAAGCCACTCAAATGGCCCTGATTTGCTTGCCCGAGATACATTCGGACGTTACCTACCCCTAATTATCTGTTGCGGTAACTACAACTCACGCAGAACTCTGCCTTCTTATTGTTTGTTTAGAACCCTTTGTTCTCCTATCCTTAAACTAGTGTTAAACACTTTACAATTACATATCCTCTTATCCTCTAAACTACTGCTCCGAGAAGAAACAACCTGCATCTACAGATATCCAAACCGCTGCAGATCCAAAGCCCAAGCTACAGAACTGTAAGTCATTACCATAATTAAACACTATCTGAACAAACACAAGAATACCCTTCTAAGGCCTATATGGGAGTAGAACGGTATTCAGACATCTACAATACAAACCCAACTCAAAGGTATAAGACCATTCCCAAATCACCATGCCTTTCAAGATCTCATCAATTAACGTCAAGGGTTTAAATCACCCAGGGAAGAGATACTCCCTATGGAACGAGACTCGAAAACTGGACTGTGACATCTTATGCCTCCAAGAGATGCAATCTAAGTTGCAGCCAAACCCAAATGCCAACAATGTCCCACAACAACTTCCCACAGATATTTACAGCGAACACCCTCAGTAAAACCAAAGGAGTGTTAATAGCGATTAAAAATACAATAGCCTTTAAATCATTGAATATGCTCACCGATCCATGAAGAAGATTTATAATACTAGTCTGTGAAATTAACAATACTGTGTACACATTGGTCAACATTTATGCCCCAAACTCAGGCCAAATAAAATCTGGAAAAAAGTGACAAAAATACAACAAGGCCAGGTCATTATCTGTGGTGACTTTAATCTAGCCCCTTACACCTCAGTAGATGTCAAAGGCCTCTCACCAAAGAAACCACACTTATCAGCACTGCTCCCCTTTCTGCATACACGGGACCTACATGATGTATGGAGATGCCAACACTCCAAAGAGAGAGACTTTATTTTCTTCTCAAAACCTCATCTTGCGTATTCAAGAATAGACTTGTTCATAGGTGACAAATAACTGCTACAAGATGTGCTTCTATCGGAAATACACACGATAACATGGTCAGACCATGCACCCTTCTCATTGATCCTAGGAGAGAAGCAAGAGCGTACAACTTTCTCCAACTGGAGAAATGACCCATACCTAATGTCAATCCCAGCCAACAGTGCTCAGATTCAAAACCACTTGAGAGATTTCTTCAACATCAATGGACATTCAGCCAACAACCCATTTTCAATATGGCCTTCCCATAAAGCGTACATAAGAGGGGTTCTGATTAAAATTAGTTCACAGGCGAAACGCCAAAGGACACAGCAGCTGACAGAATTGCTTGACAACATAAAAAAATTAGAAATCCAAAATAAAAAGAATCAAAATCCTTCTCTCAGTGACAAACAGTTTCAAGCCAGGAGTGACCTTAGATCTCTCCTCAGCACAAACCACGCCAAACTTCTACTAAAAACAAAAGCTAACTTATATGCCCATGGTCATAGAGCTGGCAAATTAATGGCATCGCTAATTAAAAAGCGCAGATCTAAACAAAAAATACCGTACCTCAACACCCAACGGAGGGCACCAAAATGTACCACCCTAGAGACCTTGCGAATGCCTTTAAAAAATAATATGAAACACTTTATAATCTGAAGTATGATCCCTCGGTGAAACAACCATCAGATTTGTCCATAAACCTGCCCAAATTAGCAGAACAACATCTTGAGATACTCAATGCCCCAATAACAACAAAAGAGCTCCAGCAAATAGTTTAATCGATTCCTAATGGCAAAGCCGCAGGCCCTGACAGCTTTTCGGCCAAGTATTACAAGGCCTTTTCCCACTTACTAACTCCATACTTAAGTCAAGCATTCAAAAGCTTCTGCATCCTCAGGCGAATCCCCAACAGAAATATTTTCTGCAAATATTATTACCCTACCCAAATGAGGGAAGGAGCCGGTCTCGCCACAAAATTTCCATCCTATCTCGTTTCTGAACTCTGATCATAAAATATATGCAAAAGTTGTAGCTAAACGCTTTGCACCCATTATGCCCCATATAGTGCACCAAGATCAAGTTGGATTCACACTACGTAGGCTTGCCCTTGATGCTACACGCAAGATCATCAACCTTCTGCATTATACTGAATCGAAGATAATCCCCACAATTTTTGTAGCTTTGGACAAAAAGACAGAATACATTGGGGTTACCTACAACATAGAAACAAAAATATTCAGCGCAAACATAACCTTCAAGGACACAAAAGCAGCTATGCACTCAAGGAAAATTCAGGAAACCTTGCATAGAATAATTAGAACAAAAAGTGCGGTGCTAAAATGTAGTTTGATGATAGATATACATAAAATAATCAACTGATCTACAGCACACGATCATTCATTGAACAGAAGTCTGGAAAACGTCCATGAGTGAAAGATAATCCTCTGTGAAGTGAGTATAAATGAAAAACACAGAGGTGCTCAGGTATGACAGCTCTCATCCATCAAAGGCTAGACTGGCCTCTCACCTTAATGATCCGACCCTGACGGATCAACCAGCTGCTGGGTTTGAGCAGCTGGTTGATCCTTCAGGGTCGGATCATTAAGGTGAGAGGCGAGTCTAGCCTTTGGTGGATGGGAGCTGTCATACCTGAGCACCTGTGTGTTTTTCATTTATACTCACTTCACAGAGGATTATCTTTCACTCATGGACTTTACTCGTGGATGTTTTCCAGACTTCTGTTCAATGAATGATCATGGGCTGTAGATTAGTTGATTATTTTATGTATATCTATCATCAAACTTCATTTTAGCGCTGCACTTCTTGTTATAATTACCTACAACATACACTCAAAAAAATTTGGATTCCAAGGTAACATATTATCAGCCATTTTAGCCCTGTACTCAAAACCAACAGCCCGAATTTTCACAGAAAGTAGCCTCTCTGACCCCTTTGCCATCTCCAATGGCACTAGGCAAGGGTGCCCCCTCTCTCCCTTAATATTCACCTTAATGATGGAACCTCTGGCCCAAACAATTCGCAGCAACAAATCAATCATAACTATACCAGTAGCTGATCAGACAAAATCACGTTGTTTCTGGATGACATTATTCTCACTCTAACAGAACCGGCTTCTTCCCTGCCAGCGGTATGTGAAATATTAGAAAAATTTAATGAATGCCCTTTCTACAAAGTCAATTAAACAAAATCAAATATTTTAAATGTTGGAGTGCCCAACTGCATAAAAAACTATCTAAAGTCAAAAATTCTATACCAGTGGGTTTCCTCATCAATGCCATATTTGGACATATCTTTAACCACCCCATCAAACACACTTTTTACAAGTAATTATAAGCCTTTCTTGTACACCTGTAGACAAGAACTACAATAAATCAACAAGCAACACCTCTCGTGGGCAGGCAGGGTAGCAGCCTTTAAGATGCTTACGCTCCCAAAACTCCTATATATCTACAGAGCAGTACCAATAGACATCCCTGACACCTTTTTTTTTAAATCCATACAACAAATGCTACGCTGCTATATCTGGTCTAACAAAAAGCCAACCACTATAAAACTCAAAAAATCAGGAGGCATGGGGCTCCCGGACATAAAAGACAATTACATAGCAGTAATACTTGATCAGGCCAGGCACTGGTTCTCCCCCACCCCAGAAAAGCAATGGAGACACATAGAACAGACCTTCATGCCCAAAGGGGACCTAGGCACAGCAATCTTAGCCAGTGGGATACCCAATACCACATACAATACAAACCCCCCAACTATCAAAGCAACACTTAATGCATGGAGATTCTTGAACCAATATAAATGCAAAAACAATAGATACACAGGTAGAAACAAAGCTTGAAATCTTCCAATTCATTATCCCGACCTCTCTCTAAACCATTGGCCTTCCCTCAGACAGGAACCAGTATCCAGCATATTAGATACTAAATAACTCCTTCCCTTCCAAACGCTTCAAGACAAGTACAAATTACAAACACAAAGCACAGTCGCTTATAGGCAGTTAGTCTCCTACCTAAAAAAGAACCCTAGCCCTGATATTTTCCTACCAAGGAAAGCATGGGCCTTTCTTTCTTCAAACGCAACAATAATCAAGGGCATATCACTAATATACGGATT
>BLSH010123253.1:715188-728889 GCA_018402905.1 Glandirana rugosa | reverse complement strand
GAAGTAAACACATTGATGTAACCACCATCGACCCGTGACCTATTTGATGTTGATGGTCGGGTAGGTAGAAGGTCCGGGGAGACCGGACGGAATGACAGGTCACCGGGAGGAAGGGGGCGAACTGAAGAGACTGGAGTTGTCTGACAGGTGACAGAAGAGGGGTCGGACGAGGTCGGAAGAGTAGGTAAGGGGTCCCCGACGGTGAGTGGCTGTGGCCACCTAGGAAATTTCTCAGGAGATACATCGGAGAGACGACAAGAGGACGAGGGAACACGGCGAGGTCCTCGGTTGAGGAGAAGGACCGACGTGAGCGGAGGGCCACTGGACAGTAAGGCAGGCCAGAGGGGCCTGGAAGATGGATGGGCTGGTAGTTGTAGTTTATCCAGTGCCCAGCTACCACCAATGTAGTTACACAAATGAAGGACTATGGCTTCACAAATGGGAGCCTGTGACCCTTAGCCACAATGGGTGGTCCGGAGGCTATGCTGGCAGTAAAAGCAGACCTCACCATGTGCTAGCTGTGGTGGAAGAGAAAATGTCATGGAGGTCTGATAAATTGCCTTTCAGGCCGGTAACAGCAAGTAGTGTGCAGGAGAGAGGAAGGAGAAGAGTAATGGTCAGCAAGTGTATGTGCTGCAGGAAAAAGAAGTGTATATACGGCGGTGTATTTAGAATGTCCCGTGATTGATTCTTGGGCATCCCACAGTCATCCCTATCCCCGTCCAAGTTTAGCCCCTAAATAAAACAACAAAAACAAAGTACCGACCCGTTCAGTGACTCCGAATGTGTGGAAATCGTGTGATTGAGGGCAGCGGGCAGGTGGACTACTAACTGCCACCCCCAAGGGGGGGGTATGGCTACATATACTTACCTGCTCTGTCCAAAAGTTTTGCACAGAGCAACCCCGATCTTCCACCCTGCCGGTGCTCCAGGTCCTCCTCTTTGGCGAGTGCCCCCTGAAGCCACACTGTCTGCATCAATTGACACAACTCTGCCAAATAAGAAGGAATACAGTGACGAGCTGCTCTCATGCACGTTGCTTGATCAGACTGGGCTCAGGTAAGAATAAGAGTGACTGGGGGTACCTGCAGCAGAGAAGATTTATTTTCTTTAATACATACAATGTATTAGGGTAAAAAGCCTTGAAGCTTTAGAACCACTTTAACCACTTGCCGACTGTGCTATAGCTGAATGATGGCTACAACGCGGCCAGCTAGTTCTGTCATATGATGGTATGTTCTATGGTAGCAGTGTTTTCTGGACTCTGCTGATCACAGATTGAGGTTATTTACCATGTGATCGGTGTCCAATCACTGCTAATCACAGACGTAAACAGAAATTGGTTATCAGCACTCCTTTCCTCTTGCTGATAGCATGAGGGGAGGAGAAGAGAGCCAATAACCGGCTTGTGTAAAAGGGACATGTAGCCCACGTTCACATTGGGCCAATTGGACATGCGATTTGACATGTCAAATTGCATGCCAAATCGGAGCCTATTGCCGGCAATGGCACTGTCTGAATCAGTGCGAAGCCGACATTGCGGCGTTGCACCGATTCCCAAATGTAGTTTATGCACTACTTTTGGTGACTTAGGGGGCAATTTCAATAGATATATGTGCATGAGAAATAAGACAAATGAAAAATACTGCTACCAATAATAAAAAAACAAGGATGAGCAGCCAACACGACAATAATAACCAAATTGTATGCTAGAAAGGACTAAAAAGTGCGGCATTCTACCCCTGTGGAAGTCTCTTCAGACAAAACGCGCCGGATGTTAGGAGTCTGTTCCATTCCATTGCGCCTGTATACTGGATTTGATACTGGAATTCCATGCTGTGCTCGTTTTACTCTTCATGCATGTAAGTGCAATACTTTTTAATAAATTGATCGATTAAACACTTCATCAAATTACACTATGTAGTACCTTTTTATTTTGAGGATTTAAACAAAATATACCCGGAATACAATTTGGTCTATGACGTGGTTGCCCCATCCAGTGGAATGCTGCATTGGTATACCTGTGGTGGTGGATCTGAAGCTTCCCATAACGGTCGAGCTATGTTCAATTAAAGGATAAGGAGGGTTCCTGAAGTTGAGTGATTTTATGTTCTTTTTCAACGTATCTCTGGTAAGAGTACCCATTCATATTCCTCCTGGTGGTGGTCAACGTCGCACGTGGGTGGAAGTCACAGAATTTTATATAGTTTATGTTGGACTACACTATAGTGTTTATATATTTGAATTATACAAGCTTTATACACTTGAATACTAATACCAGCTCAAAACATCTACACATTACTGGACATTTTTATGATATCTGTGAGTGAACCCGCACAAATGTCTGTCTAATCTCCCCCGAAGTTGGACTGAAATGCCGGTTTGAAATCGTGTGAGTTCAGCTGAACTCGTTCAATGTCAAACCCGCCCTCAGCCCTCGTTCACATTGCAGCAATTTGGCATGCAATTTGACATGTCAAATCGCATGCCAAATCGGCAGCAATTGCCAGCAATGGAACCGTCCTAATTGGTGACGCTGCATTTTCTGCATTTCCAAAAGTAGTTTCTGTATTACTTTTGCCAATTTCAGGTGCGATTTCCATTGACATCTGTGCAGCAACCCACACAGATATGTCTTAAATCGCACCTGAAGTCGGGACTGAAATGCGGGAATGAAATTATGTGAGTTCAGCTGAACAGTCAGTGTGAATCAGGGCTCAGTGTGAATGTGGATGTACACTGATAATCAAGTGTCCTGATTATCAGTGCAGTCCCAACAGTACCCATCAGTGCTGCCAATCAGTGCCCATCACGCACCTGCAATGGAAGCCCTGATTGACTGAAGCAATGAAAGCTTTTTCCAATTAGGGCACAGAGCACTGTCAGAGCCATGATTGGAGAAAGTAATGATGACTTTATCTACTCATGGCTCATTGCTCTTAGTCCTGCCCCACACTATAAAAATGTTCTCCCCACAGAGGCCATTTGCAGTGTGATATTGGCATGGAGAAAGATAGAACAGGGCTCTGTTCAGTGCTACTAGTGAGTTAGTGTGCTATAATGTGCTATTGTGCTTCTATTGTCCGCGTAGAATATCAGTTTAGTGTGAATCTAGTGATAGTTCAGTGTGACCATTCATTTTTACTTTAGTGTAAATTTTGGTAACCATTCATTATTACTTTAGTGTCAGTTTTGTGAGTGTAGTGTGACCATTAAATTTTACTTTAGTGTCAGTTTAATTTGTCAGGGCAGTATATATCCATGCATTACTGCACATTTAATGCAGTATATATCCATGCATTACTGCACTTTTAACGCAGTAGATATCTGTGCCTTACTGCACATTTAACACAGCATATATCAGCGAGTTACTGCATATTTAACACAGCATATGTCAGTGCATTACTGCACATTTAACGCAGTATATATCCATGCGTTATTGCATTTTAATGCAATATATATCAGTGTATTATTGCATGATTAACACAATATATCAGTGCATTACTGCATGTTTAACGCAGTAAATATCCGTGCATTACTGCATGTTTAACACAGTATATATCAGTGCGTTACTGCGCATTTAACGCAGAATATATCAGTGCATTACTGCATGTTTAACGCATTACATATTAGTGCGTCACTGCACGTTTAATGCAGTATAACACAGTAAATTTGAGTGCGTTACTGTACAGTTAACGAATTACAATTGAGTGCGTTGCTGCACGTTTAGCGCAGTATATTTCAGTGCGTTAATGCACCTTTACGACAGTATATTGCAGTGCATCAGTGCAGTTCTACAGCAGTATATTGTAGTCTGTCAGTGGAGTGTGTCTGTATAGTGAATACTCAAGTTAAAGTGCACCAAACACCATTTTCCATTGATTAAAGTGCATCCACGTACACATTTCCACATCTTTATTACATTTTGCTAATAAGCGTCCCCCCCATCATGTCTGGGGGGCCAACAAGGAGAGGCAGATGTTCCCATGGCACTGTGAGGGGGCCAGCAGCATATGTGTCCACAGGCAAAGGAGGAAATTGTCTGTCCTTAGGCAGGGCATCCTCTGTTTAGTGATGTGGCCGTGCCATTCAGCCACAGCATGCAGTGGTGGACTGGTTTACTAAACCATCATCATCATCCTCCTCATGCTCTGTCACCCAAGCAGAGACTAGTGTGCAGTCCACTGACACTGCCAGAGTGGCTTATTCTGCCTCCTTGTCCACAGCTACTCCTGCTATAGTCCCAGCATCAGTCATGAAGGAGTCAGCTGAGTTATTTGAACGCAGCATCAGCCACTTGCTGTTTGATGCACAACCATTACTTGATTCAGATCTTGGTTCTGAGGTTGAGGAAGGTAGGAACATGAGCCTACAGAGAGGGGAGAACACTGGTAAACAACAAATTGGCAGTCATGTTCCCCCCAGCCACAGCGTATTGCCAAGTTGTCTCCAGTGATAATGAGGATGGAGGGGATGATAATGATGATGAGGTCACTGACATGACTTGGGTGCCGGATAGAGCAGAGAAGGAAAGCTAGGGTGAGGCACAACCCCAAGGAGGCAGTCATTTTGGAAGAGTAGGGAGCAGCCACCCTATTCGATTACATTGTGGAGCTGTTATTTCCCTGCCCACTTCTCACAGCTCAATTGTCTGGGTCTTTTTTAGCACACAAGCAGCCGATCACACTGTTGCAATTTGCAAACTTTGCCTCAGGCACATCAAGCGTGGCAAAAACACCAGCCATTTGGGTACCACATGCTTGACAAGGCATTTAACCTCCCACTGCTCAGCCCATTGGCAAGAGCACCTGAAAGCCACACAAAAGGGACACAATTCTGCATTTTTTTAAAACAGGTACCCAGGGTTTGAAGATCTGCTGAAGCAGAAGAGTCTGTAACCATTTCAGGCGGTCATACGCAGACCGTGCTCATTTGGCTGATATTCAGCGAGAATTCCACCTGCCTGTACACTGCCTGATTTGTGACATGCCCACTAGGTTGAACTCAACTTTGGCAATACTGCAGCGGCTGCACATGTAGCAGAAGGCCATCAATGAGTACTTGTGTGAGTATGGCACAACAACAGGCTCAGGCCGGCTCAGCTTTTTTTCCCCACACCAATGGCTGCTGATAAAGGATGCATGCACTGTATTATCACCATTTGAGGAGGCCACAAGGATGGTGAGCCGTGACAATGCATGCATCAATGACACATTCCCTGTTGTGTTCCTGCTGAAGCAGACTCTGCGAGGCATTATGCACAGGGGACTCAAGGCAGAGCAGTGGGAGGAAGAGGAGGACTTCCTTTCCTCTCAAGCCCCGCTTTATGCAGACACCATTCTTCCTATGCCACAGAACACACAAGAGAAGCCTGGAAAAAGGACTCTCGAAAAAGACCCGAGAATAAGTGGCATCAAGGAGAAGGATCACTATTGGTATGGAAACCCTCCTTGACCACTGTTACAAGGGGAAGTCTCGGAACTCATCCCATCCCCACAGACGGAGCAGAAGATATAATCTCTTGAGGACACCTTAAAGAGGAATTTATATAATGCCTTTCCTGACTCTGGTAGCTTACAGACTGGTAAAAAATGTAATTTTGTGGCTTCTGTTGGCTTCTGTGGAGAAGGGGGCCGCCTCAGTGATACCTTTCAAAATGTATTTTATGGCTTTATAAATATCATTATCGCTGCTTCATGTTCTACACAGGGTCCAGATGTACCACATTACAGGCAGACTAAGGGAACCCCCATGCACTATAGTTAAAGGTTTTTTTCATTTTTATTGTTATTTCTTATTTTGATGGTTTCGCTTTAAGAATCAGTAAATCACTGCTCATTTAAAAATCATGTTTTTTACAAACTTTTTTGCATTGATACATGTCCCCCAGAGCAGTATCTGGACCTCCATACACTTTGCATGCCCAATTACTTGCATATAAGCCTTCAAAATGGGCAATTTTGATTTTTCACATTCAGGTCCCATAGACTTCAATATGGTTTGTTATTCTGTTCAGAACTTTTGTGATGTTCTAATGTTCTGCCGCAAACTGAACAGGGGTCGTTCGGCCCATGTCTATTGGTGAAAGCAAATTGGATCATGCTTTTTTGGATTTTTTTGGATCAACTGTGGGTATTGGATAGTGTATATGGAGGTTTTCTATTTGAGTGTGTTGGTTTTCCCTTTTTTTGGATGAACTTGTATATATACTGTATATAGCAGCTGTTTTATCTCCCCAAAAAAAAAAATATATATATATATTTTTGTCCATCTAGTTCTGAGATTTACACAATGCATTCCTGTCTAGCAAGAAAGGGCACCTGATTTTTCACTGCTACAGCTTAATATGGGCTTGCTTACTCTTGTGGTGTGGAGGTGGAAAAACCTGTGGTTTTGCCATTTTTTAACGCTTCCCTTGAGCTCTCCCAAGCTGCTCAGGCAGTGGATGTGGGTGTACACACATGCCAAGGCCATGATGCTTTGCTTTGTGGTTGTGGCAAGAATTAACCAGTTCAGATCCATGCTATAGCTGAAAGACAGCTACAGCGCTTATCTGAATTGCCCGGCAGACGTCCATGGACGTCCGCCCTTGTGCACGCTCCCCGCGCGCACTCGGAGCCTCCGTTGGCGCGCTCCCGCGGCCGCTGCATGCTGCGTGGGCGTGCCCGCGGACACGATGTCCGTCCGAGACCCGCTGATCACCTGTAACAGCTGCAGAACGGGGAACCGCCGATGTAAACACGGCGGTTCTCCATTCTGTGAATGGGGACATAGCAGATCCCCTGTCACTGGGATCATTTAGATCTGTTATGTCCCGACCAGCCTGCCCCCACACAGTTAGAACACACCCAGGGAACATTGTTAACCCCTTCACTGCCCCCTGCAGGTTAACCCCTTCCCTGCCAGTGACATTTATACAGTAATCAGTGGACATTTAAATTTCTGATCGCTGTATAAATGTCACTGGTCTCAAAAAAGTGTCAAAAATGTCCAACATGTCCGCTGCAATATCGCAATCCCTGCGTGTAGGTCCTCATTTCCATTTATTTTTGTAGTAGCAGCTCTTGCTCCCTGTAATACCCTGGGGGGTTGAGGAATGTATTCCACTATATGAAGAGGTCTCAAACAGAGCACTCTTACTTTTTAAAATATCTCCTTCAGGCTGGGTTCACACTTATGTGAATTGGATGCGGGTTTCCCAATTTCATCCAATTCTCATGACAGAAGATTTTGACTGGCTTTCAATGGACATCTCTGGGGCGCATTGCACAGGTGTCCTATGCATCTTGGGCTCTGTTACAGGCCCGAATTCACACAAAAAATTGGGCCTAATTCATCCCTGAAATGGAGAACAGGAACACACCGGACCCCTGCTGTGAGCCAAATCGGTATTAGGTGTGAACCCAGCCTTAAACTGTTAGCAAGTTGAGTTTTCCATTCCCTAGTAACACAGGCCTAGTTGTAATTTCAGATACTGTAAACCCCTGCCCTACCCTTTTTGCTGACTCATTGAATCTATTATATACAACAAATGATGTAGCTTTACATTTACCCTGAGGATTCTCCTTAAAAAAAAAAATAGTAGTTTCTCTTGAAAACAGGGTTTTCTAAGCCTACACTGCCATTTTAAAAACCATTCCTGCAGCTTATGGCTCTCTATAATGTTCCCCACAGCTTTATTCTATAATTGTTCCCTTTAACTCCGACAGTTTCTTCTATTTTCTTTTATACCTCATCCTTTTGCTGCATGTAACTGCTCAGTATTGCTATCGCTGCTCCTTATATCTGTTCTTCTCGCACTGTATGACCCATTTAGGATGCCTATTATTGCTCCATACAAGCATTTCCAATCACATAATTTTCTATATTCCTCTAAGTGCACCATAAAAACAGCTCCCTGAAACTCTGTTTCTCCTGGGCCATACAGTCACTTTCTCTCTAGCATTTTTACTGTTCTCTTGCAAAGAAATTGGAGATAAATCTGCATTGTGTTAATTAGATTCCTCTGCAGTCTGCAGCGTTTGCTATTAATTCAATTAGCCAAGCGTTTGTTACACTTGCAGTTTCTAATCGAATGATTTCTTTGTTCATGGCAGAATCTCTGCTCAGGGTTTTGTTATTAAGTTTTTATACCTTGCTTTTCTCTACCTGCTCACATTTATTCTACTCAAACAATTCAGATTTCTGCAAGATACAGTACATATATATATATATTTATAAATATATGTAATAACAAAAAAGACTGTTACACATACTGACGTGGTGTCATACATTAGAAACTGCGGAAAATAAGGTAGGCCATACATTAACTGATTTTATTTCCTACAACCACAGGTTGAAAGAAAGAAATTTGTTTGATTCCCCTATCCACAAATTCAGTGTTGATGGGGGAATCCCTCTCAAGGAGCTATTAAGGTTGACTTACTAAAACTGAAGAGTACTAAAACCAATCATGTTTCAGGTTTTTTTGTCAAAGCTTAACCATTTGCTTACTGGGCACTTAAACCCCCCTCCTGCCCAGGCCAATTTTCAGTTTTCAGCACTGTCGCTCTTTGAATGGCAATTGCGCGGTCGTGCGACGTTGTACCAAAACAAACATTTACATTCTTTTTTTTCCCACAAATAGAGCTTTCATTTGGTGGTATTTGATCACCTCTGCGTTTTTTTATTTTTTGCGCTATAAACAAAAAAAGAGCGACAATTTTGAAAAAAGAACAATATTTTTTACTTTTTGCTATAATAAATATCCAAAACAAAATATATATTAAAAAAATATTCATCAGTTTTGGCCGATATATATTCTTCTACATATTTTTGATAAAAAAATTCTCAATAGGCGTATATTGATTGGGTTGTGCAAAAGTTATAGCTTCTACAAACGATGGGAATGGATTTATGGCATTTTTATTTATTTATTTATTTTTTACTAGTAATGGTGACGATCTGGGATTTTTTTATCGGGACTGCAACATTGCGGCGGACATGTCGGACATTTTTGACACTTTTTTGGGACCAATGATATTTATACAGCGATCAGAAATAGCTACTGATTACTGTATAAATGTCACTGGCAGGGAAGAAGTTAACACTAAGGGGGCGATCAAGGGGTTAACTGTGTTCCCTCACTGTGTTCTAACTGTGTGGGGTCTGGCTGGGACATAACAAATCTAACTGATCTTGATCACGGGAATCAGTAGATCTGTCATGTCCCCCTTCACAGAACAGGAAACAGCAGTGTTAACATTGGCGGTTCCCCATTCTGGCTCTCTGTTAGACGATCGTGGGTCTCGGGCGGACATAGAGTCCGCCCAACCCGCGGGCACACTCAGGCAGCGTGCGGCGGGCATGACAGTGGTGCGGCGGTGGCTGCAAGGGCGCACGGGCAGCGAGCAAAGGGGCGGACGTCAGTTGACTTCCCCCCGGCAAAGGAGATCAATCCTTCAACTGGCTATAGTGTGGATCTGAAGAGGTAATTGAACAAGCTGAAGTAAGAATCTGATTGGCTACCGCTGCACCAGATTTTAGACTCTCCAGTTTTAGTAAATCAACCCCACTGAATTATGATAGTGGGGAGGTTTCCTAGCCGTCAGAACCCAATGATCACTGCTTGCGGCTGTAGCTGCCGGCAGTGATTGAATGAAAAAAGAGAGAGAGAGATTATAGGTTTATTGTAGGCTTACCTATAGGTAATTATAACAAAGCGGGCTTTATTACCGCTTTAAACATCTAGGGCAATCAAGGGTTTAAATGTGTGCCTAACCAGTGTTTTCGTACAGTATATGTGGTGCTTTTACTAAGGTGAGTGGTGGATTTTATTCCCTGCTTTGCTGGACAGAGCTCTGCCTTAGTGAGCTGTGACTAAGGGCTAAGGAAGTGTGAAACGCATTAGCTGGTGATGCTGTTCCCCTCTAGTTGTGTTTTTTTGGACATGTTTTTATGGACTTGCTGAAATAAATGTCATTTTACTGGACGTGCGGCCAACCAGAATCATTTTTTGCTCACTCAACAGAGTTCTGCCTTGTTTACATAGGCAGAGATCAGTCCTGTCTCTCTTCTCGCCGATCAGTCGGTGCCGATGGACATCCATTGTCCGACACCCACTGATCAGCTTGTGCTGTGTCTTAACACAGCACAGCCGGTTTGCTGCCTGCGAGCCCTCTACCCAGAAGTGCTGGATCACGTACTGGCACAGAAGAGGCGTTCTGCCCTCGTACTTCTAAGTGGTGCGGTCCCCAAGTGGATAAACAGCCTAAGGGATGTCTTTTTAGTATTTATTGCTGAAGAAATGTAATGTAACAGGAGGAGTACAATGGGGAACAGGATACTCCAAAACGCTTAAGCACAATTCTGCAGAGAACACTTCTACCTCAGTGACAGGCGTACAAGTGACAGGCATACTGGAAAAGTCTTTAGGTTTACAAATAGGGATCATGAAGTAGGTTTGAGCAAGTAAAGGAGGCTCTGCTCACAGAATCCTGGACTAGGATTAGTCCATAAGTGAAGCCTCTTGTAGAGCAGTCCAGCATCCAGCAAAAGAGGCTCTAGGGGCAAACAACCACCCCCCCCCCTCAGTTCACAGACCCATTCCCTCAGGAGGGGAACATATCAATTTCCTCAAGGTTCCCGACTATTTAACAGCTCCCTGGCAACTGTGTGGGCTCACTTCCCCCAGAGTTTGGCTGGGTCCTGATCAGTATTTAGGCTGGTCTTTTGAATGTTCACCCCCTAAGCTCCAGAAACTTCTTCTAGAGGCAAGGGAAGCAATCAAACTCCCAGCCTTGAACAGACCAGACTAAACAATTACTGCTCCCCCTGATTACAGAAGGAGGCAACAACGAAATGTACCTAGCAGCCTAACTAGGAGGCTGCTAGACACCTTTTAGCATTTGAAGTCTACCCTAGCGACAGATAGGACTTCAATTTGGTAGCAGCTGTGGATACATACATTTTATTTCTTTGGTTTATTGAGAAAAAAATTATACTTTTGTAAAAAATACACTTACTATAACTTTTTCCCAATTGAATGTTTATGTAATTTGCCTACCCCCCCCCCCCCCATATTATTACCCAAAAGCATAATCATCAAAGTATGCTAATTAAAATTTTACATTAGTGCACATTTTATGTCACATAGCTGAATAGTAAAGCTCAAAGCAAGAGTGTGCCTTTTACTTTACGAGAGTTTAATTGCCCTTTAACCACCTCCCACCCAGCCACTGTATATATATACGGCCAGGTGGGAGCTTCCCCATTCTGACAGGACGTGTATACACGTCCTGTCAGAATGGGAGCTTGCAGCGCGGCCACGCGGCATGCTGCGGCTGGATCCTGTGATCATTGTGATCACAGGATCCAGCTGAGCAGAGATCGGGATATGGGCGCAGTGACTGGCCCTCCCGATCATGTGACGGCTGTGTCCAATCACAGCCGTCACATTGTAAACAGAGGCGAACGTCTCTGTGACAGTTCTCCCCCCTCCGAGCTCAGTGAGAGCTCAGTGCGGGGGGGGGGGGGGGGAATCTGCAGCAATATGACAGCTCTCTGCATGATGTCCCTATAAAACAGCCCCCAAAACATCTGTATGACCCCCATCACATCTGTCACCATACACAAAACATCTGTCTCAGTCCCCAAAACATCTGTATGTCTCCAATCACATCTGTCACCATACACAAAACATCTGTCACAGTCCCCAAAACATCTGTATGTCCCCGTCACATCTGTCACAGTCCCCAAAACAGCTGTATGTCCCCGTCACATCTGTCACAGTCCCCGTCACATCTGTCTGTCCGCCAACACCAAATAAACTCCGATTTGGGTTATTTTTACCAAAGAAATGTAGCAGTATCATTTTTGGTCAAAATGTATGAAGAGAAATTACTTACTTGCAAAATTTTATAACAGAAACAAAGAAAAATGCATTGTTTTTGAAAATTTTCAGTCTTTTTTTAATTTATAGCGCGAAAAATAAAAAACCCAGGGGTGATTAAATACCACCAAAAGAAAGCTCTATTTGTGTGAAAAAAAATGATAAAAATTTCATATGGGTACAGTGTCGCATGACCGCGCAATTGTCATTCAAACTGCAACAGCGCTGAAAGCTGAAAATTGGTCCGGGAAGGAAGGGGGTTTAAATGCCCAGTATTGAAGTGGTTAACACTATATGGCAGCACAGGCAGGGAAAAAATTAGATTTACTAATCTTTGAGTTGGGTTGGCAATGGCATGAATTCACATGACAACAAGTTTTCCATGGGTTTGCTTTTGTCTAAAAATCCAAATTATATTGCGTTCACTTATATAAGCATTTGACACTTGTGAAGACAATGCAAATGTCACTCGGATAATCCAACATCGTTGTTGTAACCTGGAGATTAATCTAGGGACGATTTTTTTTTTACTGGCCAGCGGAGACCAAATCCACATTGCCCATGCAGCTACAGATCACTTCTATTAGATGACTTCTAATAGTGAGGTTGATTTACTAAAACTGGAAAATGCTAAATCTGGTACAGCTGTGCATGGTAGTCAATACGTTTGTAACTTCATTTTTTTCAATTAAGCTGAACCTTATTTTGTACTCTCTAGTTCTAGTAAATCAATCCCAGTGAACCATTGCTGGCTGAAATCAGCCATAAATATATCATTATGGCAGTGATTTATTGATGCATGGAGATGCTGGAGAACGTCAATAGCTCTGTCGCAGTCTCCATACTTAACCTCCCTGGCGGTATGATTATTTCAGATTTTTGGTGCTGAAAGCGGTACCATTATTTTGCATGGAAATTTGGCATTTTATATTGTAGGCCTGTAATTCTTAGGAATAACTCACTTAAATCTGTACAAACAAGAGTCTAGTATGAGTCTAGTATGAAACACAAAATCATAAATTATAATATATATGAAAAAAATATATAATATAATAAATAACTATAAATAATTATCAAAGATGATAATATAATAATAACATTTATTCAATAATGTAATCTAGTCAAAAACACTGAAATTTGCTCAGTTGCAGAATTGTCGCTGTCGTCACTTTCAGTGTCTGATGATAAATTTCCCCAAAAATCAGTATCACTCAATTCTGCAAATGATTCTTATTTACTATCGCTATTTTCTAGCTGATCAAAAACCTCTTTTGACGTAAAGGGACACTTTTTTATGCCATGGACGTTCTCACGTTTCCAGGCAGAAAGAATGACATAAATAATATAAAAGTGCATGCAGGGCACTGGACAAAGCACTAGGGACAAAGGGGGTGTGAAATGATTTGATACAGTAATGTAATCTTACAGATTACAGTGTACTGTATGTTTACAATGTGTTTCACTTTTTGAATTTGCCGTCGGTCTCCGCCCCCGTGCGATGCGACGCTCGCAGGGAACGGAGCCTGGCATCACACAGGCATCGGGCGGAGGACACAGCCTGCAGACACAGCGGGGGGGACATCGGTGGATCCAGGGGACAAGGTAAGTACCACTGCCTCCATCCAGCGATGCAATCCCGAGCATAGCTCGGGGTTACCACTATTTGCAGTGAAAACTCACCCCGAGCCACACTCGGGAATACCGTCAAGGAGGCTACAGGAAGTGTGGTAGCGTGGAACTGCCATAAGGGCTCACACCGAGCCCCACTCAAAAGTGACGTTTATCACCATTGGGGCTCGATACGAGCCCTAACGTAGCGACCTACCTCCGTC
>BLSH010123253.1:698113-715178 GCA_018402905.1 Glandirana rugosa | reverse complement strand
TTTTCTAGCTGATCAAAAACCTCTTTTGACGTAAAGGGACACTTTTTTATGCCATGGACGTTCTCACGTTTCCAGGCAGAAAGAATGACATAAATAATATAAAAGTGCATGCAGGGCACTGGGAAAACCACTAGGGACAAAAGCGATGTGAAATGATTTGATACAGTAATGTAATCTTACAGATTACAGTGTACTGTATGTTTACAATGTGTTTCACTTTTTGAATTTGCCGTCGGTCTCCGCCCCCGTGCGATGCGACGCTCGCAGGGAACGGAGCCTGGCATCACACAGGCATCGGGCGGAGGACACAGCCTGCAGACACAGCGGGGGGGACATCGGTGGATCCAGGGGACAAGGTAAGTACCACTGCCTCCATCCAGCGATGCAATCCCGAGCATAGCTCGGGGTTACCACTATTTGCAGTGAAAACTCACCCCGAGCCACACTCGGGAATACCGTCAAGGAGGCTACAGGAAGTGTGGTAGCGTCACTCGTGATATCGCTACACAGTGTTGTCATAGTTCCCAACTGTCCCTGATTTTGAGGGACTGATTTTGTCCCTCTTTCTTTCCTCCTCATTTGTCCCTCATTTTGGTCTGATCTATATAGTTGTATATAAAATACAATATTTTTCATTCAAAAAAGTGTTTTCACGTGCTAAATCTTTCATCCAATTTCTAAATTGCTGCATTTGTAAATGTCAAAAGCCAATATAAAGGAATAGTAGTGGTTAAAAAAAGCACTTGTAGTTTTAACTAATCATTTTTTGGGGAAAATTTTCCTTTAAGGAGGTGTGGCAGGGTGTGTGTCCAATGCCTACAAACTTTTGTTAATAAGTGTCCCTCTTTCCCATCTCTAAAAGTTGGGAGATATGGTGTTGTGTTTACATCAATCTACTATAAGAGCTCCTATGGAATGATGTTTTAGCAAGATCAATAGCCCAGGAAATGACCTTGTCATGTGCCAGATAATGGCTGCCATAGATAGCTAGCAGTTTGGGCCTGAATCTAGCCAAAAGCCACAGGAATGGCTGATTCCCGGTATCATTTCAAATAGGTGTTGAGAACTTGAGATGAATAGCCAATAACCCAGTGACATTTTAAAACAACTTAAAAAAAGCACAGAGAAATCAAATACTTTCAATGCTTATCTGCAGTGTTTTTCTTTGCCATAAATTATTTTTTTATTTACTCTGTGCTTTTGAACTAGTTGGAAAAATTGACTAGTCAGTTCTATAGCCCATATTGCCTCCCTTAATGCACATCATAGGCCTCTGCTTTTCTGGGAGTGTCTGAATACTGTTTGTGCTGCCCTAGCTTCAGTGCTTCTCCCTATACTTCCCTAAAAAACCCTTTATGCAGCTGCAGGGGGGGGGGAGGCATGAAGGGGAATACTATAGAGTGTCACTTTAGTGATAGTTGCCGGGGCTGCTGATACCACATCCAAGATGACAGCACCCGGCAGCAATTGCAGCACCTTTGAGGCCTCATACACACGAGCGTTTGCAAAAAAAATAAGCAAAACGCCGGGCCTGACATCAGGGAAATAATCGCAGTTTTTCTCTGTGTTTTGCATTGACGTCAATGCACGTTTTTTTCACGCTAGCTTTCAGCGGCATTTCTCTGACTCTATTCAAAATCAATGGTTCCCTATGGGAGCCCATTGATTTGAATAGAAGCCGCACCAGAAGTCAGATCAAAATGATCCGACTTGCGGCACGACTTGTGTGCTGGGGGTCTTAAAGGGAAACCCCAGCAAAAAATTTGCGTGGGGTTCCCCTCAAGAGCATACCAGGCTCTTCGATCTGGCATGGATTTTAAGAGGAGCCCCCATGCCAAAAAAACGGGGTAGGGTCCCCCCCAAAATACATACCAGACCCTTATCCGAGCACGCAGCCTGGCAGGCCAGGAAAGGGGGTGGGGATGAGCAAGCGCCCCCCCTCCTGGACCGTACCAGGCCACATGCCCTCAAATGGGGAGTATGGGTGCTTTGTAGCAGGGGGGGCACTGCACCCCCCCCACCCCAAAGCACCTTGTCCCCATGTTGATGGGGACAAGAGCCTCTTCCCGAAAACCCTGGCCGTTGGTTGTCGGGGTCTGTGGGCGGAGGCTTATCAGAATCTGGAAGCCCCCTTTAATAAAGGGGCCCCCAGATGCCGACACCCCCACCCTATGTAAATGAGTATGGGGTACCTCTACCCATTTACCTGGAAAAAAAAAGTTTACCAAATAAACACACTACACAGATTTAAAATATTTTATTAAATCAGCTCCGGCGTCTTCTCCCCTCTCTTCTCCCTCGTCTTCTTTCTTCGGCTCTTTTGCAGGGTCTTCTGTCTTCTGAGGGGTCTTCTGCGGTTCTTCTGCGGGGTCTTCTGCTCTTTTGCTGCTGTCTCCTCAGCTAGCTTCTCCCGCTGCTTCTTCTTCTTCTCCTTCTTCTTCTGGAGATGTTGACTCGTCGCTCTCTTCCACTCGAATGCCGGGTCCGTGCTGCGCGATTGCCTTATATTGGCATGGGGCAGGGCCACACGATGACGTCATCATGTGGCCCCGCCCCATGCCAATATAAGGCAACCGCGCAGCACCCGGCATTCGAGTGGAAGAGAGCGATGAGTCAACATCTCCAGAAGAAGGAGAAGAAGAAGCAGCGGGAGAAGCTAGCCGGGGAGACAGCAGCAAAAGAGCAGAAGACCCCGCAGAAGACCCGCAGAAGACCCCTCAGAAGACAGAAGACCCTGCAAAAGAGCCGAAGAAAGAAGACGAGGGAGAAGAGAGGGGAGAAGACGCCGGAGCTGATTTAATAAAATATTTTAAATCTGTGTAGTGTGTTTATTTGGTAAACTTTTTTTCCCAGGTAAATGGGTAGGAGTACGATGTACCCCATACTCATTTACATAGGGTGGGGGTGCCAGCATCTGGGGGCCCCCTTATTAAAGGGGGCTTCCAGATTCCGATAAGCCCCCGCCCGCAGACCCCGACAACCAATGGCCAGGGTTGTCGGGAAGAGGTTCTTGTCCCCATAAACATGGGGACAAGGTGCTTTGGGGCGGGGCGCAGAGCCCCCCCCGCCCCAAAGCACCCATACTCCCCATGTTGAGGGCATGCGGCCTGGTACGGTCCAGGAGGGCGCTCGGTCGTCCCACCCCCTTTCCTGGCCTGCTAGGCTGCATGCTTGGATGAGGGTCTGGTGTGGACTTTGAGGGGGCCCCTACGCCGTTTTTTCGGCGTGGGGGTTCCTCTTAAAATCCATGCCAGATCGAAGAGCCTGGTATGCCCTTGGGGGGGGGAAACCTCACACATTTTTTTTGCGGGGGTCCCCTTTAAGACCTCTAGCACACAAGTTGGGCCGCAAGTCGGATCACCGTGATTTGACTTCTGGTGCGGCTTCTATTCAAATCAATGGGCTCCCATAGGGAACCATTGATTTTGAATAGAACGCCTGACGAGGCTTAACGCTGTGTATACAACGTTAAGCAATGTTATTGAGCATTTTGCCGGCTCGGCGTCAAAGACGCCATGGCGCTGCAGCTTCAGAACGCACAGGTCCCGCGTTCTAGCTACAGCTCACTAACGCCGACGCCCTCTACTGCTCAAAAATGTCAGCGTTTCTAGAGGGCCATTGAATAACATGGAGAGCTGCAAAAAACGCCCAAAAATGTGACATTACAAAACGCCCGTGTGTATGAGGCCTGAATGTCAAAGAGGCTTTTACAATACACAGTAATAATGTGTCTATATAAATTATTAGCAATAGAATTGGAGGCCTAAAATTAACCTCTCATGATATGAACACAAGGGCTATTATTGCTAATCTTCTAACTGCCTGGCTGCTGTGCAATATAACAATATAAGATATGCAGGCCGGGCTGCATGCAGGGCCTCCATCGGGAGGGGGGGAGCCATATGTAGGGGGCCCAGGCATCACAAGCAGTGATTCTTCTGTGTCTCTGCCTCTGCAGTCCTACTTTCTGCCTGCTGCTAATAGAATTCAGTGTAAGAGAAGTTAAAGTGGTAGTAAACCCTCCAATCCTTTTCAGCCAAGGAAGCTGCCATCTTGGCCTCTGTTTAATCTACAACTGTCATGATGCTGCACATGTGATCAGCTATGACACCAGCCATTGGATGGTTTGACAGTTTGGTTTAGAACATAACCAATGGGAGTGTTACATTTCCGGCACGTGCCGGAAATGTAACTGGTTTTTAAACTGTTAAATGGATGGGTTTACTACCGCTTTAACCGGAATTCCTCCCCCAGACCTGGTTGCTTCACTGTGTTCCTGAGTCCACCAAATCCTGCCCATTGAGTTCCGCCCGCTAAGTCCCGCCTACAGAGTTACAGCTACTTGATTCCAGCTCCCAGCCTCCCATCTAGCCTTTGGTAAGGGAATTCAACTTGGGGGACCTCTAATGGTTGGGGTACTGATGGGGGACCTCTAATGATAGGGACACAAATGGGGCACCTCTAATGATGGGGACACTGATGGAGGGATCTCTAATGATGCGAACACTGATGGAGGGACCTCTAATGAGGGGGACACTGATGGAGGGACCTTTAATGAGGGGGACACTGATGGAGGAATCTCTAATGATGCGGACACTGATGGAGGAATCTCTAATGAGGGGGACACTAATGGAGGGAACTCTAACGATGAGAATACTGATGCCCCCAGCTCTGGAAAAATGTGCTGCTTAGTCTAAAATGCCCAGGCCTGAAGACATGTATAGGAACATTTTAAATAGAGATTAAAGAGATGTGTGTGAGAGAGAGATGAGAGAGATAGAGACAGAAAGAGAGAGAGATGAGAGAGAAAGAGAGAGCACTCACTGGATTGATCACAGGGAAAGGGAAAGTGGACTTGTTTGATTTATATATAAGTATATAGTTGGACTTTGTTACTATAGCTACAATTCTGAAGTAAGATGTCACCCTGATGTCATACCCATATCTATAATTCTGCGGATGGCTAACCTACATTAAATAAATAACATAATTAGTATTTTTCTTATAGGACTTAGTAACATAAGGTCCTACAACTTTGTGCTTTTTCTTGTGGATATGTTTGAGGATGCATTACTCAGAAGTAAAACTGCATTAAGGATCCTGGATGCAAACCAACCATATCACTGATATATAAGAAGCTGTGTTTGAATGTCTTCCACGATGAATTCCTCATGTAATTGCCGACATGTTGACAAGACATGGGCCATTTATGTTATATAAAAAGATGCTTCTGGAATTGCTGCCCCAGGCAAAAACTGAAATGCAGTGCACTAGTGCACTCATTTCTTAGGGTTAGAATTGACAATCATAAATATTTGTTTATTGGCTTCAATAGATATATCACAGCTGTGAATGTGACTCTATATATATATATATATATATATATATATATATATATATATATATACAGTTGTATGCAAAAAATTAGGGACCCCTGACAATTTCCATGATTGTCATTTATAAATATTTGGGTGTTTGGATCAGCAATTTCATTTTGATCGATCAAATAACTGAAGGACACGGTAATATTTCAGTAGTGAAATGAGGTTTATTGGATTAACAGAAAATGTGCAATATGCATCAAAACCAAATTAGACAGGTGCATAAATGTGGGCACCCTTGTCATTTTGTTGATTTGAATACCTGTAACTACTTAGCACTAATTAATTGGAAAACACAATTGGTTTGGTGAGCTCATTAAGCCTTGAACTTCATAGACAGGTGCATCCAATCATGAGAAAGGTTATTTAAGGTGGCCAATTGCAAGTTGTTGTTCTCTTTGACTCTCCTCTGAAGACTGGCAACATGGGGGCCTCAAAACAACTCTCAAATGACCTGAAAACAAAGATTGTTCTACATTATGGTTTAGGGGAAGGCTACAAAAAGTTATCGCAGAGATATAAGCTGTCAGTGTCCACTGTGAGGAACATAGTGAGGAAATGGAAGACCACAGGCACAGTTCTTGTTAAGGCCAGTAGTGGCAGGCCACATAATATATTGGAAAGGCAAAGGCGAAGGATGGTGAGAACGGTCAAAAACAGCCCACAGACCACCTCCAAAGACCTACAACATCAACTTGCTGCAGATGGTGTCACTGTGCATCGTTCAACAATTCAGATAACTTTGCACATGGAGAAGCTGTATGGGAGAGTGATGTGAAAGAAGCCTTTTCTGCACACACACCACAAACGGAGTCGCTTGAGGTATGCAAACGCACATTTGGACAAAGATTGTGTTATTTGGTCATAACAAGGGGCGTTATGCATGGCGGCAAAAGAACACGGCGTTCCAAGAAAAACACTTGCTACCCACAGTAAAATTTGGTGGAGTTTCCATCATGCTGTGGGGCTGTGGGGCTGTGTGGCGGTGCCGGTACTGGGAACCTGGTTAAAGTTGAAAGTTGCATGAATTCCACTCTATATCAGCAGATTCTTGAGAATAATGTTGAGGAATCAGTAACAAAGTTGAAGTTACGCTTGGGCTGGATATTTCAACAAGACAACGACCCAAAGCACCGCTCAAAATCTACTTGGGCATTTATGCAGAGGAACAAGTACAATGTCCTGGAATGGCCATCCCAGACCCCAGACCTGAATATCATTGAACATCTGTGGGGTGGTTGAAGCGGGCTGTCCATGCTCGGCAACCATCAAACCTAACTGAACTGGAGATGTTTTGTAAGGAGGAATGGTCCAAAATACATTCATCCAGAATCCAGACACTCATTACAGGCTATAGGAAGCGTCTAGAGGCTGCTATTTCTGCTAAAGGAGGCTTTACTAAATATTGATGTGATTTTTCTGTTGGGGTGCCCAAATTTATGCACCTGTCTAAATTTGTTTTGATGCATATTGCACAATTTCGGTTAATCCAATAAACCTCATTTCACTACTGAAATATTACTGTGTCCTTCACTTATTTGATAGATCAACATGAAATTGCTGATCCAAACACCCAAATATTTATAAATGACATTCATGGAAATTGTCAGGGGTTCCTAAACTTTTGCATACAACTGTATATATATATATATATATATATATATTTTTTTTTTTTTCATCTGTATATTGCAGTCAGCTGATAAATTGCAAGTAGCCAGTGCTTCCACAGTGTTCATATAGGAGGAGACACTTCACTTTCTGATGATGTAACTTCCTTTGCATCAGTGACCCTTCATCCACAATCTGGCCAGAGCCAAATGGTGCTTTGCCAATGACATGCTCAGTTCACAAATAAACAACTACTGCCTCTAGAAATGCATTGTGGTCTGTGTCTATGTGAAACAGGAAGATTGAACATAGCATGTGCAAACTTTCCACACTGGCTGCATGTAGTATAGTATAGTATAGCCTAATATTGTAGATAGGGCAAGAAGGAAGTATCTGGCCATACAAGATCAAACAGCCTTTTTACACAATACAGAGGATTAACCCCTTAAGTTACACAATCAGTATAGCAAGCATGCTATTCTGCGTATACAGACAGATTTTACTGTTGTTGGTTTAGTAACACTTTAATGTTATTTTTTCAAACCGAACCAGGGAAGCTTGTGAGCAGATGCCTACATTTTAGTTTTGCACTATAAGGTTAAAGTTTTATATCGCAGGGGTTAACATTATGTGATGTGGTGTGCCTTCCCCTGCACGTGTCACTTCCTGTCTTTCTGGCAGATGATAAATGTAGGGTGAGGTCAGCAATGAGTACCAAACATGTAAAATGTGATCAGAAGGATTTCTGTAGGGTTGTCCGAAAGCAGGACCCTGATATGGGTTAAAGGAATGAGTTGCTATATTTCATCTCGTGGGGGCATTAACCACTTTAGTCCCGGAAGGATTTACCCACTTCCTGACCAGAGCATTTTTTGTGATACGGGATTGCGTCAATTTAACTGACAATCGTGCGGTCATGCAACTTTGTACCCAAAGAAAATATATGTCCTTTTTTCCCACAAATAGAGCTTTCTTTTGGTGGTATTTGATCCCCTCTGCGGTTTTTCTTTTTTGTGCTATAAACAAAAAAAGAGCAACAATTTTGAAAAAAAAACAAAAAACAATATTTTTTACTTTTTGCTATAATACATATAAAAAAAAGTAATAAAACAAATTTCTTCCTCAATTTAGGCCGATATGTATTCTTCTACATATTTTTGGTAAAAAAATTGCAATAAGCTTATATTGATTGGTTTGCGCAAAAGTTATAGTGTCTACAAACTATGGGAATAGATTTATGGCATTTTAATTATTATATATTTTTTTACTAGTAATGGCGGCGATCTGCAATTTTTTGGGGGACTGCGACATTGCGGCAGACAGATTGGACACTTTTGACACTTTTTTATAAAACATTTATATAGTGATTATAGCTTCAAATAGCCACTGATTACTATATATTAGTATAAATGTCACTGGCAGGGAAGGGATTAACACTAGGGGGCGATCAAGGGGTTAACTGTGTTCCCTGGGAAGTGTTTCTAACTGTATGGGGGCTGGGCTGACTGAGGGGGAGAGAGATCGTTGTTCCCTATCCATAGGTGTGCGCACAGGGTGTGCCAGGTGTGCCTGGGCACACCCTAATCACTCTGTGCTGCACATATTTCCCATGCTGCTTGACTGCAGAGAAAGGGGCTATGGGATCTTTATCCTCATTCCCTTTCTCTTTCTCAAATGTGAGACATCAGGGGGTCTGTTTAGACCCCTGCTATTTCACTAAAACCCCCCAATGGGGCTCCTAAAAAAAATTGTAAAAAAAAAAAAATATTGTAAAAAAAAATTATAAAAATAAAAAAAAATAAATTGCAAGAACGTAATAATAAAAAACACCAAGACATCAACCTGTGCCCTACTGACATTGCCCATGACCCTACTGCTATATATACAGTATATATTGTATATACACACACATTGTGCTTGAGCTTTGGGGTGCACACCCTAATCCAATAGGCTGCACACACCTATGTCCCTATCACTGGGAACAGACGATCTCTCTCAACTCCCCAGTCAGAATAGGGATCTGCTTTGTTTACACTCGCAGATCCCTATTCTTGCTGTTTCGGGAACGGTGGTGAGTGGTCGGTGGACTTCGAGTCAGCCCCACCTGCTAATTGGCTCCCCCGCTAGCGAGCAAGTGCGCATGCGCATGTGTCCACACCACTCATGCCCACCGTACAGCTACTGCGATTTGCACAGGAGAGTTGACCTGCCACCGTGAAATGATGGCGACTGGTCAGCAAGCGGTTAAATTGATAGTAAACAGTAGTTTTTAAATTAAGATGTTTTACTTACCTGTTCTGTGCAATGGTATTGCACAGAGCCATCCCTTATCTCCTCTTTGGCGATCCCCCACTAGTGCTGAACACTTCTTCTTCTTTTGAGGTGCCCCCTAAGCAAGCCAGGTGGTAAGGTGGAACCCCTGAAGGTGCACTCCTGCTTCTGGTTGTGTGTGTGTCTATAGACACACACAGCGCCAGCAAGTCACACCCTTGCTCCCTCCTCACAGGATGACTGACTGAGAGCAGCAAGAGCTTATAGCTTCTGCTTCCCTCTTCTGTGAGACCAGGAAGAGAGGAAAGCAGTGCTGCAGCCAGAATGGCACTGGAGCAATGAGATAAGTCAGGTAGGTGTTTGGGGCAGAGGAAGGGGGAGAAAAGATAGTGGGGCATTTTTACCTTAAAGTGGTTGTAAACCTCAGATATGAAATATGAACAAAGAATATCCCACTATAGTGTGTACTGTAGTGTGCCTCCATTAAGAGCACTATGTGGCATTTCTGTCTGCTGCTTCATTCCTCTGCTATCAGCATGAATCACTTCTGACAAGTTTTCCTGACACCAAGATTACAAAGTGACAGGGGAAGGACCTCCAGCAGACTCAGCTGTGTTCCTGTGTGTTGTGTGAAAAGGGGGGGGGGGGTGACCTTTCTATCCAATTAGTTTGCACAGCTCTCCTCACTGAGCTCTGCAGAATGCAATTTCAGCTCTTCAACCCCTTTTTTCTGACAGCTCAGACAAACTTTATAAATTCTGCATAGATAAGCAGGTAAAACGTGTGAGGAAGGATTAGATCTCTGTGTATCACTTGAGGCTGCTCACAACACTGGATATACTGTATGTAAGGGTTTACAACCACTTTAATGCAGGGAATGCACATAGCTTCACAGCACAACTGTAGCCATATGCCCCCTCAGGGGTAGCTGGTAGTTGTGGTTCACCTTCCTGCTGCCCTCAATCAGACCATATCTCACACATCCGGGGTCACAGAACAGGCAGGCACTGGTTTTTGGTTGTTTTATTTAGGGGATTATCTTGGATGGGGAAAATGGTAATTGTGGGATGCCCCAACAAATTGGTTTTCGGGACATTCTATATACACAACTGTATATACGCACTTCTACTTCCTCCAGCACTTCAATTGCTGACTGTTACTCTTCTCATTTCTCTCCAGCACTTCACTTAGTTTCCTGGCCAGAAAGGAAATTTATCAGGCCTACTTGACTCTTCCTCCACCACAGCTAGCAAATGGTGAGGCCTGCACTTCAGTCAGCAGGACCTCCGAACCACCCATTACAGGACAGGGTCAGGGACCCCACAAGTGTAGCTAAGTACGTTAGTGCTAGCTGGGCCTTTGATGGACTATAACTCCCAGCCCATCCCTCTTCCAGGCCACACCGGCCTGCTTTCCTCTCAGTGACACTCCTTCCCCTGACTGGCTCCTGAGACCTCCACAGACTGTCCACTATTCCTCTCCCAGCCTGCTCCAGCTTGTCTTCCAGCTCCCAGGGTCTGTCACTCACCGACTCCAGTGGATATTTTAAAGTGTCCTCAGTAGCACTTCTGCTGATCTCCTGTTCCCTTCTGCTGCTCCAGGAATCAACTCCACTCCTGATCACACCTGAACCTTTAGGCCCTAAGGTCACCCCCCCCCCAATACTGGGGGCTTCTTCCTGGGTAGAGGCCTCCACAGCACCTCTGCTACATCTTCCACACTTCCACCCAAACACTCCTCCGCCTGCTGGGCAGATCACAGTATTTAAGGAGGCCTGTCCCCTGCCAATCCTAGTTGGGGATTGGTCAGGGCTCCTTAACATACAGCAGAAAGTGACACTCCTCATCTATCCCCTCTTTCCAACACTTTCTGGAACCAAAGGGGAGTAGTATCCAAGGGGTGTCCCTTCCTGCAATCTCCAGCCTTACTCTGAGACACTTCTCTGCCCAGATCAAAACACCCAGGTCTGCACTTTATGTCAGGCCTGACTACATTTTGCCTCTCCTAGCAAAAAGACCTCTCTACAAAAATGCCTACACTATGGGGGTGCTACACAACACTTACATAAGGACAGTAAAACAGGAGAGTGTTTTGCAACTTGATATTACATTTAATTAAAACCAGATCTGTTGGAAATATTTAAACACAGCCCAAGTACAGCACAGCCTAAATCCCTGTATAGCATGTAAAATGAGGAAGGATGGAATTATTACAATTATTAACATTGAATGTTGCTCTGATTGCATTCTTATGCAAACTGTAAAAGAACTGTAAATATAATTAATTTATTCAGTAAAAGAAGTTACCGGTTAAGCGAAGATGTCTGGCCTGACTTGATACTTGGTGCACCCCACCGAGTGGCTGGGTCCCTATCTTAGGGCCATCTGCAGAATGGAACCTTCCTAGGGACTGTTTCTGGAACCACATCTGTTCAAGGCCTAGCAAATAAAATGCAGTGACACTATTCTTTGCCTGGGCACAATGAAGTGTACAGCTTACAGTATGGGAAGAGTTGGTGGAAAGACTCAAGGCTCAATGCTGTATTTCTAAAAATGTCTCTATAATCGATACAGCTAACAAAGCTAGCAAAATACTGTCATGCATTAAAAAGGGCATACATTTCAGACATAAATTAATAATTCTAATTCAAAGGGCAACACAATGGGGTGTAGAGGATCTCAGATATGAGGATCAATTACACAGAGTACAGTTATTCAGTCTGGAGAACAGGAGCTTAAGAGGGAATATGATTACAATGTACAAATATATCAAACGTTACTCCAGGAACTGTAATAAACTGTTTAACCTAAGGAGCTAGAAAAACAATAAATGAAAGCAGCCACAATTTGAGGTTAGAATAAAGAAGGTTTAGCCACAGATTGAGGAAAGGGTTATTTACTGTTTGAGCAGAACTCCCTCTCTAGCTGAGAATGTTGACTTTGACAACTTTAAAAACTTTTAGATGTCTTCCTCAGGAAGCTGAAATTACAGGGCTATGGGAATTGTTAAGAAACCAAAGTCTTCTTCATGCTCTGCCTGAGTTTCTTTACAAACACAAACTCATATCCTGCGCTGAAAGATTGGAGCCTCACTCAGATGTTTGTCCAAGTTTTTAACTTGTTGTAAAAGGATATGTGCCACCTTGCTGCCCTCACTGGACTGGGGACATCCCAAACACTATGGTAAACAAGCACAGACAGAGGGCGCACTGGCCTAGTGCATTATCCTTCATACAAAATGTATGTAAAATACAGTAAAAATGGTACTCCCAAACCAACTCTTGTTACAGGCATGTCAATAAATAAAACGAATAATAAAATAAATAATGAATAAAATAAAAAAAATAAAAATAAAAATAAATACCTTTTGTATGAAGGATAATGCACTAGGCTGGTGTGCCCTCTGTCTGTGCTTGTTTACCATTGAGTTTATTCATGCTCTGACTGAGTTTTTCCAGCTTAATGTAGGTTCACCCTGTGGGAGCCCCACAAGGCTTATTTTCGGGGGCAGTGTATTTCTGTAGATTCTCGTATGAAGAAGGACACAGCCACTCAAAAGCTGTCACTGTTAGACAAACTATGCACAATGCCAAACTATTGGTATCCAAATTGATCGACAGAGATCCGTCGTCCTGTGTTAATATTGAGTCTAGACGCCCAAAAAGTGTTTGATAGGTTGAGCTGGTCATATATGTTTGCTACCCTATCTAGTTTTGGTTTCCAGGCCCTTTTATTTCTGCTCTAAAAGCCCTCTATTCCAGCTCCACGTCTCAGGTCCAGATGTCACCGACCTCCCAGATATCGAACAGTACTAGACAGGGCTGCACTCTCTTGCCATTGCTTTACATTTTATGGCTAGAAACCCTAGCCATGGCAATCCGTGCTAATCCAAACATTCGGGGGGTTCCTATGCAATAAAGGGAATACAAGTTGTTTCTATTTGCTGATAATATACTACTGAACCTTACCTACCCACACATACCTCTCCCATCTCTACATGCCCTTCTGACCCAGTTCAGCTCTCTATCTGGGTATAAAATGAATACCTCGAAAAAGGGGCTATGCCCCTCCTGATAACCTGGTATCCTTGCAAAAGTCATCTCTACACTATTTGGATATGGCGCTGTCTGAGTGTAAAATTGAAATTAAAAAGCAAACATATTGTGGGCAATGTGCTGGTATGATGTGCTAGTGTGTGCTAGCAGTCTGTATATTCTGTGCCAGGTATTAGTGTACCAGTGTAAAAACGATAAATCTTAAGGTGCAAATGTGCTAGGTAATCTTCCTGTGCTAGCCGTCTGTATATTTTGTGCCAGATGTTTTATATATCAGTATGAAAACGAAAAATCTTAAGGTGCAAATGTGCTAAGTAATCCAACTTTCCAGGTATAGCAGTTCAAAAAGCAACCCAGTCCCGGTAACACCTGGGTCTCTTAATCGGTAAAAAGAGTATAAAAACTGGTAAACCCTAATTTGTCAGTCACCCTCTTCCAGCGTGTAGGGGTCACTCCTGTAGAGGAAGACCCGCAAGCATCCTGTGCCGTGTAGAGAGTGTGCTTCCGCCGCTCGTTTTGGAAAGAGCTGGGTGTGACGTAGGGGTATAGCGTGTGTCACCCGACGTTTTCAAAGGTGACACCTTTGAAAACGTCAAACCGACGAAACGCGTCAGCGAACTAGCTGCACACACGCTATACCCCTACGTCACACCCAGCTCTTTCCACAACGAGCGGCGGAAGCACACTCTCTACACGACACAGGAAGCTTGCGGGTCTTCCTCTACAGGAGTGAGCCCTACACGCCGGAAGAGGGTGACTGACAAATTAGGGTTTACCAGTTTTTATACTCTTTTTACCGATTAAGAGACCCAGGTGTTACCGGGACTGGGTTGCTTTTTGAACTGTTATACCTGGAAAGTTGGATGTTTTTAATATATTTGGAATAAAAAGCAACAAGTTTTTACAAATTTACGCTATGGAAGTCTATTTTGGTTTTTCTCCCTAACAATCGGATGGACACACGCCCAACAGCGAGGACTATCGGTGGACCACAAAGATAGGCATTTCACCCCTGCAGGGGTAATGCCCTCTGGTAAGGAGGGGTCCATAGGGGAGCATGCGTGATCACTTCTACCTCACAGCATTTGTGTATAAGGAATAAGATAAAAACACGTTTAAGCACTGCACATTTTACAACTGCATGAAGAAAAAAGATTTGCTATGTATATGAAGAAGAAAGGACATTGTGGAGTTAATACACATGAACTGTGAATCTATGTAGATTAGCAATATATATGGACAGTTATGAACTATATAGGGCAACAGCATATTGTGGATCTCTAATTAAGTCAATGGCGTCAGTATTGAAGTTTTAACAGAATATGCATTTTTACCATTTTATGTTGAATTTAACTATTGAACACCACAGGAAGATTACTTAGCACATTTGCACCTTAAGATTTTTCGTTTTCATACTGATATATAAAACATCTGGCACAAAATATACAGACGGCTAGCACAGGAAGATTACCTAGCACATTTGCACCTTAAGATTTATCGTTTTTACACTGGTACACTAATACCTGGCACAGAATATACAGACTGCTAGCACACACTAGCACATCATACCAGCACATTGCCCACAATATGTTTGCTTTTTAATTTCAATTTTACACTCAGACAGCGCCATATCCAAATATTGTAGAGATTGCTTTGTATCCCCCCCCCCCCCCCCCACAGGGAGGGAGTTATTGGAGGGCAGCCTCTGAGTTTCTATTTATATCCTAAGCGCAATACCTTCCTTTTCAGCTTGCAAAAGTCATACCCATACCGGTGGTGCCCTCATTCCCACACATATTTAGGAATACAGATTATTCCTACCTACTCATATTTATACTCAGCTAATTACATCCCTCTGCTAGATATTAATGACATGTTGAATCATTGGAATATACTCCCAATCTCTTGACTGGGTAAGAAAAAATGTTTTGAAAATGTAAATTTTCCCAAAACTGTTGTACTTCTTTGAGACCCTGCCAGTGCCTATTCCCCAGCCCAAACTAAAGTTGCTTAAATGCTGTTTCCTTAGCTTTATCAGAGGTAACAAAGCTCATAGGGTAGCTAGTTTGGTGATCTTCTCCTCTAGAAACCGTGGAGGTTTGGGAGCCCTGGATATTTATAAATATTATTATATCTCTCACCTCCACTCCGTTATTCATGGACTAGTCTTTCAGCACTGAACAGATGGTCAGAGATTGAAATTGGTTCCCTTTTCCCGACCCATCCCTTCTCTCTCATTTGGTCTCCCTCCTTATATCAGGACCCCAGACTGCAGGGGTTATGTCTTGGCCCAATGCCATTCACTCTGAAGATTTGGCGAGCCTGTGACACCAAGTTCTCTCTACCTTCGATGTGCCCCCCACAATCCAATGTGCTTTTTAACCCCCTAATCCCTGATAGCTTATCCCATGCTTGTATGACACCCTGGGTCCAAGCTGGTTTGTTTCAGCTATGCCAGTTTGTTCAACCTGTCACCCGTAAATTTCAAACCTTTAGTGACCTTCAGTCCAAATATCACATACCGAAAAATATGTTTTATTCCTACCTTCAAATTAAACATTATTTAGTGACTCTCTCCCCATCTCTTACCTTGCCTAAGCCAACCGCTTTTGAACTTATTTGCTCCCAAGGTCCACACCAATTACATTTAATTTCCTCTATCTACCATTTACTCAATGAGGCCTCTCTCCACTCACTGAGGACCTCTATACCTATATGCGGAAATGGTACCATATTGTTCAATAGCCCATTACCTTCCCTTGCTGGGACAAGATTTGGTCGTCAACATCCAAAGTATCCAGATGCGTGGCGCAGAGAGACGGCTTATAAAGTTTTACTATTTAGGTATAGAACACCCAAAGTATTGCATCGTCAAGATCCTTCGCTCTCCCCTCCGTGTTGGCACTGTGGTAAAATAAAAGGTACCCACTATCATATTTTCTGGCAATGTGAGTTAATTGTACCCTTTTGGTCCATGGTGATGTCTCTGCTCCAACGAACACTTGAGTCTTCCATTCCGTTGGATCAGCTACCTTTTGGGCCTTCCATTTCCTGGTATTGGTAAATCTTTGAATAAGCTAGCTTCATATATCTTGTTAGCTGCTAGGGGAGTTATTCCAATGCACTGGCTATCTCCTATCCCCCCCTCTCAGGATCAGCTTCTGGTTGTGATTTCTGAAATTTGCAGAATGGAGCATTTAACGGCTCTGGTGGATGATGCCGTGACCCGGTTCAATGGGATTTGGGACGTATGGGATGGATTTAGAGTTTGGTTCCCCTCACACATTTTGATTGGGCCTGGTGGGGTTGTTACTGTTACTGGCCATGGTGTCTTATTTCCGCTCCCCTCCCCCCACCCCCCGCTGATATAGCTTGCTACTAGAGTTGAGCGAACTTCTAGAAGTCCGGGTTCTGCTGGTTCGGCCGAACTTCGGGACAAAGTCCGGGTTCGGGTCCGGACAGAACCCGAACTTTGTCCCGGACCCCGAACCCCATTGAAATCAATGGAGACCCGGACTTTTAGGCACAAAAAATGCTGTAAAATAGTCCTGGAAGGTCCTAGAGGTCTGCAAAAGGAAGGAAATGTGGGTAAGGGTGGGACAAGTGACCTACAAAGAAATGGGGACAGGGAAATAACTTTAAATATTTAAAAAAAAATAAAAACATAAAAAATGCAAAAATGGAGATCATCTTCAAAATGGGTCTGAAAACTATTAATTAACATTAGAGGCCATAGAACTGTTCTAAAATC
>BLSH010123253.1:651083-670639 GCA_018402905.1 Glandirana rugosa | reverse complement strand
ACGGGTGTCATAGAATCACACATAGTGTACTTTTGGTGATATCACGTTTATACCCCAATCTAGACTAATGTGACTACACCTAGGGTTGTCTCAGACATCTTTGCTAAAGAACGAACGAGTTGATCAAAGCGCGAAACACATATAAAACGCGAAGTAGACCTCGACCTTTTTCCATAGTTAGATTATTTGCTCTTTTCGTAAGTATATTTCTACCCGTAAACTTACGGTACAAACAGACGTTGTTTATTTCAAATATGTAAATGTAAAATGGGTCATACGGCAATTTCAGGTAAGGAAAAAGAATTAAATGCTCACACCAGCAGCAGGAACCTCTCCCTACACCAGTATGAGATGATTTTATAACGCTAATCTGTCCCTCACACCAGCAGCAGGAACCTCTCCCTACACCAGTATGAGATGCAACTTCAATTAGGAAGAACAATTACCACCATGTGGTGGAAATGTGGTGGTAAAACAAATATACAATAGTATGCCACATCCTAAGACAGAATTTTAGAATTAGTAAATTAAGAAAAAGGAATGGACTTTAACGGCATACTGGGTAAAATGTAAATGTATAAACTTTATTTGTTGCAGACAAACATGGCATTCAAATGCCCATCTTTATATGAATGCTTTTCTCGTTTATTAGATTGATACCTTTTTCCAGCTCCAGATGAAGCGCAAAATATACACAAAGCGCGAAACTAGTTGAGCAAGCAAGAAATCGTTTCTACAGACTCTGTTGGGATCCACATCAGTGTAATCAGATCTAACCCCATATTTGCACTATAGTGGTTTTCATGTGATACACACTAAGATACTGTGGGCATTGGTTTGTGCGTGTCAGAGTTATCCCAGCAGTTTGTAGTAATTTATGGTATGATCCTCTTGGTCATTTACTGATCGGTATGATCAGGACCATCCATCTGTCACCTAGGCTTTCCCTTGGTTCCAGCAGTGGGTAGACGAGTGTTCGGCTCCCTGGAGGGTATGTTTGGCTTACTCCTTCTCACTACATGAGAACTTCATCTGTCAGCCCTAGCTCCCCTTCGCCTCTCCAGACAAGAGTTGGCTGTGTGACTTAAAGTGGTTGTCAACTCGTGACAACCACTTTAACCTACAGGTAAGCCTATAATAAGGCTTACCTGTAGGTGCCTTGCATATCTCCTAAATCTGTACGGTTCAGGAGATATGCAGTGTTGAAGCGTCGGCACATGCGCAGTGAAGAAACGGCCTCCGTGTTATTACTCCACTGTAACCGTGCCATGACTGGCGGCTCCTGTGCATGCACGTCACGCGACTCCAGCCACACACAGCACCGGAGATCGCGGCCCAGAAAGGAAAAGGCAGAAGATGAACGCGGCCTGCAGCGGGGACATCGCGGGATGCCGCAGGGTTCGTTTCCAGGTAAGTGGCACATAATGGACTACTATGCGATGCATACATGTGCGTCCGCAGAACTTTTTTCAGGGGGGGCATCATTTTAAGGTCACCCATGCTCTGCCCCTTTCAACAATGGAGGGAGGGGCTTAGCCGCAACTCGCAATTATTTATTTTAAAGAGGGAAACGGCAGACTTTATTCCAGGCGTGTGCTATGTACATGGTGCAGATTCCAGGAGTGTGCTTTGTACAGGGTGCAGATTCCAGGCATGTGCTTTGTACAGGGTGCAGATTCCAGGAGTGTGCTATGTACAGGGTGCAGATTCCAGGTGTGTGTTATGTACAGGGTGCAGATTCCAGGCGTGTGGTATGTACAGGGTGCAGATTGCAGGAGCGTGCTATGTACAGGGTGCAGATTCCAGCCATGTGCTATGTACAGGGTTCAGATTCCAGGAGTGTGCAATGCCAGTATACATATCCAATCCCCCGCACAGAGCTCTCTTCCCCCCACAGAAAAGAATTGTCTATAACTCACATTGGCAGGTCAGGCTCCTGGCACAGGCTTCTGCAGGTTCTGCAGATCAGTGCTGTCTTAACACCGGACGATGGAAAGCCCTGCCGGCTGCCATCCACAGTGTAATCTACCTTCCTGTGCCGGGAGCTGGTACATGGAGTGTTCCAGCACCTGCTCACAATCTGCGCAGACACCTTGTGATCCCTGATTCCAGGGGGGGGGGGGCACTTGCCCCCCCTTGCCCCTACCTGCGGACGCCCATGGATGCATAGTAGCCCATAATGCTTCTAATTTACAGGGGACTATTGAGGAAGTAAACCCAATCTGGGTTTACTTCCTCTTTAAGCATCCAGCACTTTCTCACTCAGTTTCAGAAGGCTGGCTGTTTGTTCTTTGAAAGAATACATTGAAGTTGTTTGTTTTTCTAAGGGTACACTGTTGTACAATAAACTAATCTAATCTACTCCATCTGTCACTGACATCCTGCAAGCAGAGGTAGAGCCGCACAGGTTAGATCCATCCCATGGGCGGATTGGCTACAGATTTTGTCTGATGGGCTGTGCGGGATCACAAGTGATTTAGCTGCTCACTGTGGAAACTAGCATTACTAACTTTATTATTTATACCAGGACTTTGGTGGGCTTCTAGGGTATGTTTTTTTTCTGCGCTGCTTTTTTGTGTGGAATTCTGAGACTTGTAGTCCATTCTAGCTGGGTATGGATGTAGTAGGAGCCTGCTCCCAATCCTCCATGTCTCTTAGTGCCTGATATAGGAGGTGGGTGGCCTGGGTGCATGACAAGAGAACCTGTCTTGAGGAATATGGTGACCATCATACATTTCCTCTTCCCCATCATCTTGGTTATGTCTATTTAAAGCTGAACTCCAATTCTCTCCCCACCAGCCTCTCAGCAGCACATTTGTAGTAGACATACTTTTTTTTTCCATCTGCCTTACAGCTGGTTATGTGATGAACAGTATCATCCTCTTCTGTTCACCTATTGGGTGGTCCTAAATTCTAGGTTGAAGTAGTGACATATGACAGTGATTTTGTGCAGTGGTACTGCAAACTTTGGCCACGGTGATGACACCTCCCCAAGGGTGCCCTGACTTCACTAAATTAGAGATAAATGATGCTGGACATCATTTTTTTTTCTGGGTGTGCATTAGAACAATAAAGCTGAATTCAAGCCAAAATTCCAGATACAGAGATGAAACACAGATAAGGGAGTACCCTTATCTGTCTGTCTATCCAGTTCTGGGATTTCCACAGCTCTGCTACACTACTCAGAACTTCCTTACAGGGCAATTCCACCATTCAGCAGGCTCCTACAGATGCTGCCCACAGCTTTCTACCCATACCTCTGTACAGGCTATCTGTTTAAAAGCTGTAGGAAGTGACAATGAACTATGAGAGTGCTCACCAGTGTCCCTGCAGTTCATTGAGAACTTCAAGCCATCTGCTGCAGTGGCAGACAGGATTTGTGGTTCATTTATTCATAGGTAGGTGCTGTGTAATGATTGGGGTAGAATAGGGGATGGGGTCCTGTGAAATGATGGGGTTGAATGGGGGAGGGGGGTCCTGTGTAATGATAGGAGTAGTATGAGGGAGGGAATCCTGTGTAATGATGGGGTATGGGGAGGACTATGTGTGTTTGTTTTTTGGGATTTGGGGTGGAGAACAAGATTGCAAGGGGGCCCAAGAACATTTTTGCCCTGGGTCATATCAGTATTAAAAATGACCCTGGTCACCATTAGTGGTTTCCGGCCAACTCCACACCAGCCCACTGTGCATCATTTACCCATCTTATCATTAATCCAGCAGGGTGCAGGATCAGGCAGGACATAAGTCTCAGGATGAATCAGCAAGTGGCATCTGACACAAAACACGGAGGCTGGGTTCACACTGCCAGCAGGGGTCCGGTGCGTTCCCAATCACCGTTTCAGGTCCGATTTCAGGCCGATGTCTCAAAATCTGGTCAGGTGCTGCCATTCTGACTGCTGCTACATCTGCATAGAGACACAGTGACACAGCTCTTCTGCACCCAGTAGTCCAGAAGTTCAGTGTCCATAGACTTCAATGTTAAACCCTCAAAGGCGCATGCAAATCGCACCTGCATAATATACTTGTGATTTCTGTATTACTTCTGTACGACTTTGCAATATGTTTTCATTGAGCCAAAGTTGCAACAAATTCGGACCAAAGTCTTACTGACCCCAAATCGCATCAAAATTGCGGTAAAATCGGGTCGCACAAATGTGAAAGGGGCCTAAGTGACACTTTTTGGGGACCAGTGATACCAATACAGTGATCAGTGCTAAAAAATGGCACTGATCAAGGTATAAGTGGCACTGACAGGGTAGGGGTTAACACCAGGGGCGATCAAGGGGTTAAATGTGTTCCCTGGGAGGTGCTTTCTAACTGTGGAGGGAGTGGATTTACTGGAGAAAAAGAGAGATCATGATTCAGCTTAGCTGAAACATGATCTCTCTATTCCTCCCTGACAGAGAAGTGGTGTGCTTTGTTTACATCAGCACACGGCTGCTCTGGTTCTGCACCGGACCCACTGATTTGCTCCCCCTAAACCGCGTGCACAAAATCACGTACGGGCACGTAATTTTGCACACCCGGGCCGCCCTGCCACAGTAAATGCTGCAGTAAATGTACGTGGGGCAGTCCGAAAGTGGTTAAAAGAAACCACTAGCATGCACATATATCAAGATCTGTAAAAAATGCTCCAGACGCCCCTCAAAAACATGACATTCATTTTGGGCGTAACTGAATACCACTATACTGCATGCTGAGGGTTTGCATAGCTTCCAACTGTCCCTGATTTCGAAGGACTGTCCCTGATTTGAAACAAAGTCCCTCTGTCCCACTTTCCTCCTCATTTGTCCCTCATTTTGGTATGATCTATATAGTTGTATATAAAATGTACTATTTATCTTTTTAAAAAGTGTTTCCCAGTGCTAAACCTTTCATCCAATTTCTAAATTGCTGTATTTGAAGGAATAGTAGTGGTAAAAAAAAGCACTTGTAGGTTTAACTAATCATTTTTTTTTTGTATAATTCTCCATTGAGGGGGCGTGTCAGGGGGGTGTGTCCTATGCCTACATACTTTTGCTAGTAGGTGTCCCTCGTTCCCATCCCGAAAAGTTGGGAGGTATGGGTTTGCATTATATAATAGTAGATGTTTGAGTCAAAGTTAAACAAAAAGTTGTATTCCAAAACTATTAGATTTTAGATGCCTATTCAAACTACAATGGGGGTATTTTGCTGTTCTAGGTTTTTGCAATGTCATTATGTATACATTTGAATTAAATTTTTTTTTTTTTTAATGTGGACATATTCAAATATTATTTTTATGAGTTTTCATACTATATCAACATCATTCACATCAAAGTAAAAATTGATACTTACAACTTTGGAAAGCCACTATCCACTCTCTAGATGTTGAGGTCTAAAATATCCTAAATAGCATTAAAATTATATATTTTTAGGAAACTTCTTTGAGTTCACATAATGTTACTAAGAAGTATTTATGCCCCAGGTATGTTTTGTGGCATTATGCCATCTCATTTGTACTAATTGTATGTCTTCTGCTCTACTTCTGTGCCTAAATAATAGCACAGCAATAACAGAATGCGCTCACCAGCAAAACACAAAAGAATAGTTAACCACCACAGGATTCTGCCAATCCTCAACTTTGATTTATTTTTATTATTGATATTATTTTTCTGTGTGTCCATGGTGCAGACTTTAACCACCTCAATACTGGGCATGAAAACCCCTTTCCTGTCCAGGCCATTTTTCAGTTTTCGCCACTATCACACTTTGAATGACAATTACTCAGTCATGCAACATGGTACCCATATGAAATGTGCGTCCTTTTTTTTCACAGAAATAGAGCTTTCTTTTGTGGTATTTAATCACTAGTGGGTTATTTATTTTTGTGCTATAAATAAAAAAAGTTTGAAAATTTTGTGAAAAATGCATTTTCTTTGTTTCTGTCATAAAATTTTGCAAATTAGTAATTTTTCTTCATAAATTTTGGCCAAAATTTACACTGCTACATATCTTTGGTACAAATAACCCAAATAAGTGTATATTATTTGGTCCTTGTGAAAGTTATACAAGCTATGGTGCCAATCATTAAAAAATTGATCACACTTGATCACACCTGATATACTGACAGCCTATCTCATTTCTTGAGACCCTAACAAGCCAGGAAAGTACAAATACCCCCCAAATGACCCCCTTTTGGAAAGTAGACATTCCAAGGTATTTAGTACGAGGCATGGTGAATTTTTTGAAGTTGCTCCCCACAATTCTTTGAAAAATGAAGATTTTTTTTTTCTTTTTTTTCACAAAATTGTCATATATTAACAGGTTATTTCTCACACACAGCATATGCATACCACAAATTACACCCCAAAACACATTCTGCTACTCCTCCTAAGTATGGCGATATCACATGTCTGAGACTTTTTCACAGCCTGGCCACCTACAGAGGCCCAACATGCAGGGAGCGCTGTCAGGTATTCTAGGGACATAAATGACACATCTAATGTCATGATGACCTATCACATTTTTGAAGGAATTGCCCACAAAATTACCAATTTTGGAAAGCAAACACCCCAACGTATAATCTATGAGGCATAATGAGTCTTTTGAAAGGTTCATTTTTTTCCAGAAGTTTTTGGAAAATGTGGGAAAAAATGAAAACGCATTTTTTTTACACAAAATTGTCCATTTAGATGATATTTCCAACACATAGTATGTATGTAGCAAAAATGACACCCCAAAATATATTCTACTACTCCCCCTGGGTATGGTGATACCACATGTGTAAGCGTTTTACACAGCCTGGCCACATACAGAGGCCCAACATTGAACTAGCACCTTCAGGCATTCTACGTGCATTAATTACACATCTTATTTCTAACCCACACTTTTGATGGGTGACGGGTGTCTGGCTGTGGTCACTAATGGGTAACGGGTGTCTGGCAGTGGTCACTGATGGGTGATGGGTGACTGGTGGTGGTCTCTGATGGATGATGGGTGACTGGCAGTGGTCTCTGATGGGTGAGGGGTGACTGGCGGTGGTCACTGATAGGTGAAGGGTGACTGGCGGTGGTCACATATGTGTGACGGGTGACTGGCGGTGGTCACTGATGGGTGACAGGTGTCTGGCGGTGGTCACTGATGGGTGACAGGTGTCTGGTGGTGGTCACTGATGGGTGACTGGTTGCGGTCACTGATGGGTGACTGGCGGTGGTCACTGATGGGTGCCGGGTGTCTGGTGGTGGTCACTGATGGGTGCCGGGTGTCTGGCAGTGGTTACTGATGGGTGCCGGGTGTCTGGCGGTGGTCACTGATGGGTGACGGGTGCCTGGGAGTGGTCACTGATGGGTGACGGGTGTCTGGCGGTGGTCACTGATGGGTGACGGGTGTCTGGCGGTGGTCACTGATGGGTGACAGGTATCTGTCGGTGGTCACCAATGGGTGATGCGTGACTGGAGGGGGTCACTGATGGGTGACTGGTGTCTGGTGGTGGTCACTGATGGGTGACTGGTCACGGTCACTAATGGGTGATGGGTGACTGGTGGTGGTCACTGATGGGTGACGGGTGACAGGCCACGGGTGACTGGCTAAGGTCAGTGACGGGTGACAGGCCGTGGTCAGTGATGGGTGACAGGTCATGGTCACTGATGTGTGACGGTGGACACGCCATGGTCACTGATGGGTGACGGATGACACGCCACGGTCACTGATGGGTGACTGGTGTCTGGCAGTGATCACTGATGGGTGACTTAGAACAGAAAAAGAGCAGCGCCAATCTAAGTGCAGCAGTATAAAACATCTTTATTAAAAAGATAAATGGCAACTCACAAGATAAAAGCGTTGTCAGCGCATGTGTGGCAATAGGCCATGTGTAGAGGTTCATCCACTCCTTTCAGAAGGATGGGCTGCAGGCGGGGAACACTGGTGGCCGCTGGTACTGGCTGAGTTGGTGGCTTCCAGCACCTCCAGAAACTCAGATGGGGCTCAGGAACCGCCACTGACATCACTACCGGATGCAGGGTGGAGTGGGAGGTGCTCGCGTTCGGAGCATTCGTGCTCGTTCCTCAGGCAATAGGGCTATATGCTATATATGCGACAGAGCCGCAATCCCGGCTTAATGGGGCGACGTCATGTGACGTCCGCCCAGAACAATAGCCGTTCCGCCCCATCGTCATTTGACGGTGGGCGAACGGCAAGTGGTTAAAGGAGTCTGTACAGAGTTTAAACTAATAAAAAGTTTTTTTCTAACATTTTTGGTTCTATAAAAATAAATCTGCCTATTGCATTTATGAAAGCTGATCAAAACTCTCTCAACATGAACTATTTTTAAACCCCATGCAGATAGTATTAGTAAATATATAGAAAGTTATATTTATATTTACTAGTTTTTTAACATTTCTTCAGTTTCTTCATGGTTTCTGGGCTAGGCCTTATAAAACAACTCTTTCCAGTTAAAATAGAGATGAAAGCCACAACATTTGTGTGCATTTAAAAAAATATATATATATATTATAAATACCTTTTTTCCCTTTTTTTTTTATAAGTGATCACATAACCTCTGTTCTCAACTGCATAAGGATCTTAGAGAGCTGGGGGAGGAGAAGCAGTAGCACACTGATATTCCCAGTGAATGGCTGTGCGGGGGAATGCATGTCAAGACAAGTCTGATTGTTGACCACACTGCGCTCGCATGCCTAGTGTGGTCAGTGTTAATAGGAAAGCAGAGGGATTGACAGGAACACCAGGAATTTTACACAAAGAAACAATACAAAAAGAACATTATACTTTAAGTCCCTACTGGGCAAAACATGTTAGAGGGGGTTCTTTGATGAGTAGGAGGCCAAGCTGAAGCCAATATTTACTAAGAGGGGTTCACTACATACCGTGGCAGTGTGTGGACAAGCACCATTTTGCATTTTGATATAGTCCTCAGCGTATTTGACAAGCCAGTATTCAACCCAACCAGCACCTGCAAACATTGTGACTAGTTGGCTGGGATAACAGATTGGGGCATTTGAGCGGTATAAACATTATTTTGTCTTTGGTCTACTAGGCCAAAATGTTTCCATACTTCCCAGGAGTCTTCATGGGCATTTGTTTCCTTTCATCTGAAGGCTGAGGAGGAGGACCTTTCTCAGCTAAGCATGTCCTCTCGCCTGCATGCTTGAACTAAGGGCAAATGGATTCCAGGAATTGAATGCTACATGAATCATCTGCTCTTACTCAAGATGGCCACAGCTATAAATGCTGGGGGGGTGTTTTCAAAGTGATTTCTCAACAAAATAAAGCATGGCAACACGGAAGGTAGGGTGAGTTTGCCTTAAAGAGTTTCTTAACCCAAAAAAATCAATCCTGTTCCTTTAAAGCATGTTGGGCAGCACAGTGCTTGTGCTGTGTCATTTGCCCCCCCCGTATCACTAGTAATACCTAGCTGATCCTACCTGGCTATGCCCTTCCCCTGTACTTTGACCATGATATATCAGGGCTGCTGAGCCCTGACACCATTGTCAATGTATGTGCCTCTGTCATCTGTAAGAGAAACAACAAGAAGCAGCCACTCCAGGTTAATGATGATTGAATGAACCTCCCAGTTCCTCCTGCACAGGTGTTAGCTCCCCCCCAACCCCCCCCCCCCCCCGCCCGCTCTCATACCTGCAGCTAAATCCTCCCATTCTTTCTGTACTCTAATAATAAGTGTCCCTGTGCCTATGTAATGTAAAAAATCTGCCGATCTCTACCTATATGAGTGGGGCTCCCGGCACTCAGCTGACTGTCGGCTCTCTCTCCTCTCTCCCCCTCCTCCCCAGCTGAAGTCAGCGGGAGGGCTCGGCCCCGCCCACTGGATCTGTGAGCCAGAGAGAGAAGAGATCTGACAGTTAACTGAGTGCCAGGAGCCGAGCTGATATAGGTACACATCAGCATATTTTTTACATTACACAGACACAGGGATACTTATTATTATGGTACAGAGAGGATAGGAGGATTTAGTAGAAATAGGTTAACAACCACTTTAAATATTAAAAATGCTTCAGTTTGTGCTTAGATACAGTTTAATTCCACTTGAAAGTACTGTATGTACAAAAGAAAGCCGTATATGATTCTAAAAAGCAATGTAAAAAAAATCTAGATAGGCAAATTAATCAGAGCTGTTGTCTAGTTAACTGATGTATACTAATGGTGCTCAATATTTATACTTTTATGTCTTATTTCTGTATATTTTTTTGCCTTTCAAAAATATCTTTTCTCAGGATTATTGGGATTATTAGGGGTATTTATAAAATACTGATTCTGCTCCTTGCTTTAAAGTGATATTATAGGTCACTTTTTTAATCTATTTAAGATGCTGTGGAAAAGTAAACTTTGTAAAGTTTGGTAACTTTCCAGAGTAGATAGTCCTCTGAGTGCTGGCCCTGACATCTGGATTTAGAGTGGCTCCTTTCTCTTGCAAGGGGCCTACAAAAAGAACCCTTTGTGTTTGTGATCCTGGCATGTGTGTCTCACTGTGCTGTATGTGTCCCAAAAAAAAAAACCACAGACATAAAGCACAGGATGGCAAGCTATGCTCTTGCTTATTCCCTCCTCCATGTTGGCAGATGGACAATGGCTGGAGACTGTACTGTCACTTCTGATCTTTGTATGCAACAATCAACCAACCAACAGGAATTTTGAGGAAGCGGTGCTGAGGGAGCTGATTAGAGATGGGTCGAACACCCCCTCGGTTCGGTTTGTGCCAGAACTCTTGAACATCACAAAAGTTCAGACCTGAACGACAAAGCCCATTGAAGTGTATGGGACCCAAACTTGTACAATCAAAAGTCCCCATTTTGAAGGCTTATATGCAGGCTATTGGCCATAAAAAAGGGTAACCTTCTAGAGGTACTCTTGATGAAAGCAAGAATTGGCCTTACTGTAAAAAAAAATTAAAAAATTGTGTAAACCTGCATCCGTAATTCACAATTCACATTCACCTGAACTTCCTCTTTATACGTTCCTAAAACGTCACTATGTTCACCTTTATTGGATGATTACTTGACTACTGTCAGTACACCAGACAAAACCACGGACAGCCAATTTGGACAAAAGTTGGATGTGCAGTCATACGGTAATCCACGCATGTGTACGAGGCTTTACACCTAAAAGCAAAAGAAAAAAGTCTTCTTTTTTTAAATTGTCCCTTTTAAGACCAGTGGGCGGAATCGATGTTTGACGTCGCCCCGGTCCTCCATGGGCATTGAGTCGAGTGGGGGCCATCATGCCCTTACTCGACTTCCTGCCCAACAGGGGAAAGGATCGGATCATGTCCGTTGCTACCAATGGATCCAGTAAATGACGGAGACGACAGGGACAGGGGGGGGCACCTGTCCCACCACCGATAAAAGTAATCTCGCAGCGAGTCAACCACAGAGATCACTTTTATCGTAAAGTGGACCGCCGCCGTTGAAAACGATACCGGGGTTATGGCAGCTATTTGCTGCCATAACAATGGTATTTAATGTCAAAGGACCGACGTATATCAATGGCGAGTAGTCCGGAAGTGGTTAATCAGCAACATCGGCATTAGGGGCTGGATAGCTTCTGCTATTGCAGGACTGATTCATTTTGACAAATGTCAGCCAGTCAATGGAGTCTGGACAGACACACTCTTTTATCTGTCACAAAACCTCTGGCAGCACTCCATGGTTGGTTGGAAAGCACACTGGATGCATGGCAGCCCAGCAACTCAATTGCATACTGGTCAAGTTCTGGCCAGTGGTCTAATCTCATGACCCAGAAACCCTGTATATTGTCTACTGGAAAGCTCTCCATGTCTGTTTCCCCCCCTAGATAATCTTCCACCATATGATGCAGACGCTGCCGATTGGGTCTTGAAGCTGGCAGCCCTGGGCACCGATGCCTAAAAAAAGTTTTGAAATGCATCACTGAGGTGGCCCCCTTCTCCACCGTTCCTCCTTTGACCAACAGAAGCCTCAAAACTAGCTTTTCCATGAGCCTGGAACCTACCAGAGTTTGGAAAGGCGTTACATAAACTCCTCCTCAAGATATTTAATCCTGTGCTCCCTCTGAGGCGGCAGAATGAGTTCTTTTCCCTTGTAACAGTGGTCAAGGAGGGTTGCCAACCAATAATCATCCTTATCCTTGATGCCACAAATTCTCAGGTCCTTTCATACGCTTTGAAACATAAGGGAGCCCATGCACCACAAGTTTGCAGAGGCACGAGAATCAGAGTCCTCGGCGTCACTGAGGATTACAGTATCTGAAACTGCCTCCTCCCAGCCACATACTGCTCCCGAGGTTTCGGGGACTGAAAACCATTTCTTATGTCTTCCTCTGCTTCCATGACTCCAAAACTGCCAGAATCCTCCTCCTCTCTCTCCTCTCGTGTGTTCTGTAGTATCGCAAGAATGGTGTTTGCATAAAACGGGACTTGAGAGAAAATGAAGTCCTCCTCTTCCTCATGCTGCTGTGCCTAAAGTGCCCTGTCCATAATGAAATGCAGAGAATACTCCAGCATGAACACAAGAGGGATTATGTCACTGATGCATGCATTGTCACAGCTTACCATCCTTGTCGCCTCCTCAAATGGTGACAGTACAGTGCATGCATCCTTTATCAGCAGCCATTGGCATGGGGAAAAAAAGCAGAGCTGTCCTAAGCCTATCCTTGTGCCATACCCACACAGTTGAATTCCACCTGGTGGGCATATCACAAATCAGGTGGTTTACTGGCAGGTTAAATACCCACTGAATTCCATCCAACCGAACACTGGCTGTGTGTGAAATAGCTACAGACTCTTCTGGCCTGCCTTAGAAGATGTTGAATACCTGGGTACCTGATTATGAAACACGGCACCACCAAATTGAGGACATGTGCCAGGCATGGGAAATGTGTCATCTTTCCCTGTCAAAGGGCGGAGAGAAGGTTAGTGCCATTATCGCACACCACCATTCTTGGCTTCCATGGTGTGAACCACCTCTGGGCCTGCCCCTGCAGAGCTGATATGATTCTCTGCTTGGGTGTGGCTCCTGTCCCCTAGACAGATCATCTGAAGCACTGCATGCCATCTTTTACCCTGACTCATGGAATGGCCCCTTAAACGCTTAGGGGGTACTGGTGGTTAAGAGGACAATCCAGCAGAGAAGGGCATGGAGGAGGAGTGGGTGGAGCTGACAGATCTTGCATCATCACCACCAACTGTATGGAGATGATGGCAAAACAAGCTCCAGCACTGAGCCCTACATCCTTCCGAGTTGCAAGCAGACTTACCCAGTGTGCTGTGAATTAAATTTATTGTCCCTGACCATGCTTTCTGGACCATATGTCAGCAGTAAGGTGGACCTTGCTGCTGACTACCTTGCCCAGTGATGCCAAAACATTGCTTAACATGTGATGGTACAGAGCTAGAATGGCCTTACATGCAAAGAAATAGCGACTGGGAACCTGCCATTGTGGTACAGCACATTCTGAAAATTCATGGAAGGGGCAGAATTAACCAGATGGAAAAGGCAGGAGTTGTAAAGCCAGCAATTTGGACAAGCTGGAATTTAGATGCTGGGCATGTGGGTGGCAGGGAGTATATTCATTTTTTTCACTGCAGCAGCTGGGACAGAGAAATTTGCCTGCTATACTCTACAAATGGTGGTGTGCTGCTGGCATACGTGTTGCAAGAAAAAGGAAGTGGAAGGCGCATGGCCACTATACCCATCAGCCCTATGGGATGTGGGTACCACCACATGGACATCCCAAGAGGAATGCTATGATGTGATTTTAATTATTTTACCAAATGTGTGTACATTACTTACTTCTGTCATTTAATACATTTTTAACCAAGGATAATGCACCAGGCAACGCGCCTGCCATTTCTTTCTTCATGTTACAGTACTCTGGCTCCCCCAAGTTGACTGAGGCAGCGGGGTGTGCGTTGTTCATACAGTAACATCTGAACAGAAGTTTAAACATTCACACCCAGGCCCACCGCACAGTGCAGGAGATTTTATGTTGATGTTGGATACGTGTTGCAAGGACCTGTGGCACCCTTTGCTACACTATCATCCCTGTCAGTGGAGGCTGCTGACAGGACATGAGATATAGTGGGGTGGTAGACATGAAAGGTGAGGAGTGAAGAAAATAATTTGTCCCTTGTGTGTGGCTTTCAGTTTCTCTTGCCAACGGGCTGTGTGGTGGGAGGGTAATGCCTTGCAAGCATGTGTTACCCAGATGGCTGGTGTTTTTGCCACGCTTGATCTGCTTGTGGTAGAGGTAGCAAATTGCTAAAAATGGCCCATGCAGCTGAGCTGTGGTAAGTGGGCCGAGAGAGAACAGCTCCACAATCTTATGGAATAGGGGTGCTGCTCTCTACTCTTCCATGATGGCTGCCTCTGGAAGACATCCTGCCTCATTTGGGTTGTTTCTCCCCCTCACTTTCCTCCTCTGCTCTATCCGACAACCAAGTCACGTCAGTGACCTCATCATTATCTACCCCTCCAACCTCATCATAACTGGAGCCAACTTGGCAATTCGCTGGGGCTGAGGGAACATGACTGCCAATTTGTTGTTTATCAATGTACTCTACTCTCTGTAGGCTCATGTTACTCCCTCCCTCTACCTCAAAACCAACATCAGAATCAAGTAATGTCTGTGCATTCTCAAGAAGCAAGTGGCTGAACATAGGTTTAAATAATTCAGCTGACCTCACAATGCATAATGCTGGGACTATGGCAGGCATAGCTGTGGACCAGTGGTCAAGTGCAAGGCTTCATCCAATTAGGGCCTGGGAATGCACTGTGAAGCATGCAGTGCATTGTGGGGTGCTTGGTGCCCACCGAGTGACACGCAAATTTGGGTGTTCGCTGAAACACTATTCATGGTTGTTAGAGTTTGGGCACAAAACCAAAGAAATATTTTGCTGGGCAATTTATGTTTGCTTATTGTAGACACATTGTTCTAAAAAAGGTTGAGAGTTTACTATTACAAGCTCTTAGAGTAAGCATTTTGGACTATCACCTACACATGTAATACTCTGATGACTTTCCCTGAATTGTTTTTCATGTGTAAATCATTGCAGAGATTGTAACATTATCTAGAGATTACAACTGAGCTTTTACTCACGATGCGCATGTAAAGATATATTTTTCAAACCACATTACAAGGTAATTTTTAAGAAAAAAGTATTATTGGCAAATGTATTTATTAAACTGATTAGTTAAATGTGTTAATTTTAGGCAATGGTGCTAAATTTGATATGATTAGATGTCTGAAATGTTATCATTGGCTAAAAATTGATATAATTAAACTAAAATTTCAAGATAATTACATTGATGAGTTCAAAGCAGATACTCTTTTTCACAGCAATATGTTTGATGAAAATTGATTATGTCTGGCCAGATGCCTTCACACTAGATATATTTAGTACTTCTTTTGGCTATCATTTTTATATTTAATCCTATTTTATTGAGTTTTTCAATAAAGAAACAAATCATACATTGGATAGAGCATACAGAAACATATGAAAAACATTGTGGGTCAAGTAGGCCGAAATAATCTAAAACCAAAATATCAAGAATATATGACAGCAACCTACTGTAAAATAATCCAAGAACACAAACTGATCCTTAAAACATCTTGTATCCATAATCCATAAACAAGAGACAGCTATGGGAATCAAATATTTTTCAGTAAATTCAGTTGATATAGACAATATATGATATCCAATGAGTTTATGTGGTGTTAAGATATTGGCCATATCGTATTAGACAATATATCAGTGTGGATTTTCCTGTTGGGAATAGAAAAGTATAGATGTGTTGCATGAGACACACAAAGAGGGAAGAGAAGAGGGAGAAGAGAGAGAAAAAACCTCAGGGGGATGAGGAGGGACAGGAAAAGGGGGTCTTTTCAGTTAAGGAGCGAGGCCCACAGTTTCTAAACCTCATATATATGGGTCTCCTAATAATCTCTGAAGGACCTGCACAACAAGAGGAGAAAAGGCCATCGTAAGCTTTCTACAACTCTCGATAAGTATGTTAAGGTACGTGGAAAAAGTGGATGAATACCTGAACTGTGATCTTGAAGGTGTCATGCTTCTGTGTCCCAGAAGATCAGTCTTTCCATGTGACAGATAGAGGCTATTTTGCAAGTCCAGTCCAATAAAGATGGAGTATATGGTTAATGCCAGCACTTGGCAATTATAGTGCATGTGGAGGTTAAAAAATGCTGAAGTAAGCCTTGTTTAATTTGCTTGAAAGATCCAGGTGTCTTGACCAGTTTGAAGTATATTGCCAGTATTTTATCTCAGAAGGGACAGATAAAAGGACATGTGTCCCAGATATGGTACCAGGAGCTTGAAAGCAGCTCCAGTAAGTATGTGGAATAGAAAAATCAATATTATGTAAGACCGTAGTACATCTGTACCATTTAGATAAGATTTTATCATTCAAACAGAGTAAAAAAATGCGCTATTAATCAGAGTTACATATAAAAGAACAATAAACTATACTGTGAGGTATGGCACAGTCCCAAGTCTATGTTCATATACAGAGTTGTACTAATATAACACCAGTGTTAAAAAGCCCAAATGTGAAGTAAGGATTCTTTGATGGTATCCACACCAACCGCCACCTTAAAGTGTGTGATCCTTCAGCTATCACCACCACCGTAAGTAAAAGTGCTCACTTACCAGCTAGCACGGACCTCCTATCACGGAAGGTCAGTGACACTTGTGGCTCTAAACCCAGCCAGGGCCTTTACCGTTCAAGAAACCTCTTAGGGCGTATGGATCCCACCATCCAGGTGACATCACAGGAGATCCCCAAAATACAAAAGGCTTGCCAAAATACAAAAGGTTCGCCATAGTATAAAATCCTTAAAACTTTATTCAGTGCATAAGGTAATTGCAATTACATCAAGAAGAGTGTAAAATGGCATTAGAATAATGTAAGCCGGCCAACTAAATCACAACAGCCCATCCTTCCGGGATTCAAGAAGCGCGGTGACATCAGCACGTCGCTCCGTCCTACGCATTTTGTCATAATATGACATTGTCCGGGGCACAGCTGGAAATATATAATAAATATACTGACCACGCCTTGGTCTGAGCCTCAGGCAGCCTATCACAGAGGATGATCAATCTGAATCAGTATTCCCACGCTTGTGATCAGGAGAATATAAAATAAACCACAACCTCAATTACTGCAATAAAATTACTAAATAACCACCATCCTCTATGGCATCACATGGATAAATTAGACAAGCCCCTAAATAATGGCATCACGAATCAATGTCTAGAAATACACTGCATATTTGTGCAATGTAAATCTGTACAGCAGAAAGTTATAAATTTTCCTTTTAGGGGTCATAGCCAAGTGTTTATCATAGGCGACCCCTAGTGGTCAAAAAAAACCTCATAACACAAAAAAATCAAAACATTAAAGGGAAATAAATATCATAACGGCGTCCTCACATAGGAGCGCTTTCAAATTTAAACCAACAGTCGAATGTACCTCATTTATCTCAATATATTTAACTGTGACCTGCTAAATTAAAAGCACCAAGTATGAATGGCTAGATAGAAAAGCTAAAACTCTAAATAGCTTGCCTAGTATATATTAACGGTTAGCAGCAAGTCAGATTACTAAGTGCCCACTCTAGGAAATAATTTATATTCCTGCATGAAATTGCTGCAACACTGAAATCCTCCAAGATAACACATGAAAAACAGCATCAAATGCTGTTCTGAAAAGCGTTAATGAAACTTTTTGGAGAAAAAGCAATTAACCTCTCACCCACAATATTAAGATAACCATAACCTTACAATTCAAATTAAATAATAGAAAATATTACAACTCCTAAAATAAGGCCATAGAATGATAAAATTAGCCTAAAGTAATGCCTAGTAGCGAAAAAGGACCATACAAATTTACCCTAGATTCTAAAGGTCCTTTCACATGGGCGGTCTGCTGGTGGGCTCCGCTTTGGGAATCAATCCGCTTATCCCCGCTGAGCAGGCGGATGACAGGTCCATCTACGCTCACTGTGTAGAGACAGACCTGTCATAACCCTGCTCTCCTCTATAGGGAGATTAGATGAAAACTTATGGCCTGTCCATTTTCATCCAATCCGATCTGCCAGACGGATGGTAAAAAGAGTCATCATTTGTCTGGATTTCATGGACAGGATCGGATCGGATAGCAGCGTATGTCAGCAGACATGTTACCGCTGACATCCGCAGGTCCATAGGAGTGAATTGAGGCTCCGATCAGGTCCGCCTGAAAAACTGACAGATGGACCTGACCAGAATCCCCATGTGAAAGGGGCTTTTGTCAGTTGGATTATAACAACAAAAAGTGCTACAATATCTTCTTGGAGTCATTTCAAAACAATCCACTAGGATGACACCTAGTGGAGCAGAAAAATAAAAAGAAAGTATAATAGAGACCTGGGTGATTATCAAACAGGGAATGTTTTTGAATGGCAAAGAAAACTAAATGCGGAACAACAAATTGATGAGAATTCTAGGATGGATTTAATTACCCAGGGTAATGAACAGGAAGTGAGTTGCACACTGGAGGTTTGCCCATTTCCAGTTCAGAGACACTCTTACAGATCCCCACTAAGAGGGCCACAGAATTTAAACCCCAGAGGATAAGTAGATATCCTATTTATCAATCCCTATACAGGGTACAGGGTGGGGACACTTTTGGAAATCAGTATAATATTTAAGCAAGCACAGGGTCCCCCTCAAATTCATGGTCAAGGTCAGTATAGCAATCAAGGACAGTATCCCCCTCCAACTAATGGTCAGGGTCAATATAACAATCAAGGACAGGGTCTCCCTCCAACTTATGGTCAGGGCCGTAATCAATATGCAACACCCTACCAATATGAAGGAAGAAACAATGAACCTGGGTAGATCTGTATATGGGTGTGCTCACTACAAAGGTTATCATTGGAGTTTGTTATAGACCTCCCAGTGTTAAAGAGGAGGTGGAAACTCTGCTCCTTGCACAGATAGAAAGAGCTGCAAGGGCTGGGACAGTGATAATAATGGGGGATTTTAACTACCCGGAAATTAACTGGAGTAATGGCACTGCTGGGACAGCTAAAGGGCAAAAATGTATAGACCTATTACAGGACAATTTTATGGTCCAGTTTATTGAGGCCCCAACTAGGAATGCTGCTTTGTTGGACCTGGTAATCTCAAACCATGCAGAGCTTATTACCAATATTCATATAAAAGAACATCTGGGTAACAGTGACCATAACATGATTTCATTTAATGTAAGCTGCAAGCAACAAACACAAATGGGAAAGATAAAAACACTTAATTTTAAGAGAGCAAATTTTACAAAGATGAGGGCTGCTCTCCAGCACTTAGACTGGGAGGGAATATTGGCATCAATGAACACAGAACAGAAATGGGAATTTTTTAAAAAAACCTATATGCGAACTCACTGCAAAGTATATTCCCATGGGCAATAAATTTAAGAGGCTAAGTAAATATTAAAAAAATTGAAATCGGCACTCGGTGTATCCAAAAGAAAAATCGGAGAATTTAAATAACGGGTACCCTTATATGAAACGTCACTCAAGCGTATATCCAA
>BLSH010123253.1:638336-649129 GCA_018402905.1 Glandirana rugosa | reverse complement strand
TTTTTTTTTTTTTTTTTTTTTTGGTTGAACTGGATGGACTTGTGTCTTTTTTCAACCTGACTAACTATGTAACTATGTAACTATGTAACCTGAGTATGAATATAATGTCCCTACCCAAAATAGTTTTTTTTTGCGTTACGTGACAGAGAAGTCCCCACGAATAGTTATGGACAGTATCATTATGGATATAATGGGAAAATCCCTTATGGTAATAGTGGTAGCAGTCGCCAGAATGCCCCTAACGCATCTAACAATTCTTATAATTCTCATAATGGAGATGGAGCTGGTCAATACAAATAACAGGTCCCCAATAATCAGGGGTACCAGAATTGGGGTTTTCCCAGACCCAATCAAGGTATAAAAAGACCAGTAGAACAAAGAGAGGAACTAGAGGGGGGAGGCGGATATAATCAAAAAAGAAAAGGGATGTGAAAGGAACTGGGATGTATAATTTGAGCTGTAAGAAGTTGACTGATTCAGAAAAGATGGTTTTGGATAAGGGTCTGAAGTTTGCTGCTCCTAGAAGGCTGAACAAGTTTCAGACCTATATGGACATAAATAAGTACCATATGTGCGCAAACTCAATGTAAAGTGTTATTTGATAACTAATACCATTAAAGTGAATGGGATAATTCTGTCTGAGTTTCAACACTCCAGTCTCTCCAGTGCATCCCTATTCAATCCCCCTGGAGCAATAGCTCCATCCCTGAAAGTTTGTTGTGATGTGGTCCTAAGGGATCTAGATCGGATGAGGATCCAGAATACAAAATGATTTGGAGGAAGGTTTGGATTCCTTATGTAAAAATAAAGAATTGGTTATTTGACCAGCTGATTAAGGTGGTGGAATTGTAGTTCTCGACAGGTGTGATTACTTGTCAGAGATGCAGAGAATCGTGGGAGATTGTGAAACATATACCCCTCTAGCCAATGATACTGTAACAGGTTATAAAAGAGAGCTTGAAAAAAATTACAAAGGTTTTAAACAAGGTATTTTAAATAAGAAATAGAAGCAATTCTTAGTACCCAAGGCACCATATACCCCCATTATATATAATTTGCCCAAGATACATAAGAGACTAACCTGCCCCCCGGGCCGCCACATAGTCAGTGGCATTCACTCTATCACGCTCCAGGTGGGTTCTTCACCTCTAGTGCAGAAAATGCCTTTGTATATGAAGGATATTAGGCATATTATTAACTTGTTATCAAACTACAGACCCAAACAAGGACTGTGGTTGGTGACAGCGGATGTAACTTCACTGTATACAGTCATACCTCATAACCTTCGTTTGACAGCTGTTAAAAACTATTTAGGTTGAATATATTATTTAGTGAAAAATAAGGGAAAATGTTTCCCGTCATGTAACAGTACAAAAGATGAATTGAGTAAATAACAGAGCTACATGAGCAAGTATAATGTGGGACACAACAGTATGATTTCAGCTTGTATCACAATATTATCGGTAAGTATCTGAAAAACTATAAGCTTTCTACGCGAATGCGTTTTAGTATGCTTATTCATGTTGAGGGACAAAATAGACAGGAAAAAAGTTTCATGGCAGGATTATACGTAATCAGAGGATATGTATAAAGAGGGGAAAGAGGAAATAGGAAAGGAAGTAGAGGGAGGAAAAAAGGAGTAAGAAAGGGGTAGGGAATCCAGGCAGGGAGCACATTCCACTTGAGTAGTATGTAAAGGGAGTGATAATTCCTTCTATCAGGTTTGTCTTTGAGGTGTAACCTGCAGGGAGTGAAATTGAAGAAAACAGATGCCGCTCGGACATGGACGCGTAGCCGAGAAGCTCCACCGGCCTAAGGGAGAGACAGCGACGGAGAGAGCTCACGTCCAAGCCCAGAACACTACGAACGGCTCCACAAGTGCAGTGGAACAGGCTGCACATAATGTCTGGTAAGAGGAAGGGAGAGGACCAGCCACAGAAGCTAACGGCCTTCTTCCAGAAGCCGTCCCCTCGGACGGGGCCTGCACAAGTGAAGCCATGTGAGGCTTACACGGACCTGCCTAATGATCCGCGGGGAGTCCCAGGTAATTTGCCCCCTCCAACATCGCTCAGAGTGCACCTAGGAGACAGTCTGACCAGCGGCAGTCCAGCAAAGACAAGGATGCGGCTGGAATCTCCGCCGCCATCCCCTCACGCAGAGGTGCCATTCCACCCCCTGCAATCCAACCAGGCCTTGCAAACATCCGTGGCGTCCTTTCCCACGATGGGCCAACCCATCCTAGACACAACGCTAAAGGACATGCTACTGTCCCTACAAGCGTCCCTACTGTCCCTACCTACCTACTGTCCCTACCTACCTACCTACGCCCCTACTTGTTATAATGATCTCTAAATTCTCAGCAGACATCCACAGCTTAGATGACAGAGTCACATACATTTAACATAAAATGGAGGACAGCACTGATACCATCAATGATTTAGTTGATTCATATGACACCATATCAGAAGATAACAAATGCATCAAAGCGAAATTATCGGATCTCGAGGACAGGTCCCGCAGAAACGGCATAAAATTAAGGGGGATCCCGGAGTCTGTCCCACCAGCAGCACTACAATAATATGCCAAAGACCTAATGATGACTGCCATGCCTGATGCCAAACCATCTGAGCTATTAATCAACAGAATCCACAGAATAGCCAAACCACCGCACCAGGCGGCGTCTGTCCCTAGATATGTGCTCATGAGGGTCCATTTTTTCCACATTAAGGAAAGATTGTTGAGAGAAATTAAGCAAAATTTGACACCCTCTGCACCGTTTGAGAATATCCAATTATATCCAGGTCTGTCTAAATATACTCTGCAGCTTCGCAGGCAATTAAGCCCAGTGAAAAAGATATGAATAATCATAAACTTAAGTACAAATGGCACTATCCGGCAACTTTAATAATCACAAAAAAAGGGAACGACTCGCTCCATCTCCTCTTTACCTGAAGGCATGAAACTACTATTTCAATGGGGCATAATTATTGATCCACCTCACACTACTAATCCATTCGCCATAATGAAACGTCCCTTGCCACAACACGATAAGTACGCCAGCAAACTACAAAACAAGGAAGGCTAATAGCTCTCACACTATCAATTCAATATGCGTGACAACTCTCCATGGCCGGGCTTCGCACTGTTAACATTGACTGTTTACCCCACAAGGCGGTTCTATTGATCTGTATTGTTCCTCTGCCATCCCAGAACACTGGGAAGTTTTGTTGTTTCTTTCTCTTTTTTACTAACGGTACTTATTACAAGCTCTTTATTCCAGCATCTCATCTGTGGAAACCTAACTACGGTGGTCACCTATTACCAAGCTCAGCGAGAAGCAGAATATCACACCATCACTCCACAGATCTACCACAATCGTGAGTAAAGACTTGCACCCCCACACAAACTGCACCAACACTATGCCAGTCAACATTCTCTATAAACGCTAATGGCCTTAACCATCCAGCTAAAAGGCACAGTCTGTGGAAGACTGCCAAGGACTACCAATGTGACATTCTGTGTGTTCAAGAGACACATTTTCTGAAGGACTCACAACCTAAATGCACTCACAAGAACTTTCCCCACACCTTTCTTGCCTCCTTCTCCGCCAAGAAACAGGGAGTCATGATCGCTGTGAAATATTCCTTGAACTTTCATCTCTGCAACTCCATACTAGACCCGAATGGCAGATTCATAATACTTACATGCTCCATCAACAACTCAATCTATACCATTTTAAATCTATATGCACCAAATCGCCATCAAATCAAATTTCTACACAAAGTCATTCGTAAACTAAAACACGTCCAAAAAGGGCACACTGACTCAACCTCATCAACAAAGAAGAGAGATCCCAACCTACAAAAATTTATTTTGACCCAAGAACAGTAGGACATTTGGAGGTGTCACCATGACACTGAAAGAGACTATACATACTTTTCTCCGGTTGATAAGTCATAATCCTTTTTTTAGTAAATAGATGCCTTTTGCAGAAGCTTAGAGCATCGGAGATCCACACCACGACATGGTTGCACCACACCCCGATAACTATTTTGATAAATTATACAAATGTCCATGTCCCAGTTACCATGTGGAGAGCTAACAATTACATTATCCAGCACAACGGCGACTCTAACTCCCTTGCAAACCAATTAACGGAATTCTTCCATGTAAACCAGGGCTCAGTGGCGGACCCTACCGTGGTGTGGACTGCTCACAAACCTTTTATCAGAGGAATTCTAATTCAAATGGGTCCTAGGATTAAAAAGGAGAGAACGCAGCGCATTGATTCGCTCCTGACCCAAATCTCGGACCTGGAAAAACATGTAAAAGCCAATCCCCAAACGTCACAATCCTCTAAACTTATAAGCCTCAGAATGGAGCTTCGCACACTCCTCTTAGACTCATATAACAAGATGCAACATAAGATTAAAGCATCCTTATACTCCACCTCTAACAAGGCTGGAAAAGCATTAGCGCGCCGCATCAAAGGATGTTGCATCAAATCTAGAATCGAATATCTAATCCATCCCCACTCCAATCACAAACTCTCTGACCCCCAAAAAATAGTAGATGCATTCAGCACTTATTATTACAGTGACTTATACAGACTGGCCAATGACCAAGCCACTTATCAGCCAACCTCTGAAGATATTGATTTGTTTCTAGAACAAATCAATCTACCAACTATGACCTCCTCCCAAATAGAGCAATTGAACACTCCTTTCACACTACAAGAGATCCAATCCACCATCAACAGATTACCTACCAACAAAGCACCAGGACCTGACGGTCTGACGGGTGAATATTGTAGAAAATTTGCCCATATATTAGCCCCACATCTGAGCACAGTTTTTAATAACGCTGCCTCCTCTTCATCCTTACCTCCTGAAATGTTACAAGCTACGATAATAACATTGCCTAAGCCAGGGAAGGAGCCAAATGTACCCCAAAATTTCAGACCAATCTCTTTGTTAAATCTAGACACTAAAATCTATGCAAAAACTATAGCATCACGCATGATAGATATTCTCCCGACCCTGATTCATAAGGATCAAACTGGTTTTACCAAAGGCAGACAGTCTTCAGACACCACAAGACTCCTAATAGACATCATTCACCATGGGGAGTACACCGTAACGCCTTCTCTGCTCTTATCACTAGACGCAGAGTAGGCGTTCGACAGTGTCCACTGGAACTATCGCCCATCGGTTCTCCATTAATTTGAATTCCAAGGCAAGATATTCAATGCAATCAAAGCCCTCTATTCTTCCCCATCAGCAAAAATATTCACCTCTAATTCACTCTCTAAAACGTTCAACATCAGTAACGGTACTAGGCAAGGATGCCTACTCTCACCACTAATCTTCAACTTAATGATGGAACCTTTAGCGACCCATATAAGATCAAACCCCACAATAACAGGCTTTACTATAGGCCAAAACACCCACAAAATCAGTCTGTTCACAGACAACGTTATATATACAAGACTTTGCAAAGGTTCAGTAGAGTTTTGTATTATAAAGTCAATGACATGAAGTCTTCCATATTAAACATAGGACTTGACACAACCACTAAGCTCTTACTACAAAGCAAATTACCTTACACTTGGGCAAGAGAGAATATCTCCTACTTTGGAATCCAACACACTAAATCAGTATCGAAACTCTATGCAGCAAATCACGTGCCATTCCTCATTAATCTTCAAAATGCTCTTAAATCCCTAGCCAAACATGAACTATCATGGTCAGGAAGGCTGGCAGCATTTAAAATGATACACCTCCCACAACTATTATATATCTTCAGAACCATCCCCATACCCCTTCCAAAATGTTTCTTTAGATCAAATTAAATAGATTCATATGGCAAGGCAAAAAACCAAGATGCGCCCGCAAGTACCTAATGAAACACAGCCTAGCAGGAGGCACAGGACTCACAGATTTGGAGGACTACTATTTAGCCTCCATACTGACACAAACAAAAGTTTGGATTCAATCTACCCCAGGGACTCTATGGAGTTTGATTGAACAATCGTTAATACCCCGCATTCACTTGAAGACTTGGCTATTAAGCAGCCCCTATCAGCCCAGGACCTCCTTCTCATTATCACCATCTATGAGAGCCATGGCCCAAGCATGGCACAGACTAATAAATCTGTCCCCACCCACACAAGGTAGGGTCTCCCCACCTGTATCCACCCAAGATCTCCTCTTAGGGTCCAAACCCAAACCCTTCCAACAACTCTGTCAGGAGTATAACCTCCCTCAAACTGAACTCTTTACGTATCTCCGAATAATCCATAGCTTTAAAGACATCAAAAACCCAACATACCAAGTCCCCAAGCTGGCATGGCAACATCTCACCAACACAACACACAAACATAAAGGCATATCTCTCTTCAATAACATCTTTCAGAACAAAAAAGTCTTTCATAAAGTAAAACTGTATCTTAAATGGGAAGCAGATTTCAATTATTAATACACTGATAACCAATGGAAAGAGGCAATTTAATCAATATTCAAATACACCAAATGCTCAGCACTCTGAGAAATGTATCACAAAACGGCGTTAAGGTGGTACATGACACCTGATAAAATAGCTGCCTTTAGCCCACACATAGCAGAAACATGTTGGAGATGCAATGCCCCAAAAGGGAACATACTACACATATTTTGGGAATGTCCATTGTTACAATCCTTCTGGAAGACAGTTTTCCACACAATTAGTGACATAACAAAATACCATATCACACAATCGCTGACCAGGCCTTATTAAACCTAAGAATAGGGGACATACCCTCAAAACAAAGGTTAATTGTGACACACATCCTCCTAGAAGAGAAAATAAGTATTACTAAACTGTGGAAAACAATCAAAATTCCTAGCATACTAGATACCCTAGACCTGGTAAGTCTACACTTCTCTTATGAAATTGCTTCTGCACCAACAGGAGCAATTACTCCATAATATTAGGGACCAATAGGGGAATTGAAGTCAATCTGGCATTATTGCAATAACCTAGAACTCTCACTAATACCTTGATGAGAACGTATATCTCTAATACATAACTACTGCCCTTGCTAACCCAAGTACTATACAATGACACAGTGGCCCTCCCGCCACAGCAGGAAGGGGTGGCGGAATGAGGAGCGAAACGTCCACTGACAAATAGATGACGAGACTGGGATGAAGAGCTGCAGATAACTTGTTCTTGCAATAGTTCAATGATAATGTAGCATCTTACCTTGCAATAACTTTGATTTTGAATTGAGTTCCAACGCTTGCTATTCTTGTTACTTGTACTCATTCTACACTAAGAAATGCAACTTAATTATTTTTGTAACGTGCAAATACTCAATAAAAATTTAATGAGAAAAAAAAATGTACAAAATCAAAAAAAAAAATGATGAAAACGGTTCACCAGAATCCAGGAAGCTGTTCTGAAAAGGCACTGAGTTTGAATAGTGGGTCCATGTACCCCAGAGTATGAGATATTTTTCCCAAGTGTTCATTTCCCTTGCTTGTATTTCTTCCATTAGCATAATCATTGATAGTATTCACCCAATGGCTAATCCGGGAGTGTGATCTGTTTTCCAGTGTCTACAAATTACCTTGTGGGCTGCTGAGAGGAAGAATCTTAGTAGGTTATTCTTTTGCACTTTCACTGACCCGAGCAGAATTGATAAAAGTGCTATCTTGGGGGATGAGGGGAGTGATTTGTCATAGATCCTGTTGTAAATTTGGAAGATACGGTTCCAAAAGGGTTGGATAAGGAGGCATTTCCACCAAGTGTGGAGGTAGGTACTTCTCTCCCCGTGATAGCGCCAACAGACGTCTGAGGTGGTGGGAAAGAGCCTATGTAATGTGACTGGATATTTATACCTCCTTGATAGTACTTTGAAATTCTTCTTCTGGGTGTATACCAAGATTGAGGACTTGTGAGTGAATAAGAAAGAGGTTTGCCATTCCTCTGGGGTGATTTTGGTCTCCAAATTCCTTGACCACAGTCTGGTATAAGTCGAAGCACTCCATGTACATGAGATAATAGTTCTCTGTATAATAAAGACCGCGCGTGGCATGGTGTTTCCGAGAGGGAGCAAAGTTCCTCAAAATAGGTTAGGTGTCTATGAATTTTACCTGAGTTATGCAATGACGTACAGTATTTGTTAAGGCTAAGTGATGTAAGCCAGTCAAATGAGGTTTCGAAGTTGGAATGCTTGAGCTTAAATCCGCCAGTAGTGGGGTGAACAAAATCCTGAGCTGTGGGCCATGTGGAGCGGTCGTATGAGCCAAAATCGGATGTTGTGTTGTTATTTGGGAGTATCGGGTTGTCAAAGAGGTAGCTGAGGGGGCTAGGTTCCAAAGATAAGGACCAAGGTATATGATAGCGATACCATTTAGTCAATAGGACCTTGGTGAAAGGGGAAAGCTTTGTGAAGGAGCTAGATTTCTTGTCATATCCCCATAATGGGGTTCTTAGGTAAATGGGGGAAAGGTCCTGTTCAACCAGGTGGCACAAGATCTTATGTTTAAGCCTGGGTAAAAGACGTTGCCAGACAAATTGGATAGCCAGAGTCCTAAGAGTCCTAAAAAATGCTATAGGTAATTGAATTGGGATAGTTTGAAGCTTAGGTAGAATGTCCATTTTCAAAATATTAATTCGTCCAAACCAAGAGGTTTGCTGGGGCTGCCACATCTCCAACAACTTCCATATTGTGGTCAAGAGAGGGCTGTAGTTAAGAGAGTATAGGTTGGAGAAGGAGCGAGATATTTCAGTCCCCAAGTATCTAATTGATTGAGGTTGCCATTTGAATGGAAAATTAGATTGAGTTCTAGATAAAACGGAGGGTGAAAGGGATATATTAAGAGCTTCAGTTTTTGAGATGTTAGGTTTAAAATTACTATAGGATCCAAACCTCTGGAGCTCATTTATGAAGGAGGTTGTGAGGAGGTTGTAAAGAAGAAGATCGTCGGCATTTAGCAATAATTTACAGTGGGCAGAAGTCGTTTGTATACCGTGAATAGAATCATTATTAAGTATGGCCATTAGCTAATATATGGGCCGAAGGGGAGCTGTACAGGGACATAACCTTAGAAAGAAGATTAGGGCCTATGCCTATTTGTGTGTGAGAGTTGCAAAAAAGGCCAGCTACCCCTATGAAAAGCTTTTTCAGCGTCGCAAGCTAACAAACAGGTGGGGATATTCCGAGTCTTGGCATATGATATCAGGTGTAGGGTTTTAGTGGTGTTATCATGCGATTCGTGTGAAATATAAATCCTACTTGATCATTGTGTATTATCCTGGGCAGTGATGGGGCCAAGCGGTCTGCTATTATTTTTGGGTATAATTTAAGGTCCACGTTCAGCAAAGAAATTGGCCTATAACTGCCACATAAGGTTAGGTCCTTCCATGGTTTTGGTATCACAACTATTTGAGCTTAAAGCATTGTAGCAGGGAGTGGGTGATATTCGCCAATAGAGTTGAATGCTTTTGCCATGATAGGAGCTAATTGGGGGCAAAAGTTTTATAGAACTGTGGGGTGTACCCGTCAGGGCCAGTCTTAAGATCTTTTATCACTTTTAAGAAATCAGCAGGGGTCATGGGGGATTCTAGCATTTGCACCTCCTGTTCTGTTGGAGTCGTAAGGCGGTATCTTGAATATATGCAGATATGTCATCATTAGGGGAGGGTTTCATAGATAGTGAATTAGGTGGAGGGGTCAGATTGTAAAGCTGTGAGTAAAATTGTTTGAATTCTTCCACAATTTCTGAATTCTTATGTTGTTTAACATTTGTGGAAGAGAGTATATAAGGGATGTGAGTTTTGTATTGCCTTGGGTGGATCCGGCGGGCCAGGTGTTTGCCGCATGTGTTAGCTTGTGTGTAGAGTTGAGCGAACCTCTGGAAGTTCGGGTTCTGCTGGTCCGTCCGAACTTCGGGACAAAGTCCGGGTCCGGACGGAACCCGAACGATCGCACAGACAACGAACCCCATTGAAATCAATGGGGACCCGAACTTTTAGGCACAAAAATGGCTGTAACAAAGTCCTGGAAAGCCCTAGAGGGCTGCAAAAGGAAGTAAAATGGGGGTAAGGGTAGGGCAAGTGCCCTACAAAAAAATGGGGACAGGGAAATAACTTTAAATATTTTTAAAAAAATAAAAACATAAAAAAAGCAAAAATGGAGGTGAATGTGGATCATCTTCAAACTGTGTCTGAAAAGTATTAATTAACGGTAGAAGCCATATAACTGTTCTAAAATCATCTTCAAACTAGGGCAAATGCCCAACAAATAAATGGGGATAGGGAAAATAAATTAAAATCAAATAAAAAAATGGGAAGGGGGTGGATGTGGAGTAGGAGCCTAGAGGTTGACTAGGCCGTGACCGTGGCAGTGTAGGTGGAAGTGGCGGTGGTAGAGGAGTAGGAGGAGGTAGCCAACATGTTTTTTTTTTGTATTGAGGCCTATTCAAAAAAAGAAGTATATGAATGGCTGTGTGAGTCCGGTCTAAATGTTTATTCTGCACAAGGTACAGACAAGTCTTGTGGGATCCATGCCTGATTCATTTTAATAAAGGTTAGCTTGTCCACATTGGATGTGGACAAACGGCTCCGCTTGTCTGTGATAACGCCCCCTGCCGTGCTAAACACACGTTCCGACAATACACTGGCTGCAGGGCAGGCCAGCACCTCCAAGGCATAAAGGGCAAGCTCAGGCCATGTGGCCAATTTGGAGACCCAGAAGTTGAATGGGGCAGACCCATCAGGCAGTACGTGTAGGCGTGTGCGTGTAGGTG
>BLSH010123253.1:620359-633866 GCA_018402905.1 Glandirana rugosa | reverse complement strand
CCCTCTCTAAACTCTGTAAAATTCTGGACTAGGACGTAGGAAAGCAGCAGTATGTGAAATCTCAAATTACTCCCACAATCTGATCGTTGTGTACGATCCCACAATTTGATTGTTGTGTACGAACGTACGATCGTTTCGTTAGACAGAGTTTAATCTGCAATCTCCAACTCTAAGCAGCAGTATTTGAAATCTCAAATTCCCCCAACAATCTGATTGTTGAGCACGATCGTGGCGATCGTTGTTTTATGCAGAGTTAGATCTGCAACTCAAAGCAGCGGTATTTGAAATCTCAAATTAGTCCAACAATCTGATCGTTGAGCACGATCGTAGCGATCGTTGTTCTATGCAGAGCTTGATCTGCAACTCAAAGCAGCGGTATGTAAAATCTCTAATTTCTGCTATCTGTCCTCAGAGCAACAGCACAGACAGCAGTAGTAAAGTAATCTATCTCAGGATGCAGGATCAGGTCTTAAAATGTCTCAAATCTCTCCCTCAAGCTTTCACCTTCCTTTCCCTACACTAACCCAAGGAGCATGCGACTGCAGCACTGTGACTCCAGCTTATAAAGAGGCTGGGTCACATGATGCACTGGCCAATCACAGCCATGCCATTAGTAGGCATGGCTGTGATGGCTTCTAAGGGCAAACCAGTGAAACGCTTGTTGATTGGCTGCCCTGCAGCTTCTCAACACGTGGAGTAAAATAGCAGAACCCCGGACCGAACCCGAACGATTTTTGAAATGTCCGGGTCCGGGTCCGTGCCACGGACACCCGAAAGTTCGGTACGGACCCGAACGTTACAGTCCGGGTTCGCTTAACACTACTTGTGTGTAATAAAGGTGTTTCATTCTATTTCTAGCCACCAGCAAGCACTCAGATAATAGTTGCAGGAGTTCTTTACAAGCATTTGATAGCTTCACAAGAATAGTGGAATCGAGGGAACATTTGTGAGATACCTCCAATGTGGAAATAAGAGAGAGAAGGTGTGTGATGCTCCTTTTTTAGTCTTGCTCCAAACTGAATAAGCGAACCCCTTATAACCTATTTTGAAGCTTCCCATTTAACTAAGGGGGTGTTTGATCATTCGCATGGTCTGTTACAAAATCTTTAATGACTTTGGATATGGCCCCGACGCAGGGTTCATGGGACAAAAGGTTGTAAATTAAGTCTCCAGGAGCTATTTCTAGATCGCCTCAGCAGCCTCCCTAGGGACAAGTATATGGGAGCATGGTCTGACCATAGTTTTAGGCTGAAGGACGAGTCTAGGCTAACGTCTAGTAAAGATTGAGAAATGAGAAAATAGTCAATCCTACTATAGGATTTATGAGCTGATAAATAATGTGTGTAGTCCCTCTCAGAAGGGTGCAGTACACGCCACGCGTCTGTCAAGGTGTATTTGGTAAGGAGAGCTCTAAACTTAGTGTGGTGGTGGGGGGGGGGGGGTGACCTACCTGTGGATGAGTCCAGTCTGGGTATCAGTGGAACATTCAAGTCACCTCCCAGGATCAGGTTAGTTTTACCAAACGTTTCGAGGTATGCCGTCACGGAAGAGAGAAATCGCTATCGTTCCTGATTGGGGAAATATACATTAGCAACGGATAGCACAGTTTGCATGTAATTTAATTTCAGAAATATATAACGTCCGTGTGGATCTATTAGTGGGTCAAGGACTTCAGGTTGAAATGGAACGGGCAGTTGGGTTAGTACTATGAAACTACTTAGGGAAGAGTTTGTTACTGATGGTAGGGATCGTATTGTGGTGGAAGTGGGTTTCCTGTAGGAACAGGAGTTTAGTTTGCATCTTGTGGAAGTGAAAGAGCATTTGTCTACTTTTCTCAGGAGTGTTAAACCCCCTACAGTTAAGGGATGCAATTTTTAGGCTCAAGGGGGGAGCCATGGTTCATATTTAGGGTCAAGGTAGAGCTGATGAGCGTGGAATGATCCCTGTCTGGATAGTAGGGAAATAGGTAGTAGTTTGAAGAAAGAAGAAGAAGGGATGGGGATAGCACAGAAAAGAGAAAGAGATAAAGGTATGTGGTGTAGGGAAAGGGGTAAGAATACAAATACAGCAAACCATATCTCAGCGAGGAAGTAAACATGTCTCAGTGGTCGGCCTAGACATTTCGGTTAAAGGGTTAAAATAATCCTGAGCATGAGTAAGTGTTGGTAAAGAAACTTTGACATTAAGACACCAGTCCTTGCTAGAACAACCTTGCCATCTAGTGGCCAATAAAGTATATAACCATGGGATGCAAAGACACCATATAACTAAGCCAAAACAGGGCCTCTGTTGGCTCTGTATACCCTAAGGCGGGGAACGTAGCTAGCGGACAGAGCTGCCCATCTGTACCGGCATAATATGAAAACACAATAATGCTAATACAATATACAAATTATGGACTTGCAATCAGGTTAGACTAGGAGTGTCAAATACATTGTCATCCAGTCCAGGAGTATATAGATCTTGTTATTGGTAAGAAGGTACAGGCACTGGTGGCAGGCATTTCAAGTAGCTCACATTAGGGAAATATCTGTAAAGTAACACAGGATCATCAAAGATAAGTTGACTCTGGCAGTGTGGGTTAAATTAATATGCGGAAGATATCCCCCATGTCCCAATAAAGGACTCAGGGGATATGGTAAAGGATGCATCCATGAGAGTCATGTTATTTGCATGAAAATAGGTACAGCTTGTGGATAACCTGTAAGGAACAAAAACGGTTAACTGTCAGACGGAGGTCTGACCAATTTAACGAAGCATAGAGTGTAACAGGGTAGAAACAATAAGAACTGAACCCGTAGATAAAGACCTCTACCAAGTTCAGAAATCTAGGTCTTGCAAAAAGCAAGAAGAGAGAAGAATCCTCAGCAAAGGAGCATCTAACTTCACCCATCTGGTGATTTGGAGGCAGATGATGAGATCTGTTTCTACTTCTTGGAGCATTGTTGCCATTCAGTGGTAACCCGGGTGTAGCAGCTCTTAAAGGCCAATCTGAAATTGCAATCTGTGGTCTCTCAAAAGTACCAAGAAAGTTTGCCAGATCTAGGGTACGCAGAGTTGCTGACTTGCCATCTTGGGATGCTGAAAGGTAGAATGGAAAGCCCCAGTGGTATTTAATGAGTTTGGCCTGAAGGGCATCAATCAGAGGATTGAGGGCTTTTCGCAAGGCCAAAGTCAGTTTGGAAAAGTCTGCTAGGAGCATAACGTGTGTTTCATTAAACATAATGACATTGTGATTGCGTGCAGCTTACATGATGCTCGCTTTAACTTTAAAGAAATGAATTCTGCATATGATGTCTCTAAGAAAAGCGGGATTCGGGTTGCGGGGACCTAATGCTCGATGAATGCGATTGATTTCAATAGGGGGATTCTTTAGGCAGCTGTAGAATCTGGTTGAAATTAGCTGTGGCTGCATCTTGCAGATCTTTGGACTCAACTGTTTCAGGCAGGCCGCATATGCATATGTTGTTTCTCCTGCTTCTGTTCTCTTGGTCATCTAGGCCATAGAATAATTGTTGAATTTGATCAGTGTGTTCTTGTAAGATTGCATCTTGATCGTTTAGTTTAGTTATGGTGTCCTCCACTGTTATTTCAATGTCCTCCATGCAGTGGCTTAAGTCCTTGCGCAGATCAGACAGTTCCTGCCTGTATGTTCTCTCTAGCCTGGTTACATAGGCCTCAAAATTGTTTCTAGTTGGGAGGGCTTTGATGTAGGTCTCCATGTCCCATCCAACCCTTGAGCTGAGGGAGATAGGAGAGGGACTCCTGGATCTGAGGGAGCCGTGTTCTGACTCAGGGGGAGAGAGTGCATGCTGCCTGTTTTTTTCCCAGGAGGGAGTGTGTGAGCCAGTTGAGGGCAGCGGCGCCATCTTGGCTGCAGGAGATCCCTTGTTGTGCTGGCCAGAGTGAGTGAAACATCTGCCTATTTCCCCTTCTTTATGGGACCCACCAGTCCCCCTACCATCTCCATCGTTTCTCTTCCCCATGGAGACCGAATGCTGCGGTTGTTCATGCTGGTGAAGTGGTGTTAGTGCCGGTCGGAGAGGGAGCTGAGATCAGGTGCATCTCACTCCTCCATGCGCCAGGCCACACCCCTGTTAGATACTATTTAGATTGTTATTCAGGTTTACCCGATGGACAGGTGACCTTTATCATGGAACTCTTGAAATTTGCAGCAAAGCATAGTTACTTTTTGTTCAAGAACCAGTTTTCCCGCCAGGACAGAGAAATAGCCATGGGGGTTGTCAGGGATCCAGACAAGCGTTGCGATCGCGCACGCTTGTGCGCACATGCGCACAGATTCAAACGAAGGTTCCCATGACCGTTCGGAGGCGTGCACATGTACACATGCGCAGGGATGTTGTCAGGGTACCAATAGCAGGAGGACTCTAGGACCCAGAATCCGTCAGAGCAGGAGGGCTCTGGGACCCAGCAGACTTTGGCTTTAGTGCTGTCTGATCTGCAGCTTGTCAGTACCTGTACCTGCTTGCCCGTTACCTGCTACCTGATCCGTTACCTGATCGACCCGGCCTGTTTGGACCATTCTGCTTTCTCCTACCCTGACCCAGCTTGTTTTGAACCCTGCTTACTTCTACCTGCCTGATACCCGTTGCCGAACCCAGCTTGCCTCTGACCATTCTCCGCCTACTGATTCTGCTGCTCCGTTCATCTGTGATTGATCCGGCTTGTCTGACCATCCTCCTGTCTGTTTCAACATTCAGCTGTCTGCTGTCCTGTGCTCTGCATCCAGCTTCTGTGATCGCTGTCTGCTGCTGCTGTTCCTGTTTCCAGCTGTCTGCTGTCCGGTGTTACCAGCTCCACTCCAGCATCCAGTCTCCTGCTGTTTGCCAGAGGCACTCCTACCTCGCTGTACTCACAAGACCACTGTTCCCATTCCCTGAGTCAGAGCTGTATGAGAGGTCTCCTCCTACAAGAGACAGGCTCCACTCTCTCAGGTATGTGGTTCATTACAGTATCAGACAGCCATGTCTGAGCCTGTGGGAGGAACCGCTTCCATGGAGGAGATCTGCCAGCACCTTGCTGCACTTACTCAAGCTGTCAGGTCCTTGCAAGAAGGCTACACCAGTCTGGAGGCACAAGTCCAGACCCCTTCACCTGCACCCAGCATAGCATCCACCTCTGCAGCTCCAGCCGTCTCCACTCAGGCCAGCGCCAGCCCTTCTGTGGTCATGTTGCCTCCTGAACCCCGGGTCCCCACCCCTGAAAGATTCTCTGGGGACCGGACCAAGTTTTGTGCCTTCCATAATGCCTGCCAGCTGTTTTCCGCCTTGCAACCACGGACCTTTTCCCTGGAAGTTACCAAAGTGGGATATGTCATCACCCTGCTTCAGGGAGAACCACAGTCCTGGGCCCACAGGCTATTGGAGGAAAATCATGTACAAGTACAGACCTTGTCAGCCTACCACCACCGTACCACCACCGCAGAAGCTGCCCTGCATGCACTCCAGCAAGGCCGCAGAGCGGCCAAGGACTATGTTACAGACTTCAGACGCTGGTGCGCAGACACCCAGTGGAATGATGCAGCTCTGCGACATCAGTTTCGCATGGGGCTCTCTGATGGACTTAAGGATGAGCTCGCTAGAGTGGGAACCCACAACACTCTGGAAGGACTGATTACTCTGTCTATTCAAATTGACCGGCGGCTTTGTAAACGACAAGCCGAGAGAGTTGCACAACCCCACAGACCTATCTTGATGCTGCCCAGAGTTTCTATCCATGCCTCCTCCAGTCCAGCACTTACCATGCCGTTTCCCAGCACCACAGTACCTGAGCCCATGCAATTGGGGCTAATGCGACCTATGCTGAAACCTGAAGAGTGACTCCGACGCAGACAGAACAACTTGTGCATGTACTGCGGAGTGCCGGGTCATTATGTTTGCAGCTGCCCCACCAAGACCCGTAAGTCCACCTCTCTTGCATCTACCAACCTGTCAACTTTGTCTGCCAATGCCACTCACATCGCTCTACCCCTCTCGTTTCAACTGCTGGGAAGAACCCTCCAAGTCAGCTCCATTATTGACTCCAGAGCTTGCAGCTGTTTTATTGATCTACAGTTCGCCCATCAGCACAGCATTTCCTTGCAACCCAAGTCACATGGCCTTTCTGTCTACCTTGCTGATGGGTCCCATTTCAAGTCTGGACTGGTCACCCAGGAAACCCCCTTGTTGCCCGTCAGATCTGCCTGTCATGAGGAACTGTTGAGCCTGGATGCCATCTCCTCCCCGCTTTTTCCAGTTATTTTGGGTCTTCCTTGACTGCAAGTCCATGATCTACAGATCAACTGGACTACCGGTGAAGTCAAATTCTCTACACCATACTGTCAGAGACATTGCACCTCCAGCACTTCTGATACCCCTCCATCATTACTATGTCTTAACATGGACCCTGAGACCCAGCAGTCGGTACCTGAACCTTATCATCCATTCTTGGACGTGTTCCCCAGACGACATCATGTTATGACAAAATGTGTAGGGCGGAGTGACGTGCTGACGTCACCACACTTCTCGAATCCCGAAAGGATAGGCTGTCGTCATTTAGCCGGCTGGCTTATATTATTCTAATGCAATTTTACATTCTTCTTGATGTAAGTGCAATTACCTTATGCTCTGAATAAAATTTTAAGGATTTTATACCATGGCAAGCCTATTGTATTTTTGGGATCTCCTGTGATAATGTCACTTGGATGGTGGATCCATATTCCCTAAGAGGTTTTTTGGATGGCAATGGCCCTGGCTGGGTTTAGAGCCACAAGTTACACTGACCTTCCGTGATAGGAGGTCCATGCTAGCTGACAAGCGAGCACTTTTACTTACAGTGGTGGTGATAGCTGAAGGATTACACACTCTAAATTAGTGGATGGTGTGGATATCGTCAAAGAATCTTTACTTCTCATCACATTTAGACTTTTTATCACTGGTGTTTTATTAGCGCAACTCTGTATACGAACAAAGATTTCATAATTGCATTCCTGCATTCTAGAAGACACAGAGGTCTGGTTTGTAAACGTTATTAAAGTCCTATGCGTCAGTGGAAACTTTCAACTCCTTCTTCCACACAGCTCTAAATCACGGGGTTTGGGGAAACGTCTTCACTAAAAGTTGGTATATTAAAGAAAGAGAATAGTCCGGCCTATTGGTTTTAGGGAGAAGGGATTCAAAGTCTGTGTGAGGCCTGTTGAGCATATCTAGAGAGGATAAAATCCTTAGGTAATGTTTCAATTGGGAGTATTCAAGCCAGGCTCTAGAAGATTTACGGCTAGTCTAGATAATCTTTGGTAAGGAAAAGAGTTTTCCCTCATGAATCAAGTAGCACAAAAGAGTCCTATCTTCCTTTTTCCAGGAAAGAAAGTAAGAACTTGCTAAGGGAAAGTCATTATTGCCCTAAAGTGCGAATAAAGACCTAAGCCTGGTGAAGAGCAGATGTCCTTTTACATAGGTGTCCCAGATTTTAAGAGTAGTTGTTACCAGCAAGGGTAAAGATTCAGGAAGAGGCCTGTGAGTGGGTATACTCCAAGGCAAAGATGTCAAATCTGAAGTGATGAGATCATTCTCCAGAACTGCCCACAGTTTAGAAGGGCCGCCATGGTACCAATATATAAGTCTGATCAATGAAGAGGCATGTAGATCCAATGTTGTTGTCATGTACCTGGTAGGAGAATGAATTGAGGAAGTTGGCGTCTCTTGTATCTCCAGCCAAGGCCCCAATGAAGGTGGAACAGATGGTGCTGAGGGACAGGAGGAACACAAGTGTCGGCAGGTGTTGGTAGCAGAATTTGCAGCAGGGGATGCAGGCATGAGAAGTCAGGCAGAATATCAGGGCAGGAGCAGATGTGAAGCACACTGTACCAGCCGAGGCTAAAGGGGCACTCCACATGTACTGCGGCTTATGGAAAAGTGGCTTATTGAAGCTCTCAGCAAGCTTTAGGCAGGAACACGCTGTGATGACTGGAGTGGTTATGAAGGACAACCGAAGTAGACACTTAGTAGTAGTATGAAGCCAAGTCAAAAGCAGGAGCAAGGTTACAGAGGTACCTGAGGGCAGTAGCATGCGGGCAACGAGGTACAGAAGCAGAAGCGTGGTCAAGAACAAAGCCGGTGTCAGGAACAGGTGAGCAGAGGTACAGGTAGAATCCAGGATCACGTCATTACCAAGCCGGGTCATCAATGTAAATTAGATACAGGAGACACTCAGGACACAAGATAAACTAAAGACCAGTCATCGCTGACGGCGAGTAAGAGCATCCCCTAATTAGCCCATCTGGTAGCAGAAACTGGGGGCACACTTCCACATGCATGCTCACATGTGCGTGCATGCACAAGCCTATACTAATTTCTATTAGTGATGTGCCTATATTCATTTCTATGAAGGATGCGCATGTGCATATCCAAGCGCCAGCTGCCGTACTGGAATTTCCTTACAGTTATATCTGTTGTAGTGCCCCCATAGTGTAGGTGCATTTTTCTAGCAGGGTTTGCTAGGTGAGGTAAAATTCAGTCAGGCCTGAGTGTAAGAGCAGGCCTGAATGTTTTGATCTGGGCTGGGAGGAGTGGCTCAGGGAGGATTGAGTGGACTTAATAGATGAGGTCACCAGAACCTTCCACTTCTTTCTAGAAACCTGGAGGAGGGTTTCTGGTCAGAGAGCTGTGAGGTAGGTGGAGCCATCTGGAGTATTCTAGGGAGCGCTGACCAATCCCTGAACAGGATTGGCAGGGGGCAGGCCTCCTTAAATACTCGGAGTAAGCCCAATCTGGGGGAGAAGTGTCGGGTGGAAGTCTGGAGATGTAGCAGAGGCGCTGTGGAGGCCCCTACCTGAGAGATCACCCCAGTCTGGGGAGGGTGACCTTGGGGCCTGGAGTTTAGGGTGCAGCCAGGAGTGGTGGTGATTCCTGGAGTCACACAAGGGAACAGGAGAACAGCAGTGCTACACAGTGAGAGACTTTAAAGTGATCCACCGGTTTGGTGAGTGACGGTCCCTGGGAACTGTGGAAGCCTTGGGAGCCAGTTCAGGGAAAGGAGAGTCACTGATGAAAAGCAGGTCGGTGGGACCTGGAAGAGGGATGGGCTGGGAGTTGTAGTCCATCAATGACCAGGCTAGCACTGTAGTACTTTTGCTACACATTCAGGGGCCCGTGATCCCTGGCCTGTAATGGGTGTTCCGGAGGTTCTGCTGAGGTAGGCCTCACCATGTGCTAGCCACAGTGAAGAGAAAGGAACAGAGAAGCTTGATAAATTTCCTTTCAAGCTGGAAACTAAGTGCAGTGCTGGGGAGAAGTAATGGAGTGATGATTTACTAAGTTCAATGCTGGAGAGAGAATTGTAGGAGAAACGGTCAGTAAGTTGAGTGCTGGAGAGTTGTGAAGCGTAACAGTCTGCAGTGAAAGTGTGCACATACAGGAGTGTATATGGAGTTTGTGTACTATAATTCTTTTGGGCATCCCACAGTCATCCCTTATCCCCATCCAAGTTATTTCCCCTAAATAAAACAACAACAAGAGCCGGCCTGATCAGTGTCTACAGATGTGTGAAATATGGTGTGATTGAGGGCAGCTATAAGGTGAACCACTACTACCAGTCACTCTCAAGGGAGCATATGGCTACACTGTCAAGGCCATCCCCCCTCTAATCTTATGTAACACCAGGACCATATATTTAAACCTGGGTTTCTTACCACACTAGGGGAAATTGCGTATGGCTGCATTGATTTAAAAGAGGAACCCCCTGGAGCAGTTATATGGGAACCGTTTGAAAAGGTGTACAGAGGTTTTAGTAAAATATCCATTCCCTGATAATGGAGAGAAGAGAAGTATGTGGATTTGTGACATACAATACAAGTCGACAATATAAAATGAAAGCTTATACTGATAAGTGCGCTCCTTGATTCCTGAAATATCCATGTTATTTTGCAAGGCATTGGCTAAATGCTCCATAGTTAGGATGTATAGCAATGAGGAAAGAGGGCAGCCTAGGTGGGTGCTAAAACAGTGCCTCTACAGCCAGCCATCCCTCCCCCAGTCCGGTGGGTTGGTCAGGTCCAGAGCATTCACTTACCCCATCTATGGCAATCAGCGATTCACCCGGGCAACAGGCAGTGGGCATCACCAGTGGCTTCCCCTGCTCTCTACGGGCATCATGGCAGCTTCCCCTTCCCCTGCTCTCTGTAGGCATCAGGGTGGCTTACGGCAGCTTCCATTACCTTCCCTCCTCCTCGCCGCCCAATTGGAACACTTCTCCTTTCGGCCAATCCGGAAATTGGCCTGGAGGAAGATCAGTATTTCAATATTTATTCACTATTTTAACACACCTGGGTGGGCTCGTAGCACAATGCTTTAAGCTCACCCTATTTTGAAGAGTATTAAAACTTCTGGCTCTAATCAGATGTTTCAAAAAAACACCCCCCCAGTTTAAATGAATGCATCCGGCCTTCTGCATGGATGGGGGGCATCCACCAGGAGTAAAGCCTACCTGATCAAAGTGTGTCAGCTTAAGGGTCGGAGACGTGAGAAGATTAGCTATAAGCTTAGCATATAAACAAATGTCTATATTGGTTAGGGAAATAGGGTGGTAACTACCACATAGGATATCATCTTTACTCAGCTTGGGGAGTACTATAACATGCGCTTCTAAAGTTTGGTCTGGAAAGAGAACCTCAGAAGTTATGACTTTATAGGTTTTCCCTAGGACTGGAACAAGAGAGTCTTGGAAATTTTTATAGAAGCGGGAGGAGAAACCATCAATCATATTATCACTTTTATAATACAATGGGTTATTATTATTACTACTTAAAGGGTAACTCCCCTTTTGTGGGGACAAAAAAATATATAGCATATACATTTGTGACACAAGTCATATTGAAATTGAATGTTATTAAAAATTACCTTTCCTTTTCAATCTGCGGCTCTATAATTTTCTGAAAATGCAATGCAATATGGCAACCTGTGTACAGAACGCCCCCCCCCCCCCCGGAAACATTGTTTCATGCTTGTGTGATTGGCTCACAGATTTTCCCAGAAGCCTGCACTAAGATACAAGTCAGGTTTCTGGCATCCCCTGCAACAAAACTGTCATGTTTGGTGAGATACTCTCAATATGAAATCCTGTCTAAAGGGATGCAGGACCAGCAGCTTTCCTCATTAGAGCCCTGTAGCTGCTGCAGCTGATTAATAATTATGAAGCCACTCCCATTAGACTCACTGAGCAAACGGCACAGAGGAACAAACAGTGATTTCTTCAGAATAACAAGAGGTAGGAATCTGCAACAAAGTTTGTTAAAATCCTTGCAATGTACATAGATCACCCAGAGGGGAGCATTTTTTTTCTTAACAAAAGTGGAATTGTACTTTAAGGAGCTGAGAATCTTCACTCAAAAAATAGGGTAAAGATTCCCTTAAATTATCCAATCATGTGAAAAGCAAATACTTATTCCCCTTAAATATCGATTTATGTGCATATGCTGTTTATGATTGGATAACTGAAGTGAATATTTACGCAACTGTAATCCTTTAGAAAATCAACACAATTGCATAATTGTAAAATGCACATAAAAATAGGGTGGCTAATTACTGAAAATCCTTGCTTCCCAGATATAGTATCCTTCCTTTTGTTTTAAAATGGATATTTTGCAGTGTACAACACTGTAAAAATTTAGGTACGTTTTATAGTAATGCGCTGTCTCATGTGAATCAATAAAGTGAAATATTGTGAACAAACACAAAATTACCACCATGTGATTAAGCAAACATAAGAACATATTGTGAAACCTAATTCATCAAAAAGGAATTAATCGAAAAAAATATACACAAATAAAAAAAAAAAAAAATTAAAAATTCAGGAAAAATTTTTTTATACAAGTTCATCAAAAATATATAAACTTATAAAGTGTCCTGGTGTTTTCATTTCAATCAACGTTCAGATCTTTCAATAGTCAGATAAACCACTTTCAGTGAATAAATATTAAATCTTTTTTTTCAAATGTAAATAAATGTGCAGCTTACCAAATCCCAATGATCTCCAAGTTATAAGAGATCATATATCACATAAGTTAAACAGATATGGGGATTCCTCCCGCTTGTAAGCACATCTCTGTGTTGTTTAGAACAGTGCCACCGCAAAATGACATTTATAAAGGAAAAATTTGTCATTCAAAACTGCTTGCGGCTGTAATGTATTGCCGGTTCCTGGCAATATAGATAAAAATCACTGAAAAAGCATTGCACTGGGGGCTCCCCGGTCCATACCAGGCCCTTTGGGTCTGGTGTGGATTTTAAGGGGAACCCCGCACTGAAAGTAAAAAATAAATTGTGCAGGGTTCCCCCCCAAGGTCCGTACCAATCCCTTCAGGTCTGGCAGGGGTGTTGCTAGGGGGTGGCTATTGGGGCTATAGCCCCAAGTCTGGGACCCATAGCCCCGAGTCTCTTACCGAGTGGATGCAGTTCTGCAATTAGCAGGTATGTCCCAGTCCAGAATGCAGGAGGCAGGGGCACAATGAGCCGCGGTAGCACTGGTTTCAGCTCCACCCTCGCCTCCACCTGACTCTACACCTGGTCACTAGTTGCTAGAGCCACCTAGTGTTTAGCAACCAGTGACATCATTGCCGTGACTCCCTCCCTGCCCAGCATTCAAAGTGGAGGAGGGTTCTACTTCTACTTCCTCCTCTTCTGCGCTAGTTCTTGTGGGGCCTAAAGAGTTGAGCCCAGCCCCCTTGTCATGGTCCTGGACTGGAGCCAACGCTACTGGTCCAGTGGCGGTGGGGTGCAGGGCAGTGGCATCTTCAAATAAGGAGGGGGAAGTCTGGACAGCCGGGAAGAGCCCAGGAGGAAGTGAGAGAGAGAAGACAAGGCCTCACCACCACCCTGAGCAGCATTCCCGGTGCCTCCCAGAGCCTGCACTCCTTCTCCAAGCTCCTCTCCTAGCTCGCTGTGACTGTCATGGAACAGGAAGAAAAAAGGCTGACTGAGGATGGGTGGGAGGTAGGTGGATCACACACACCTACCCACACAGACAGAGGCTGGAACAGTAGGGACTGCAGGCAGGGATAGGGGGTCTCTCTTTCACCCTCTCATCCACCATCCTCTTTCTCTGATGTGTGGGGAGGCTCTCTGGGGACCCTGATGTATGGGGAGGCTCTCTGGGGACCCCAATTTATGGGGAGGCTCTCTGGGGGCCCTAATGTATGGGGAGGCTCTCTGGGGACCCTGATGTATGGGGAGGCTCTCTGGGGACCCTGATGTATGGGGAGGCTCTCTGGGGACCCTGATGTATAAGGAGGTTCTCTGGAGACCCTGATGTATGGGGAGGCTCTCTGGGGACCCTGATGTAAGGGGTGCTCTCTGGGGACCCTGGTGTATAGGGGGGCTCTCTGTAGACCCTGATGTATGAGTAGGCTCTCTGTAGACCTTGATGCAAGGGGGAGGCTCTCTGTAGACCCTGATGTATGGGGAGGCTCTCTGGGGACCCTGATGTATGGGGGGGGCTCTCTAGGGACTTTGAT
>BLSH010123253.1:570957-600148 GCA_018402905.1 Glandirana rugosa | reverse complement strand
GTCCCGGACTTTTTTTGAAAAGTCCGGGTTCGGGTCCGGGTCCCGGACACCCCAAAGTTCGGTACGGACCCGAACTTTACAGTCTGGGTTCGCTCAACTCTAGTGATAAAGCATCAGCAGAGACACCTTTTTCCCATAGTAACTCTTACAGGAGTGAATTTCCCTTCCTAGGGGGAGATTTCCTCTCACTTCCTGTTGTCTCCCTCCGTTTGTAAGTAGGAGTCATTTGTAAGCCGGATGTTTATAACTAGGGGATCGCCTGTATATATATATAAATATTTATACACTAGGAAGGCACATATATATTCTTACACTGCCTGAACGTACGCTATATACTATACACTGAATTAGCTGTATATAGTCTACACTAAAGGCATTGCATTATATATATATACTATGGAAGGTACATATGTATTCTTGCACTGCCTAAACGGATGCTATATACTATACACTGAATTAGCTGTATATAGTCTAAACCAGGGATATGCAATTAGCGGACTTCCAGCTGTTGAAAAACTACAAGTCCCATCATGCCTCTGCCTCTGGTTGTCTTGTTTGTGGCTGTCAGAGTCTTGCTATGCCTCATGGGACTTGTAGTTCTGCAACAGCTGGAGGTCCGTTAATTTCATTTCCCTGGTCTACACTAAAGGCATTGCATTATATATATATATATACTATGGAATGTACATATATATTCTTGCACTACCTGAACGGACGCAATATACTATACACTGACTGAGCTGTATATGGTCTACACTAAAGGCATTGCATTATATATATATATATATATATATATATATATATACCATTTAAGGTACATATATATTCTTGCACTGCCTGCACTAACTGACTGTATACAGATCGGCTATCTACCTAGTATTTGTCACTCGCTACACTAAACTGCCTGCACGCCACTATCTAAGCTCCCTCACTCTCCATGTTATTAACACACTGCATAGAGCCGCTGTACAAGAAGCTTTATATAGTGTGGGGCGTGGATTGAGGCTGCTGAGCAGTGATTGGCTAAAGGCACCCTCCCTTTTGCCAATCATAGCTCTCACAGCAGAGAGCGCTGTGATTGGCCAAAACATGCAGGGCATCATTACCACATAATTGGAATGCATTATGGGGTGCTAGAATTCCCCGCAAACTCCCCATAATGTTCGGGATGCGTCGAACAGGCGAACCATCGATGTTTGAGTCAGGCCTGGACTGGGACAAAAAATAGGCCCGGGTAATTTTAGACTGGGCAGCCCGATCGGGGGGGGGGGGGTAAGACATTCGTTTGCATAGGTGGTCGGTTACAGGATGTTCTGAGAAACATCCAAGTCCAGCTAAGAGACATCCCCATATAGCAAAGGAGCACAGGAGAGACATCCCCAGTCCAGCAAAGAGACATCCCCAGTCCAGCAAAGAGACAGCCCCAGACCTGCAAAGAAACAGCCTCAGACCTGCAAAGAGACAGACTCAACCTGCAAAGAGACAGCCCCATTACCAGCAAAGAGAAAGTCTCAGACCTGCAAAGAGACAGCCTCAGACCTGCAAAGAGACAGCCTCATTACCAGAAAAGAGACAGCCTCAGACCTGCCAAGAGGCAGCCTCATTATCAGAAAAGAGACAGCCCCATTACCAGCAAAGAGACAGCCCCATTACCTGCAAAGAGACAATCCCATTACTAGCAAAGAGACAGCCCCATTACCAGCAAAGAGACAGCACCTTTACCTGCAAAGAGACAGCCCCATTACAAGCAAAGAGGCAGCCCTATTACCAGCAAAGAGCCAGCCCCATTACCAGCAAAGAGACAGCTCAAGACCTGCAAAGAGACAGCCTCATACCTGCAAAGAGACAGCCCCAGACATGCAAAGAGACAGCCCAAGAAATGCAAAGAGACAGCCCCATTACAAGCAAAGAGACAGCCCTATTACCAGCAAAGAGACAGCTCCATTACCAGCAAAGAGACAGCTCCAGACCTGCAAAGAGACAGCCTCAGACCTGCAAAGAGACAGCCCCAGACCTGCAAAAAGACAGTCCCAGACCTGAAAAAGAGACAGCCCAGACCTGCAAAGAGACAGTCCAATTACCAGCAAAGAGACAGCCCCATTATCTGCAAAGAGACAGCCCCAGACATGCAAAGAGATATCAATACACAGAATCACCATATATCAGTATACAGGGTCCCAGATAGGGTATACAGTCACCAGATAGGGTATACAGGGTCCCAGATAGCAGTATACAGGGTGCCAGGTAGCAGTATACAGGGGTCCCATATAGGGTATACAGAGCCCCAGGTAGCAGTATATAGGGTGCCAGGTAGCAGTATACAGGGTCCCAGATAGGGTATACAGAGCCCCAGGTAGCAGTATACAGGGTGCCAGGTAGCAGTATACAGGGTGCCAGATATCCATACACAGGATCACCATATATCAGTATACAGGTTCCCAGATAGGGTATACAGTCACCAGATAGGGTATACAGGGTCCCAGATAGCAGTATACAGGGTGCCAGGTAGCAGTATACAGGGTCCCAGATAGGGTATACAGAGCCCCAGGTAGCAGTATATAGGGTGCCAGGTAGCAGTATACAGGGGTCCCAGATAGGGTATACAGAGCCCCAGGTAGCAGTATATAGGGTGCCAGGTAGCAGTATACAGGGTGCCAGGTAGCAGTATACAGGGGTCCCAGATAAGCGATACAGAGCCCCAGGTAGCAGTATACAGAGCCCCAGGTAGCAGTATACAAGATGCCAGGTAGCAGTATACAGGGTGCCAGTTAGCAGTATACAGGGTGCCAGGTAGCAGTATACAGGGTGCCAAATTGCAGTATACAGGGTACAAGGTAGCAGTATACAGGGTGCAAGATAGCAGTATACAGAGCCCCAGGTAGGGTATACAGTCACCAGCCCCCTCCTGAGGTCGGGACAAGTCCCGCACATACCCCGTCTAATAGGCAGGCTCAGGCTGGCACTGATGACAGGTTAGGTGGAACTGATATGTGGCACTGATTACAGGTCAGGTGGCACTGGTGACAAGTAACACTGATGGCACTGACATGTGGCACTGACACGTGGCACTGATGGCACTGACATGTGGCACTGACACGTGGCACTGATGACAGGACAGGTGGCCCTGATGACAGGTCAGGTGGCACTTTATGACACGTGGCACTGATGACAGGTCAGGTGGCATTTTATGACACGTGGCACTGATGACACTTGATGGGATTGACAGGTGGCACTGATGATATGTGGCACTTACACGTGGCACTGATGACAGGTCAGGTGGCACTGACACGTGGTACTAATGACAGGTCAGGTGGCACTGATGACAGGTAAAGTGGCACTTAATGACACGTGGCACTGATGACACTTGATGGCACTGACAGGTGGCACTGATGATGAGTGGCACTGACAGGTGGCGCTGAAACGTGGCACTGATGACAGGTCAGGTGGCGCTTTATGACTGATGACACTTTGATGACGTGTGACACTTGATGGCACTGATAGGTGGCACTGATAGGTGGCACTGATGATGCGGCACTGACAGGTGTTACTGATGATATGTGGCACTGATGATATGTGGCACTGACAGGTGGCACTATGATGGACAGGTTTTGGGCCCAGTAATCACAGGTCAGTAATGTTAACTCACAGTAGCAGGGCAGCACAGATCGCTCTCTCTCTCTCTCTCTCCTCACACAGCGGTGTCTGTGTGAGGAGAGAAGGCGGGAAACGAGAGATGATCTCATATGTTTACATTTGAGATTATCTCTTGTTGGACCCACTGATCACGTGGTAAATGGCCAATGTGATTGGCCGTTTACCACGATCCGCGATCACAGATATTCCCGGCCATGCGCCCGTGATTGGACGTCCACCCGGTAATTGAGATCCGCGCTAGAGCCGTCTTTCAGCTATAGCCCGGATCTGAAGGGTTTAACAATGGGGCCCCCAAATCCCACCCCTCACATGAATAAGTATGGGGTATCCATTCACCAAAAAAGTGCCAAAAAGAAATAAAAACTTACAGTTTTGACAATTTCTTTGTCCTTTAAAAATATTTTTAAAAATGGGGGGCGTTGCCAGCTGCGGAGCGAGATGGGTGCCTAGTCTCAGAGCTCCGCTCCCATACCTGGATCGTAGCAACCCCAAGCTAAACAGTGACCTGCACAGACCCGCACAAATAGCACACAGCAAGGTTGGAATGCAGGGACCGTGCCAGGCATGTCTAACAAGCGGTACACGCCACCTGTACCCCGCCGCCTGACCGATTACTACAGCCCAGCAGCTATGAACAAACTCCAAGATGGCGACGGCAAGGGGAGCAACCAGAGCACATCTCCCAGCTTCCCGGAGACAAGGACACAGCCCTCAGCTCTCCCTCACAGGAATGGCACCGCGAATAGCCCCAGGACAACAGACGGGAAGGAATGGACACCTTATCTGCTCCGGAGGTCTCGGCTGCTGCACACCCCTCAGACAGAGGTAAGAGACTGGCATCCTCCCCAGCTCTCTCCCCCAGTAAAGGGTCACAACTTAAAAAGCAGCTCTGGGCTAATTCTTACACAGATCTCCCTAACAAGGAATGAACCACAGCCCTAGCAGACATACCAGCAACAGAAAACCCTGTGTCAGAAGCCTCACTGAAAGCCATGCTACTGACACTACAGAGAGATCTACACAGAGAGCTGCACATCTCAGTGTCACAGATCCATGACAGGGTGGATTGCCTGGAGGACAGAACGGCCAAGCTAGAAGAACACATGCAGACCCATGTTAAAGCACACAATGAATTGCTTGATGCTCATGACCATCACACATCAGAAATCCACAGAATAAACATGAAACTGGCAGACTTAGAAGACTGCTCAAGGCGCCAAAATATAAAAGTTAGGGGGGTACCAGAATCTGTCAAGCCTAATGAGATTAACACATACCTACAGAAGCTCTTCTCCACGCTATTACCCCGACTGCACACCCACGACTTAATGATTGACAGTGCACATTGCGTTGCGAAACCGGCACACATACCACCTGACACACCAAGAGATATACTAGCAAGAATGCCCTATTTCCCAGTAAAAGAATAAAAGAAAATACTGTATGCCGCAAATAATGCCAGACCTCTCCCAGCTCCGTACTCCAACACAATGCTCTTCAACGACCTGTCCAAAGCCACTATGGAAATGCGCAGGGCATTCACGTAAATCACCTCCATACTCCAAGAGCGAAAGATTACCTACAAATGGGGCTTCCTGACCAAATTACTGGTCACCTACCAACAACATGTCATTCCCATCCTGACCCCGAAAGATGGATATAAAAAGCTGACCAACTGGGGGTTCCTGCCTCTATCCTCCGACCCACTGGAGCACACAAGGAACAGACCAAACCAGCCGCCATCAAGGAACCAAACTCCTGACAAAGAATGGACCAGCCTGGGTCCCATACACACAACAGATCCAGTATGGGTGCTGACAATCTTCAAAACCCACCACCCCAGGTTATTGTGTGCCACACACACTGTTTGTTGTTGCTTTTGTTCTATTCTTCTCTTTCTGAGTGTTTATCATACATTAAATTGCTGTTACTTGAATTAACGGTTACCACTCTGAGACAGGTCTAGTAGGAAAGGGTAAGCACTGTTACCTACCTACGATTAGACCTCCAAAATATCATTATCCTAGTTACATACTGCATAATTGGTTTGAGCCCCTCTGAGGTTAGGTACTTCTCATTGATAAAGGTCTGGTCTCGCTCCCGTCACCCACAGACACTAGCCGAACATGCCCATAAAAATCACCTCTCTTAATGTCAAAGGCCTTAATTCGCCTTTCAAAATGAATCTGCTATGAAAAGAGGCCATAACCCAATGAGCTGATGTGCTCTGTATACAAGAGACACATTTCTCAAAAGATAAGCCCCCAAAATGCTCCCATAAGAAATTCCCACCCTGCTTTGTAGCCAATGCCCCAAAATAAAACAGAGGAGTCATGATAGCGATCAGCGATGTGGTCTCTTTTACCCTACATCACTATGAGGCAGATGATGAAGGCAGATACCTAATTCTCTCTGCAACCATTGAAAACCAATGCCTCACCATAGTGAACATACAGTATATGCACCCGACTCAGCCCAAGGAAAATTCTATGCAAAACTGATCTCAAAACTAACCCCTTTGAGAACCAACCCACTGATAATTTGCGAGGATTTCAATGAAATTATTAACACTCTGCGTTGGCCTCCCTCCTTAAAAAAAGAAGACTTATATGATCCCTGGAGGTATCTGCACGACGTGGAGCGAGACTATACATTTTATTCCCACACAACTCATACTCTCGGATTGATCTGTTTCTCACAGATAAATATCTTCTTCAATCAGTAACCGAAGCACGTATAGGAGTGATCACCTGGTCAGATCACGCACCAATTTCGATAACACTGTTCAACAAAAACCAATCCCCAAATCACACAGTATGGAGGTTGAACTCATTCCTCCTTACGTCCTCGATAAGTGCAGACAGAATTTGATCCGAGATTGAGTTGTACCTTGAACAGAATTCCCAATCAGTTATTGATCCCTCCATTGTTTGGAATGTGTATATAGCAGTTCTGAGAGGTCTGTTTATTAAATTAGGAGCTCAACAAAAGAAAATACACACAGCCACGAGAGAGAGGCTATTAAAAAAAATAAGAGATCTGAAAAACCTGGACAAAAAACTCCTATCCCCAAAACTCGCCACAGAACTAAAAAATATTAGATTTCAACTTAGTGAACACCTCCATAAAAAATTTGCGGCGAATAATTCAGGAGCCTTCATGGTGAAACAATTAAAAAAGACAAGCAGCCAACAAAAAGATACAATTCCTAACTAACTCCCAAGATAAAAAACTACTCAACCCTCTAGACATAGCTAATGAGTTTAGTGCCTTTCACGCCAAACTTTACAACCTTAAAGATTTCAACACAGCCATTCACCCTAAAAAGGATGATATTGATGCATTCCTTGCATTTGTTCATCTCCCCTCCATCTCTAAGTCACAATTAGCAGACTTATTGCAGCCATTCTCAGCGACAGAAATACTAAGCGCCATTAAACAGCTGCGCCTTCACAAAGCCCCAGGGCCAGATGGGTTCCCAAACAAATACTACATACAATTTTCACAACTTCTCGTTCCACACCTATGCAATACCTTTAACCACTGTGCATTATCATGGGAAATGCCCAGAGAATCCTTGGAAGCCCTAGTAGTCACCATTCCAAACCCAGGCAAAACACCAGACAATCCTGCAAATTATCGTCCTATTTCTCTTCTTAACACAGACACCAAGTTATATGCCAAATTGCTAGCCCAACGCCTCTCCACAGTCATCCCCCAAATAATACACCCAGATCAGGTGGAGTCTGTACCACATAAACAGGCGAGCGACGGCACGAGATGCCTCATCGACCTGATACAGTGGGTGGAAAATGCCTGAACGCCTTCTCTGCTCCTCTCTTTGGATGCAAAGAAGGCGTCCAACAGAGTACATTGGACGTACATGGAGAAAGTACTCCAAAATTTGGCCTAACAGGGACCTTCTTGACAGCAATACTGAACCTGTACTCCTCTCCAAGTGCCAGAGTTTGGACATCAGGGATTAAATTGGACCCATTTGAAATCACCAATGGCACAAGACAAGGGTGCCCATTGTCCCACTTGATCTTCGCGATGGTCATGGAACCCCTTGCACAATCTATCAGATCTTCACCGTCAATAAAAGGCATTAAAGTTGGCAGCATAGAGCACAAAATTGGGCTATACGCCGACGATGTCATCATCACCATTACCAACCCCAGATCATCCCTTGCTAGTGTCCAAAAAATCCTGGACCAATTCAGTGATATCTCCCTGTATAAAGTTAATCACAGCAAATCTATTATGTTAAACCTGGGCATCGACCCAACGACTAAACAGTTCATATCAGAAAATTCCCCCTTTCAGTAGTCCCACAGCGCCTCGCTTCCATACTTAGGCATTCACTTAACATTCCCAAGCAGACCCATGTTAAAAACTAACATTAATAACCTACAGGAGAAGCTTTTGCGCACATCAAAAGAATTCAGCCTTGTCCTATCCTCCTGGGCTGGAAGAATAGCTCAATCGAAAATGTACCTTCTCTCCCATATTTTGTACATGTTCCGTACAATGCCCATACCCCTTTTACCCACTCAGTTACACCAACTGCAAACGATAATTAATGAATTCATCTGGCAACACAAAAAGGCTAGATTCAAGAAAGACATTCTTCTTACCCCTGTGAAAAGGGGAGGCATGGGAGCCCCTGACATTCAAGCATACTACAGAGCAGCGATTCTTGAGCAACTGGAAGAATGGTGGGTGCCTCACTCAAGTAAACCTGCACCCAAATTGAATTTACAGTCATCACAACAGACTTGAAACTCTTACTTTCTGCCGTCACCCGCAACCTCAAACCATAACACTACTATATGGATGCAATTATGGCGGCCCTGAGAGTATGGTCAACATGTATACATCGAGACAAAGGGATCTCCAAAAAACTCTTCTCCATCCTACACATCAAAGCTATAGAACTATTATCGCCGGACCTGTCCTTTGAAGTTTGGTGCAAGATAGGACTGACCACACTTGATCAATTATACTCCACATCAGGCATGCTATCATTCTCGCAACTTCAACAAACTTATAGCGTACATAAATCAACATTCTTCCTATATCTCAGAACCTGCTCCATCCTCACCAGTATCAAATTATCTGACGATGGAGCTACGCTACTTAGCATACTAAAGTTTTATGAGACCCCAAAAGCTACTGTCAAGGGCATATCACTGCCATACAACGCTCTTGCAACCCCCGTAAAGGAAAGACCCGATTCCTCAACAAATTTCTGGCTTAAATTTACAGACACCTAGCCTCCAATCAAGCTCTGGAATGAGGCCCTCTTCGAGCATCCCACTGAAACACCCACTGGGATTCTCTGCTAAAACTATTCAACAAATGGTACTATACCCCGACAAGACTGGCTAAAATATTCCCATCAACGTCACCCCTATGTTGGAGAGACTGCGGTGAAAAGGGGACCCTGCATCACATATGGTGGTGTTGCCACATCAAACCCTATTGGCAAGGAGTCTCCACTCTCCTCTCCTCTCTGTGCAACATGCCGACTCCATTGTCTTCTCTAGACCTCCTAATAGCTCTATCAATCCCCATTTGGCCTGGACATGTCAAGGTCCTAGCCTCCCACATATTGATTGCCACACGTATAGCAGTCGCTAAAAAATGGAAATCAGACCAACCACCAACCTCCTCGGATCTTATCAACCTACTAAACTCACATTACCAACTCAAGGCCGCATTTGCCAAGACCAACCTAACCACCTCAAGATTCATCAAACATTGGGAACTCTGGATCACTGACACGAGAAGTATACCACTGTAAGGCAAACTAGCCAAGAGTACCTTTCAAATCCAACGTTAAACATCCCCAAATCTCCTCCCACATCAGAACACCAAAATCTACAGACCAAATTCGGAGGATCATCGTCTCAACCTGGACCAATAAATAAACCCTTAAAAAATTGACCACCACCATTTCTTTTTCTCAAAATGTTCACCCCTGGTTATTAACAGCATTGACATTGACAAGTTACCTATGTTGTCTTTCCTAAAAAGTTGTACAAATACCAGAACGCAAGTGTCAATCTAAATTCAACAAAAGATACAAACTATCTTAAATAGCTGCACTACCACTTACGAACCTCCGCACAAAACAGACAGGAGCTGTATGACTTACATATCTATGGAGGGTTGGGCATACCATTCCTAGACCCCTCAGGCACAGCATGGGATTGCCATCATACTTCAACGAAACGTATGGCATAACAATATCCTATTGTGTGTACAGCAACTATCTACTACCAATTACTTTGTTACCAAGAGTAGATGTTTTACATTGCAATCTACCATAACCCTTTTTTTCTTTTATTCTGTAAAGTGCAGAAAACTCAATAAAAACGATTGTTTAAAAAAATATAAAAAAAAAACAATTTCCACCGATGTAGATAAATCATCAATCACAACGCCGCCAGCACTGCCAGACCCGGAAAAAGAAAAACGTTCCGCCTGCAAAGAAGTCTAAACCGCCAACTGCAGGCTCTGCCGTTTGACAGTTCTTATAAAGGTAAGGGGCGGGGCCACCTGGCGACATCACCTGGTGGCCTGCCCCCATGTGACGTCACCAACTGATCTCACTATACTGTATTTTCAACCTCTGTTATATCCCTGTCTGGTGTTATAACATGTATTACAGGCATTTCCTAACAATTATAGCAGATGCTATGAATGGTGTGTGTTTCCATTAAAAAAAAGGCAACTAATTTGTGTGCGTACAGAGTTAACTGAAGAGTTAACTGACCCCAGTGGCTATCATTTGCATAGGCTAGAACTGTGTTTCTTACCCTTTTTTCAGTCAAGGCATCCTTTAAAATTCTGCACAATACTGAGGCACCCCATTCTAAAATGCAACATCCACACATATAGTACACCCAACATTAGAGACAATATATTCTTCCAAAGTAAATACACCTTTGCGCACTGATACTGACTAGCATTACAATGTTTTTCCAAATATTTTTTTATGTAACTAAAAAGCAAGCTTCATCCACCTGCTGGCTGGTATACAATATTTGTGCAATTTTTAGGCATTTTGACAAGGCATCCCTGAAGAATCCTGGGCATCCTGGGTGAAAAAGGCTGAGCTAGAAAATGTCTGTGCAGGGTGAGTATGAGAGAGCCATCGCCACATAATGGTGACAGTGACGGATTAGAAACACTGCTGTTGTCACATATTGGTGGCAGTGCCTGGGATCTAACCCTGCGTTTGAAAGCAATATTAAACCCCAAAACAAACATATCTACTATATTGTCCAAAAACACTCCAGCGCTAAATCCAGCTGGATTTTAGAGCTTAGCTCCGAGGAAGGAGGCATGTCCCCCGAAATGCATTCCAACCATTTAGTCCCACGATGGGTTTTACCACGTTCTGCTGAAGTAGATCAGTACTCCATACTGATTAGCTGAACTGGTGGGCACTAGTGAGACCACACTGATGGGCACTGATAAGCTACACTAGTGGGCACTGATAAGCTGAACTGGTGGCACTGGTGAGACCGCCTGATGGGTACTGATAAGCTGCACCGGTGGGAACTGATGAGACCACCTGAGAGGCACTGATAAGCTGAACTGGTGGTCACTGGTGAGACCACCTGATGGGCACTGATAAGCTGAACTGGTGGGCACTGATGAGACCGCCTGATGGGCACTGGTGAGACCACCTGATGGGCCCTGATAAGCGGAACTGGTGGGCACTGGTGAGACCGCACTGATGGGCACTGATAAACTGCACTGATGGGCACTGACAAGCTGAACTGGTGGGAACTGGTGTGACTGCACTGATGGGCACTGAAAAGCTCAACGGGTGGGCACTGGTGAGACTGCCTGATGGGCACTGATAAGCTGCACTGGTGGGAACTGATAAGCTGCACTGGTGGGAACTGATGAGACTGCACTGATGGCCACTTATAAGCTGCACTGATGGGCACTGATAAGCTGCACTGGTGGGCAGTGATGAGACCACACTGATGGGCACTGATAAGCTGCACTGGTGGAAACTGATGAGACCGCACTGATAAGCTGAACTGATGAGGCAGCACTGATAAGCTGCACTGATGAGGCAGCACTGATAAGCTGCACTGATGGGCACTCATAAGCTGCACTGATGAGGCAGCACTGATGGGCACTGATAAGCTGCACTGATGGGCACTGATAAGGCAGCACTGATGGACTGCACTGATAAGCAGTTGATGCTGTTCACTGCTCTACTGACACCCTACAATGCCAAATATCTGTATGAGGGGTTTCCACCATCCCTACAAAGTTTACAGTCATTTTGAATGTCTTATTTTCAGTGTGATGTGTGTTATATGTGAATTTGCATATCACAGAGGCCAGTATTGTGGTAATATTGAAGTTTATTGAGATTTCCATATATTAGAGGGTTCCACCATTATTGTGTTAGTGATTAGTAAGTTAGCGCTGCACTTTTTTGTTTTTTCTCATGCCAACATTTACTTGCGCCACATGCTGATGTAAAGCAGCATGGCCTGGCTCTTTCTGTGGTGCGGCTAGGGATGTTCTCATATACCCCATACCAGCACTGATTGCTGTTAGAAAGAGCTTAATGCTACATCAGGAGGAGGGATATTTCTTATTCTGAATTACAGCAGAGTACAGTGTGTATAATATATAGTTATGGGATGAGTCTACAGTTCAGCAATGATTACATAAAGCATGTAAGGGCAATATATTTATCACATGTTGTGGCTGGAGGGGAGAGCACAGATATGTTTTGCATTTATAAGGCTGTAACTTAACCTGCCTGCTGTGTGTCACTGAGTAGTGAGACTGGCTACAGAATGAAGGCATGATTTATGTTGAAGTGGGCTTGTTCACATTTACATGTACAGGCCTAGTGTACCTCTCACATTCATTGAAATGTGTAAGGTATGAAGGGAAATGTAGTTTAAGAATAGTGCAAAGAGAGAGAAGAGGATATGATGTAATCACTGTTCTAACAGATCCTCCTTCGCAGAATACATGATGCATTTTTTGAATTTCAGAGCTGACTTCCTGGAAATTCAATCTGACTTTTCTCTTCAATGGTAAGGAATTTCACAAATGTAATAACTGTTTAGTGTCTTGTGTAGGGGAATATACTAATGGGGGATTTTTTTGCCGATCCCGGAGTTCTGCTTTAAAGCTCAGACAGATATAAGAATTTTAAAAAATAGTGTAGTATCAACAGGCTTTGCCCATACACATCTATAGGCATGCAAAACCTTCTTGAAGCAGGTCAAAAGCAGTTTATATGGAGGTAAACTACAGGTCAAATGCACCTATTAATGCATTCTGTGTGTTCTCAGATGTGTATGAAGCTGACGTCAAACCAATGCCAACTACACCAGCCCAAAGCCAACTCAAGCCTTAAATGGATTGTTTAAATGTAAGCAGTGTGAGTACCGAAATTTGAACTAGCATCAGAGGAAGAAGCATTAGAAGAAGGACAAAGCAGAGTGACAGAGCGATGGGCTCATCACTGTGCTACTTCACCGCAGGCTGGAGTGGGTCCAGAGCAACCTAGGCTCAGAGGAAATGGGTGGAATAATGCTGACCATCAGACTGAGAACAATTAGTGGCAGGAAAAAGTACTGCAGGGGGAATTTCTGGATTTGTTATTTTATATTTTAATGGGTTATTCGTTTTTGTTGTATCTTGTTATTTCTGCCTGGTGTGCTGCCTTAATCTGCCCAATCAGAGCATTTGCCTGACACAGATCTGGTCCTTTGCAATAGCTAAAAGATGGAGGTGAGCATTTGAGGGTGCTGGGGCCCCTTTTCAAATGGCATCCTTAAAGGATCCAGTGGACCTAAAGTTAGTGTTTGTATCCAAGTCCACTTTAACACTGAGCATTTCTATTTAATTCTAGCTAACAGTATTTATAGTTGTTCTGTATTCTAGTGCGTATCTCTTATGTCTTGTTTACACTTTGTTAATGCAGTCTGCAGAAGACAATAGCCATTAATCAGTTGTAGCATGAATCCCGAACCAGCCCAACAAAATATATAGGGTGAATATGAGAGTAGGCAAAATCTTAACAGACTCTAAAAATGCCTTTTATATTGTCTCTTAAGGCTGTCCAACATGCAGCTGTGAGATGTGTATTATGTCTACAAGAATTATTTTTCTGTTGACTAGAACAAACCATTGTATAGAATATTTCTTCCCTTTCATTTTTCTTATGGGAAAAATGAAAAAAAAAGCATTGTCTATAGACAGTTTTTAACAAAATGTTGCTATCTATTTACAGCTGAGAACACTTTTGCTGGCAAAATAGGAACATTGAACAATTAACAATTGTATGTTTGGTAGTAATAATTTTTGTCACTAATGCAAATGTTCTAAAATTAGGACGCATATTATGGTAAAGCAGTGTCTGCCATCAGATTAGCTATTCATCTGAAACCACTTTACACATGTAATCAGAATACTGTTCCTCCTTATTACTTATTGTTAATGTGATGACCCAATCTCGGCTGTCTCATCTTGTTGTGCTTCTGGTGTCCAAATTACACAAGTAAATTAGATGACTCCTCTTGTAAAAAGCCATGGAAATTACATATTCTTTTGTGGCATACACAACTTGAATATTGTTAAATGCTGAAATGAGCTGTCATTGTTTCATTATAAAATCATCCAGTTTGCACAAAGCTCTGATGCATGTGATAAGTAAAAGGATGTCCTACATATTGTCTAACAATGATTGCTTGTTTGTGGATGGTATTTGTTGTTTTCTGTCCTGTCATAGGAAAACAATTTAGGTTGCATTTAGGAAAGTCTTAAATGCTGACATTCTTTTTTTTTTTTTCAATTTAAAAAGACTGTTTCCAAGTTAATGTGAAAGTGAAATTTGAATGTCTCTAATCAGGTTAGAAGTCAGAATTTTTTTCATTTCAGGGCACTTGAATGGACTTTTGCAAATATCTTGGAGTCTGAAATCAAAATAACAAAATAACAACATGCCATGCTAAACATAAAAATCATGGTTTCCGCCGTGATGGCCAGTTGTGCTTAGCAAGCACTCCGGGTAAAGCCTTGAGAATCCTGATTATCCCCAGTCCCTCCACACACAACATCCACACTACCTGGCCAACATGTCATCCATAGATGGGCAGCAACAAGTTGCTGAGCAGCTGAGTGAATTCGCCCACTCTGGGAAACAAGATGGCGACTGCTGTCCTCCTCACACAAGGAGCGGAGGCTATGAGGCTGCCGATACTCCCAAAGCTGCACTTTCCTAGGCAGACACAAAACAAATTAATTCTGGAGCAGGTAAATGCACAAATCTTATCAGCTATTCAATCCCGCAACACCACAGGAAAGATGGGGTAGATAAAAGTGGACATAAGGCTTCTCAGACAAAACATGCCTAATATAAGTGGAGAATATCCTCTTTAGAAGATGAATTTTCACCTATTTTCAGTAAAGTCTCAGCTGCTAAGAAGCTAATCTCATTTGGTATCAGAAAACTGATAATAATTCACAAAAATGTGAAAATTAGTAAACAACAAAACTCTGCCCATATACAATAATAAATCACGGTATTAAATGTATTAATAGTGTTTATAAAGTCTGTGGAAAACAAATTATAATGTCTCAAACACAGTGATGAATGTGCAAAAATATCATAATGCTTACTGGTAATCTGTGCTGTGACAGACAGCCCCTACCAATGATAGATGGGGTGTATCTGCCACGTAGGTTCTTGAGGTTCTTAAGATAAAGGAGTGACAGTGAAAGGTCTGTAGGCAGCAAGGGGTTAAGCACTGGCCACACCTTGCTCCCCCACCTGGGGTATAATTTAGACTTACCTACGTGTAATGGGGTTGGTGCTGAGAGAGAAGGAGCAGGTTGTCAGGGAACATACCTGCAAAGACTGAAGCAGACCCAGTGAGGTCTATCTGTTAGCCAGGAGGTTTTATTTCTGTAGTGGACTTTTGTTTGGGACTGTTTTCTACCCCTGCGAGGGAAACCTTTCTGTTATCCTTATTTGTGGAATTAATAAACATGGGCAGGAAGCCCTTAACCTGACAGACGGCTGGACTACATGTTTGGGAGCCTCTTCACTTGAAGCTAATCATCCCACAATTGGTGGAAACGGATGCGTGCAAGCCCTCTACTGATCCCCGCTGAAAGGCAAGTTGCTGGCTACACTGTGTACTTGTTGTTAAAAGACTGCATTGAAATAAGCTGTGTGAACTTTGTGTCAGCGGTGTTAAAAGGACAACAGTGCATATATACCACTTAAAGGCACAGTGTACTGTAGTGTAAGTGTGAATTTGCAGCATGGAGGAATTGGTAAAGGCCTTGCTCCAGAGTAATACCGTGCAGCAACAGGCTTATAAGCAAGCTACTGCTGCACAACAAGAAACAAATAGACTGTTGGTGGCTCAGCAGCAGCAAGCCCAAGCAGCCAGCCAGCAAGCTGTGGCTGCACTGGCCCAGGCAACTGGGGCTCAAGTGGCTGCTTTGGCCCAGGCAGCTGAGAAAGACCAACAGGCCTTAGCAGAAGTATGCCAGCCCAGGCTGCAAATGTCTCCACAGAGACCCCTGGTGACACTCTGCCAGGCACCAAAAGTCACCTTCTACAAAAAAAATTACATTCCAGGATGATGGAAGCCTTCCTATGTACTTTTGACAGAACTGATGAGGGACAGGCCTGGCCTAAAGACCACCGGGCTGCACTGGTTGCCCCACTGTTAGCAGGGGACTCCCAAAAGGCATATTTTGACTTGTCCACTGAGGATACCCGAGATTATGACAAACTAAAAGCTGAGATCTTGCGGCTTCTAGGCATCACCGCAGCAGTAAGAGCACAGCAAGTACACAGCTGAAGTTTCAAGGCAGATGGATCCCCCTGCTCCCAAATGTATGACCTAATCAACCTGGTCAAACAGTGGCTGCAGCCTGAGATACTCACAGGGTCCCACATAGTGGAAAGAGTTGCAATGGATCAGTTCCTGAGAGTGCTACCTCCTGAGTTGCAGAGGTGGGTGAGGCAATCTGATCCAAATTCAAAGGATGTTCTGGTTAAGCTGGTGGAACGCTACCTAGCGACAGAGGACCTGGTTGCTGAATCTGCAGTTTCACAATCCCTGATGGTCAAAAGACCCCCTCCTGTGGCCGCCCAGTCAACCCCAGTAACGGTAAAGGCGAAAAGAGGAAGTCCTGAAAGGCCGGGTAGAATGGTCGGAGCTTCACCCCCTGTTGAGAGACCCTGTCTGGGAAGTCCCAGAGGAAACTGCGGACATCTCCAGTGTTAGCGGTGCAGTGAGTGGGGTCACATCGCTGCCAAGTGTCCCTTGAACCCTAAGCCTATGGAATGTGACGTAGTTCGACGCATGTCCCTGTTTGCTTGCCCGGGCCTGGTCGCTGATCCGGACATGCCAAGCTCTGTTGTAAAGATAAGGGGGAAAAGTGTACGTGCCCTCCTGGACTCTGGAAGTCTGGTCACCCTGGTCCATACCCAGCTGGTGTACCCTGAACAGCTGACCCAGCATCAGATAGGAGAGGTATGTGTGCATGGTGACTGTAAGAAGTACCCCACAGCACTGGTGATCCTTGAAACTAGATCAGGATCTGTTTGCCATGAAGTGGCTGTGTCCCCTATCCTGTTGCACAGTGTAATATTGGGGAGATACTTTCCACTGTTCCAGGAACTCTGCAGTGTGAAAGAGAAGGGCCTTGAACCAAAGGTTGATGAAAATGCTGTAGGGGTGACCCCTTATGAAAATTTGTCTTTTTTCCCCTAGCAGTCCATGCAGGTGAACCGGAGGATACCCCTGAGACCCTAGAGTTGCCCGGCGTGCCAGAGCTAGAGGTTACTCAGGACAACTTTGGGACGACCCAGTTACAGGATCCTACTCTTGTACAAGCCTGGAAAAATGTGAAGGTAAACAAGGGGACCTCCATAGCCCCAGGGCTGGAAGATGTGTTTCCTCATATGGTGGTTAACCATGACATGTTGTATTGGGTTGACAAAATTCAGGGTGAGGTTGTGGAACAACTTGTGATGCCTGGCCCCTATAGGAGGACAGTGCTGAACCTGGCCCATACACATCCCCTGAGGGGCCATCTGGTCTATGAAAAGACAAAAGAACGTGTTGTTCAATGGTTTTTCTGGCCTGAGATACATGCAGATGTGAAAAACTATTGTGAGTCATGTCCTGAGTGTCAAAAGGTAGCCCCTATGCCCCATTACCGTAGTCCACTGGTATCCTTGCCTGTAATTGAGATTCCTTTTGACCGAATTGCCATGGATTTGATAGGGCCAGTAGTTAAGTCTGCCAGAGGCTATCAGTACATCCTAGTCATCATGGACTATGCCACCCGGTATCCCAAGGCTGTTCCCTTAAGAAACACTTCCTCCAAGACCATTGCCAACATGTTGTTCCACTTGTTTACCCATACTGGGATTCCAATGGAGGTTCTAGCCGACCAAGGGACTCCCTTCATGTCAAATGTGATGAAAGAATTGTGCAAATTGTTCAGTATTAAGCATTTGCATACTTCAGTTTACCACCCTCAGACAGATGGGTTAGTAGAACGGTTTAACAAAACCCTCAAGAGTATGCTCAAGAAGTTGGTGGCTAAGGATGGGAGAGATTGAGATTGTCTACTGCTGTATCTGTTGTTCGCCATTAGAGAGGTCCCACAGTCTTCCACGGGGTTCTCACCTTTTGAACTCCTATATGCAGGCATCCCAGAGGGTTGCTGGACATTGCTAAAGAAACTTGGGAGACTGAAACTACTCCCTACAGGAGTGTCAACATATATCAGCCATGCAGGATAGGATTGCCTCAGTAATGCCCCTGGTTCGAGAACACATGCAGCAAGCCCAGGAAGCACAGAAATGAGTATACAATAGGTCGGCAAAGGTTCAGACTTTCCATCCGGGGGTCGCATACATGTTTTAGTCCCCACGGTGGAAAGTATGTTCCTAGCTAAGTGGCATGGACCCTATGAAATACTGGAAAAGGTTGGGGAGGTACACTATAAGGTATACCAACCAGACAGGCAGAAGAAAGAGCAGATCTATCATGTAAATTTAATTAAAGCATGGAAAGACAGGGAAGCTCTCCTAGCCCTAGGTGATCAACCACTTAAAAAAAGAGGGAGGCATAAGTGAAGTTCAGATACCTGAGTCCATGTTGGTGTCCCAACAGCAGGAGGTGAGGGGGTTTTTACAGTGCAATAAAGACTTCTTCTCAGACTTACCCAGCTGCACAAATGTAATTAAACATGACATTTTCACTGACACCAAGGTTTGAGTACGCCTTAAGCCTTATCATATTCCAGAGGCCGGTAGACAGGCAGTAACCGAGGAAGTTCAGAGGATGTTCGATCTTGGGGTGATAGAGAAGTCTAAAAGTGAATGGTGTAGTCCTATAGTCTTGGTTCCCAAACCAGATGGGTCCTTAAGATTTTGAAACTGAATGAGTTGTCAAAGTTTGATACATATCTCATGCCACGGGTTGATGAATTAGTGGAGAAGTTGGGCCCCACCAGGTACATAACCACTCTGGATCTCACTAGAGGGTATTGGAAGGTTTCCCTGACAGAGGAAGCAAAAGAGAAAACTGCTTTTGCAACACCTGAGGGGTTATGGCAGTATGTGCGGATGCCCTTTGGGTTAAATAGAGCTCCCGCTACATTCCAGCGGATGATGGATGAGATCTTTAGGCCGCATCAGTGTTATTCTGCAGCCTATCTAGATGATGTGGTTATTTGGAGCACAGATTGGGAAAGTCATCTACCCAAAATCCAGGTTGTCATAAACTCCATCAGAAACGCTGGCTTAAATGCAAATCCAAAGAAATGTGCCATAGGGCGGGGGCTAATCAAACCCCAGGTCCATAAGGTAGAAGCCATTTAAGACTGGCCTGCTCTGGCCACAAAGAAACAAGTTAGAACCTTCCTAGGCATGGTTGGGTATTTTTGGAGATTCATCCCAAACTTTGCCACAATGGCAGCACCTTTAACTGACCTCACCAAGGGCAAAAGCTCCTCGGTAGCGATTAAGTGGAATCCTGAGGCTGAAGCGGCTGAAGCAGCTTTCCAAAATCGAAAGGAAGCCCTGTGTAAAAAGCCTATGTTGGTGGCCCCATAATTTAACAAGGAGTTTGTGGTCCAGACCGATGCCTCGGGTATAGGTCTGGGGGCTGTCTTGTCACAAGAGGTAGGCGGAGAAGAACACCCGGTGGTCTGTTTGAGTCGGAAGCTGAGGAAAATTATAGTATTGTGGAGCGAGAGTGTTTGGCCATTAAGTGGGCCTTAGAGGCTCTATGATACTACTTGCTGGGGTTGCCACTTCCGACTCATAACAGACCATGCCCCCCTTAAAATGGATGGCCCAAGCTAAGGGCTGTAATGCAAGGGTTACCCGTTGGTTCCTGGCGCTCAACGATTTCTCTTTTAAAGTGGAGCACAAGGCGGGTTGTAACCAGAAAATTGCAGATGCCCTTTCTAGAACCCACTGTTTGATAGCCTTTGTTCAAACCCACGGGTTTAAACAGAGGGGGGAGGTATGTGACAGACAGCCCCTGTCAGTGATAGATGGGGTGTATCTAACAAGCAGGATCTTGAGGTTCTTAAGATAAAGGAGTGACAGTGAAAGGTCTGTAGGCAGCAAGGGGCTAAGCACTGGCCACACCTTGCTCCCTGACCTGGGGTATAATTTTGACTTACCTACGTGTAATAAGGGTTGGTGCTGAGAGAGGAGGAACAGGCTGTGAGGGAACATGCCTGCAAAGACTGAATCAGACTCCGTGAGGTCTATCTGTTAGCCAGGAGGTTTTATACCTGTAGTGGACTTTTGTTTGGGACTGTTTCCTACCCCTGCGAGGGAAACCTTTCTGTTATCCTTATTTGTGGAATGAATATACATGGGCAGGAAGCTCTTAACCTGACAGATGGCTGGACTACATGTTTGGGAACCTCTTCACTTGAAGCTAATCACTCCACAGTACTGATAAAGTCTGCCAACCACCCAATATCTGTGCCCTATATGTTAAGGCTCTTGCCCCTTTGAATCCTTTAGTGATAAAATCTCATGCTGAGGCGAAATCCACCACCAGCCCTAAGGACACACTTTCGCCCTCTAAAAATGACCTCAAACTCATTAAGGTCCCATATATGCTTGTCCCTTTAAAGCCAGGGTAGGGCTAAGGTCACTGCAGTGCTAATACCCAAACATAAGAATCCTGGAATATTTAGCAAATGTCAACTCAAAAAGACAAGGGAAACAACATAGTGCTCTCAGTAATCAAACATGTTTATTAGCCAGATTAGTCAGCCACTTACAGATCACGTAAGATCACTTTGAAACTCCTAAAAGTTTAGGTCAGCAAGGCTGCCTGCTAGGTAGGTGGGACTGTATATCAGCTTTCACTGCAGAGATCCACAGAGTCCCTCTTTTCTCCTCCACCCTCAACAGCATCTTCCCTAGGTTGTGCCCAATGTGTTTCATTGTTATTACATCATCAGAGACATCAAGCTAAGGAACTGGCTCATGTTTATATACAGATATCACTAACTTGGATTAATTAATCTTGGAAATCTATGTGAAAATAAAGATAGAATAAAAATGTTCCTAAAGGTATAGGCAGGCCCCACTCATTTTATGATGTCCCAGTTTAATTCTACAGTATTGTGCAGGCTGCAGCACTGCAATGCCGGTGGTGCCAGTCCATACCTTTTGATATTCTCATATGCTGCTATTCCCACGGTACCGTAATCTCTCAGGTTCGACGCATTTGAATGTCGATGGCCAATAGTAATATGAGAAAGAAAAGAAAATCTAGTGGATAACTGTAGCAGAATGTGTCACGTTTTGCAGATTACAATGGCATAGGAGTTCTGTGATTCAGAAGAGACCATCTAAAAGTCTGGGCAAGCGGTGCTGAAACCTGTTGAGCACCCTTAGGCTATTGACAGGTGTACCTGTAGACTAGGTAGATAGTGTCAGAGAGATAGGCTACTCACTGTGCTGCATCTCGTTCACTGCCCGTTAAAGGCAAGGGTAGGTCTATGGAAACTTGGGCTTCCAAAGTGGGTTGAATTAAATCAAACTGGGAGACTGGGGACTGACACACATACACCTACACAGGTTGAACTGGATGGACTATTGTCTTTATTCAACCTTACTTACTATGTACTATGTAACTACAGTCAGGTCCATAAATATTGGGACACCGACACAATTCTAAAATGTATGGCTTCATACACCATCATAATGGGATTTGAAATGAAACAAAATAGATGTGCTTTAACTGCAGACTTTAAGCTTTAACTTGAGGGTATTTACATCCACATCAGGGGAACGGTGTAGGAATTACAACAGTTTGTATATGTGCCTCCCACTTTTTAAGGAACCAAAAGTAATGGGACAATTGGCTGCTCAGCTGTTCCATGGCCAGGTATGTGTTATTCCCTCATTATGCCATTTACAAGGAGCAGATAAAAGGTCCAGAGTTAATTTCAAGTGTGCTATTAGCATTTGGAATCTGTTTCTGTCAACTCTCAATATGAGATCCAAAGAGCTGTCATCAGTGAAGCAAGCCATTATTAGGCTAAAAAAACAAAACAAACCCATCAGAGAGATAGCAAAAATATTAGGTGTGGCCAAATCAACTGTTTGGAACATCCTTAAAAAGAAAGAACGTACTGGTGAGCTCAGCAACACCAAAAGACCCGGAAGACCATGGAAAACAACTGTGGTGGATGACCAAAGAATTCTTTCCCTGGTGAAGAAAACAACCTTCACAACAGTTGGCCAGATCAAGAACACTCTCCAGGAGGTAGGTGTATGTATGTCAAAGTCAACAATCAAGAGAAGACTTCACCAGAGTGAATACAGAGGATTCACCACAAGATGTGAACCATTGGTGAGCCTCAAAAACAGGAAGGCCAGATTAGAGTTTGCCAAACAACATCTAAAAAAGCTTTCACAGTTCTGGAACAACATCCTATGGACAGATGAGACCAAGATCAACTTGTACCAGAGTGATGGGAAGAGACGAGTATGGAGAAGGAAAGGAACTGCTCATGATCCAAAGCATACCACCTCATCAGTGAAGCATGGTGGTGGTAGTGTCATGATGTGGGCATGTATGGCTGCCAATGGAACTGGTTCTCTTGTATTTATTGATGATGTGACTGCTGACAAAAGCAGCAGGATGTTGCAAGTGTTTTGGGCAATGTTATCTGCTCATATTCAGCCAAATGCTTCAGAACTCATTGGACGGCACTTCACAGTGCAGATGGACAATAACCTGAAACATACTGCGAAAGCAACCAAAGAGTTCTTTAAGGGAAAGAAGTGGAATGTTATGCAATGGCCAAGTCAATCACCTGGCCTCAATCCAATTGAGCATGCATTTCACTTGCTGAAGACAAAACTGAAGGGAAAATGCCCCAAGAAGAAGCAGGAACTGAAGACAGTTGCAGTAGAGGCCTGGCAGAGCATCACCAGTGATGAAACCCAGCATCTGGTGATGTCTATGCATTGCAGACTTCAGGCTGTAATTGACTGCAAAGGATTTGCAACCAAGTATTAAAAAGTGAAAGTTTGATTTATGATTGTTAATCTGTCCCATTACTTTTGGTCCCTTAAAAAGTGGGAGGCACATATAAAAACTGTTGTATTTTCTACACCGTTCACCTGATTTGGATGTAAATACCCTCAAATTAAAGCTGAAAGTCTGCAGTTAAAGCACATATTGTTTCATTTCAAATCCATTGTGCTGGTATATAGAGCCAAAAAGATTAGAATTGTGTTGATGTCCCAATATTTATGGACCTGACTGTATGTACTGTATATGTATTGACAGTGAAAAAGTTCTAAAATAGTTCCAGACCAAAAGGGAATATTAAAGCAAAAACTGATTTTTTTTTTTAACTTACTGTAAATCTTTTAATGGTCTATTATTTCTATGTATTTATTTATTATGACAAGAGTTCTTCTTTAAATGCTTACAGAGTAACTACACTTTTGTTGAGAAAAAGAAAAAGAAAAATTTCCACACTATTGCCTAAAATAATCTACAAAAAGCAACCGACACAATACTTAAAGAGGTTGTAACCCTCAAAAGAAAACCCTCCCAAAAAAAACCTGCTGCGACAAAGGTTACGAGCTAGTATATTATGAAGTACTTACCTTAGATTGAAGCTGTTGCAGCTGTCCCCGAACACTGCTGTCACGGCCGACATGTTTCCCAGAGCTTCTTCTTGGCAGGCTCCGGCGCTGTGATTGGCCAGAGCCGCAATGACGCCACTCATGGGCTTGCATGAGGGAGCTGCCGGTCACGGCACGGGCCCTGAAAAAACGGCACCAGCGCGCTGTTTCTATTAATTCTATGCGCCGATGATGTCGGCTGTAGCGTATATAGTGAATATCTCCTAAACTGTGCAAGTTTAGGAGATATTTACATTACAGACAGGTAAGCCTTATTATAGGCTTACCTGTAGGTGCAAGTGGTGTAAAATAGTTTACAACCGCTTTGAGTACAAAGTATATCTAAAATAATAAACTAAACAGTACAGTGCTATAAAAGAAACCATTGATTTGGATCATAAAATTAATCATGACAGTGAATATATTAAAAAAAATGTGCATGGGGCGCATGCGCGGCGCGATGCAGGGCGGCGGCTCCTTCTAACAGCTCCGCGGCTGCTATCCGGGGGATCGGAAATTCCGGGGATACATATCCAAACTACAAACCCCAAAAGTACCTACATCCCTGGCTGAATATCAGGTGCATGCCTGGAAGCAAAAAAGGACCGAAAAAACGCCGCTCTCAAAGCCATTTAACAACATATCTGCTCCGGTCACAGGAGAAGAACAACAGGATGTCACAAAATGGCGCCGGCTCCATGCTGCCTCAGAGAAGCTCCTCTTCTGCAAACGATCGTTCTCCAACCATACCAAACCGTGAGTACGATTCTACAACTATACCACATGCAGGCATCACTAAAGCAGACTTAGAGGATAGCTTGGCAGCGATTTATGAGAAATTAGCAGACAAAATACACAGAGAAGTCAGCAATTCCACAAATGCCTTATCTCAGGAGATTTCTGCACTGGGAAGTCGCACAGATATCCTTGAAACAAAACATGATGAATTGACTCTGGCACACAATGACTTAAGAAAAGATTATGAAACCTTGGCTGAAAATTTTGCGTATGTGCAAACACAAGTCGAAGATCTCGACAATAGAAATAGAAGGAATAATTTGCGCATTCGCGGGGTCCCAGAGTCAATTACAGATATATCCACCGCCATGTTGAAATTGTTTCATTCCCTCATTCCTGAAAAATCAGATGAGGCATTCTTATGTGACAGAATGCACAGAGCCCTACGGCCGAAACCACCTGCAGATAAACCCCCCAGAGACATCATTTTATGTCTGAAGGAGATCCTACGTGCCTCCAGAAACACCCAGAATATCAATTTGGAAGGAACAAAAATCCAAATATACCCTGACATCTCTCCAGCCACACTTGAGAGAAGGCGCAATATGAGAGAAGTTACCAGCATTCTTCAAAGCGCTAGAATCCGTTATAGATGGGGCTTCCCTTTCAAGCTCTCTGTTCCCCATAATGGTACGGTATACACAGTATACAATCTCACAGAAGGCAAAGATCTCCTCATTAAATTAGGCCTTTTGGATCCTGAACCAGCTTTACGTCTCCCGTCTACTCCCAGACCCTCTCCGATCTGGTCCACACCAGCATCAAGAAGAGATCAGAGAAATATGCGTCAATCCCCAAGAAACCTTCCTGTCTAACTTATTTAACAACTACAACGGATGACCACTTAAGATAACTATCTCTTTGAACTCAACTCTTTTTTGCTTTTTTTTTTTTTTTGCTCTTTTTTGCTTTTTTATCCCCTTCTTCAATCAAATCCGGCAATTTCACCATTGCCCAATAGATGTCGCTGTACTACAAGATTTCTACAGTCTTAGAACTGCCTAATCAACCACAATATTTGACACCAAAAATCACTACATGATCACTCCACCCATCTTATATTTTATGGTCTTCTCTCGCCCCCTTAAGTTGATCAAAAGATATGTTTTTCTTTTTCCCCACATGGACTCACATTGACTGTCGCGGCTTCTTTGTCCCCATCTGGTTAAGAAGATTAATCTCCCTAAATCTGTTGAAAATATCTTACATCTCTACCAAATATTTTATATGTTGATGTGCGCTCAGACATATGACAGACAGCACTCAGTTAATAGAGCTCCTTGGTTCACTCATACTGCCATTTAATGTGTAGCTGGGTGAACGTTGAGTACTCTATGCTTCTGTCATATCCTTTCGCATCCCATTTTACATATGCTATTTCTTACAGGCATGTATCATTAAGTTCTAATCATATGATTAATTTTACTGTCCGTCCCCCCGGACGCCGTGGCTGGATTGTCCCCCACCTGTCAGTAATGATGAGACTTGGCTACCATTCCCAGCCCATTTCTCTAGAAATGCTCACCATGCTGACAGGATGTGGACGATTTAGTCCACCAAAAAAAGGTTCTTGGTCGTTTGATATAATTTCACTCGACCCCTTGGTTGTAGTCATACAACTCTGTTTGTTGTTCTTTTTTATATACATACCTTCATTTTGCATACGCAGTAATATGTTTGGAAGGAAAATGAAGTTCACTAAACTGTTTGCTCTTTCTATATGTATTGAATGTTTTCCCAGTTCTCTCCACTTATGCGGGAATGATGTCACAGGGAGCGCGGTGGTCGAACGTGCAGTCTTCTGTCAATTTACATTCATACTCGTCCGCAGGATATACGGTAACCCCTTTTTTAATATTCAGCTGCAAACATTTTTCTGCTCATATAGTCACTCCATTTTGATATTAAAATGGACCTAAAAATAATTTCACACAATGTCCAGGGCTTCAACTCTCCCCACAAGAGAAAGAAAGCCTTTAATTTTTATAAAAGATTGGGGGCGGACATCATCCTTATGCAGGAGACGCACTTCTCGGCCGCCAACCACCCTCAATTCTTTAACAAGGCATACAATCAATCCTTTTATACTACCTTTTCAAATAAAACCAGAGGCGTAGCTATATTCATAAAAAACTCCATCATATTTGACACACAACATATATACAAGGACCCATCAAGCAGATATATAATTATAAAAGGTACAATCAACAACCGAGCAATAACTATAGTCTCTCTTTATGCCCCGAATGATGCTCACACAACCTTTTTCAAGGAACTATTTAATACCCTAGACAAATACAACTCTCCTCACATGATAGTCGGAGGAGACTTCAATCTAGCTGCTAACTCGCTACTAGACAGAAGTAATAACTCCCCTACAGCTAGATCCTTCACTAAAACGATCACTAAATCACTGTATAACCGCCAACTCTTGGACACATGGAGAGCACATAACATTGGCACCAAAGCTTACACATTTTACTCGGCCCCCCATAATAGCTATGCTAGGTTAGACTATATTTTCACAACCCCTATAATTCTCGCCAATTCATCCAATGCTAATATATACCCCTGCCCTTGGTCTGACCACCAAATTGTCACTTTTAACACCTCAAGTATCAGACTTCATAACACTCCACATAACTGGAGAATTAACGATTCTCTTTTATCTGACCCACAAATTCTACAACAAGTTCAGAAACATATAAAGGAATATTTCGATACCAACAACACTCCAGACATTCTTCCCTCCACCCTGTGGACAGCCCATAAAGCGGTGATTAGAGGCAATCTCATAGACATCGCTTCAAGAAAAAATAAGGCTAAAATATCAGATATCAAAACCCTATCAAGGGAATTAAACCAACTGTACAACAACCCACATCACCTCCATTCACCTACAGTTATAAGCCAAATCAGAAATAAAAGACTAGCCCTAGACGCACTTCTCTCCCAAGAGTCAGAAAAACAAATTAGATTTTCCAAATCTAAGTTTCTTCTAAACAACAACACCACTTCTAAGATCTTCGCTAGTAAACTAAATCAATCCACAAAACCTCCTCACGTTTATAAACTGAGAGATAGCGATGGTAACACTGTCTCCCATCCCAACAAAGTACAACAAATTTTTCTAAAATTTTATAAGAATCTTCTCTCTAACTCGCACACAACCTCCCCCAATATTATCACTAACTGGCTTGACTCTCTAAATATTCCTTCCCTATCACCACAACAAACAGAACTTCTCAATTCTCCTTGCACAGTAGAAGAAATTCAAAATATAATCAAATCATTAAAATCCTCCACGGCCCCCGGCCCTGATGGTTATTCTTCTATCTACTACAAAAAATTCACTGACATTCTATCCCCACATTTATGCACCCTTTTTAATCACATACTTAAAGGTAATTTCTTTCCGGAGGAGATGCTCCTAGCAAACATGTCCCTTCTCCCCAAACCAGAAAAAGATCATTCCCTTCCTCAAAATTACCGTCCTATATCCGTTTTAGACAATGATCTTAAAATTTTTGGCCGTCTCTTAGCAGACAGACTTGCTAAAGTAATCAATTCCCTAATACATCCGGACCAAACGGGGTTTATGCCTCACCGCCATATTACGGATAATATTAGACTAGTAATAAACATAATTCAAGACTCTAACTATAACTCCCGCCCGGTTAGCCTTTTAAGTTTGGATATTAACAAGGCTTTTGATAGCGTAGGTTGGTCCTACCTAGATCTCACACTTAAAAAATTTGGTATTAATGACTCCTTTTTCCACGGCTTTAAAGCCCTATATCATCTCCCCCAAACGAGAATTAAAATTCCAGGCGCCAACTCAGAATTTTTCCCATTATACCGCGGCACAAGACAGGGTTGCCCCCTATCTCCCCTATTATTCGCCCTAGCATTAGAACCTCTCGCGATACATATAAGAGATAACAACAATATTAAAGGTTACATTAAAGATCAGAAAGAATATAAGCTTAGCCTCTATGCGGATGACTCCATTCTATTCTTATCTGACCCAGTTAGATCTATCCCAACTCTGATACATACTCTAGACACATTTCATCGGATATCTGGTCTCAAAGTAAACCTTTCCAAATGTTCTATACTACCTATCAACATACCTACCGATACCTCCCAATATATTAAGGATAATTTCCCATTCACCTGGTCCCCCCTCACTTTTAGATATCTAGGTATCCAAATCACCCCAAAATTTAACACACTATACCAACAAAATTATCCACCCTTATTCTCGCATATCAGGAAACTTTTAAAATCATGGTCTTCCCTCCATATATCCTTTCTAGGCAAGTTATGTGCCATTAAGATGACAATTCTGCCCAAATTATTATTTCATTTTCGCTCACTCCCGATCAATATCCCAAAATACAAGCTTGAGAGTATACAAAAAAAAAATTAACTTGTTTATTTGGTCAGGTAAGAAACCCAGATGCAATCTATTGACCTTATATAGATCCTCCAAGACAGGAGGGTTTGGACTACCCAACATCT
>BLSH010123253.1:553380-570352 GCA_018402905.1 Glandirana rugosa | reverse complement strand
CTGGTACCCTCCAGTGTCCTGGAGGTCAACGTACGTTAGTAGGTATTTTATCGTGATTTATCCCTTACATAATCAGAACACGTAACCCATCCCCACAGACCATACCTAACCTTGTCATTCGTATAAACACCTCAATTTAACCAAACAGATAAATATTTAAATCTTTAGGACAGTAACCGATTCAAGGTTTAGTGAAATTGCATTAACGTAAGGGTCTTTTACACTTATTCACATGGATGACGTAATGTAGGAGACTTCGTACAGACCCCCCTTGTTCCCATGTAGTCTAAATTGATGATAAATAACTCTCACAAATGTAATCATGCTACAGCCTTCAGAGAAACACCAACCAAACTCCTAACTAGATGGTATCTCACACCTGCTAAGTTAAATCTGATGTACCCTTGTTCCCCCCAGACATGCTTCAGAGGATGTAATGCAGTAGGTACACTTATTCACATTTTCTGGGAATGCAATTACGTTAAAGTGATTTGGAACTTAGCCAATGACAGGATTTCTAAATTTATAAATAGACAAACCAATTTAACTCCACAAATATGCTTACTGTTCCAATCCATACCAGACACCCCTACCCAATGCACAAGACTAATACATTCCCTATTTAGTGCTATTTTATGGATGATTGCATGCAACTGGAGGTCCTGTGACCTCCCATGGTCACAGGTTCTCCATAGAATGGATCAGGTCAGAATCACGGAACTTATTCACCACACCCTGCAAGACTCTCGACACATTCATAAAGAAAAGTGGTCTTACTGGGATATAATGTGACATGCTCATGTTGTTATTTATACTGCATATTTGCATATTATCCTCCAACTATGAAACTACTATTACAGTTATAGTGTAAAACGTTATAAGTTTCTCACCACTTTTAAAGATATCTTGTATGTGATATTATCATCTTCTCCTAATATGTCAATTAATTATGTAGCACATAATATGACACTGGTTTATGTATGTTACCTCCTTTATCTCCTTCCAATAAAAAATTTTGAAAACAAAAAAAAAAAAAAATGTGCATAAAATCTTCTAAAATATAAACACAAATAATAACAAATATATGTGCATGAGTTCTTAAAAACAAAAATGCATTATTTAAATATACATAAAATCCTTAAAACAAAAATGCATAATGAACAAACATGCAATTCCCAGGGATTAGCTAAATTAGGCATTACTCTCAAATACTGTATATATAGAAATAGAAATAATCCCAATAGCAGAGAAAGTCTTTCAGAGGTTCAATATAGATGTGCATTGAGGAGAAACTTAAAAACCTGCACATCCCAAAAGAAAGCTTATGATGTACCATGTCACCTGGGTGCAGAAAACGGCAACCTTACAGCCTTAATGGATACCCACATGGACCCCCACTTGTCAGGAAAGGACATTCCCACCATAGTGAAGATCCATATGAACAGCAAAGCATTTATTGAACCATTGCACTTACAGCTGAGCCCCTGATGAGATCACCTACAATGAAACGTGTAGGGTGGAGGCAGGATGTATGAAGCCCCATGCCCAAAGCACTCGCAGCCATCTTGGAGACTGGAATTCAAAGTATTTTCCTAGTGAACTTTATATGCTCTGTTCATGTTGGATCCTGTAAGTGCAATAATTCAATAAATGCATGAAGGTAAAAAACCTTCAGTGTGCAGCTCCCCCTAATACTTACCTAAGCCTGATCTCAATTCAGCAATGTGGACAAGAGCAGCAGCTTCCCCAGGTCTCTCCCTCTTCATTGGCTGAGATGCAACAGCAGTAGCCATTGTCTCCCGCTGCTGTCAATCACAGCCAGTGAGGAGGAGGTGGGGGCAGGGCTGAGTCACACTCATTGTGTCTTATGGAGAGAGATCAGGCCTCGGGAGCGAGCACGCACAAGTGCCCCATAGCAAGCGGCTTGCTTGGCAGAGCAGAGGGGCCCAGAATGCTGTCAGGGTACCTGAGAAGGTGATTGAGGCTGCTCTGTGCAAAACTATTACAAGACAGAATGGCTCCAATGGCTCCTACAGGCACCGCTATGCACCCCTATGTCACTGCCTGTTCTTGGGTTTCGGGCATGCATTTGCGCCCCCGCCGCCTACCCCCCCGTGACACAATGAGAGACTGTCAGCAGATCCAGGCCAGTGATTCATGGCTGAGACATGCTGATCGGTTGTGTTAAATTACAGCCCAGAGCCCTATGTTGATAAACAACACAGGGCTTTGAACAGAGGGAGCAATGTCTTTGTTTCTTCGATCTGTAGTAAAAATCAGCATGCATTACACACATTATACATCATTAGGCACACAATTAACCCCTGATTGCCCCAGATGTTAACCCCTTCCCAACCAATGTCATTACTACAGTGACAGTGTATATTATTAACACTGATCACTGTATTAGTGTCACTGGAGATGTCAGTGGCAGTTAGTCAGTTCCCACAAAGTGTCAGTTAGTGTCAAATTAACCACCGCACTATTAAAGTCCCAGTATAAGTCACTGTCCGCCACTATTACTTGTTTAAAAATAAAACACATAAATACAAATTCCACTTTATATATCATTGTTTGTAGATACTATAACTTTCACACAAACCAATTAATATACACGTTTTGGATTTTTTTTTTATCAATATCATGTAACAGAATACATTTTGGCCTAAATATATGAAAAAATTGATTCTTAAATTTTTTTTATTGAATACGTTTTATAGCAGAAAGTATAAAATATTGTTTTTTTTTTTAAATGTCGGTCTTTTTTCATGTATATGATAAAAAAGTGAAAACCCAGTAATGAGCAAATACCACCAAAAGAAAAAATAATATAAATGTAATTTGCGGCGCAGTGCCAAATGGCAAAAAAATGGTCTGGACATGGTAAAATCTTCCAGAGTAAACAAAGGGGAAAGATAAATTATCGTTATGTACACATACATGTCCGTACGTGTCTTGTGTTTAAGCACATCTATACTCAAGTATTTTACTCACTTAAGACAGACCAGAGATGAGCCATAAAGATAGCAGCACATAAAACTTGGTGAGGGAGATCCTTGAGGTCCGTTGTTTAACCATTCAGTCCTGCTGTGGATGCCACGGATCTTTGGGAACATAGAAGGATTGATCTGCTATCCCCCTAAGACCCTGCAGAGGGCTATATCTGCCAGCGAGTTTGACCCTTACTAATGATAGTGGGTCTGCGTTTCTGGTAAGGGTTTTTATATACCCCTTTCTTGTCACTGGAGGTGTCTACATGATTTTTGGTGGTGGAAAATCAGAGTGAACCTGTTTCTTCCTTGAATTTGCACAGGACTTTGGATGTTTTTTCATTATTTTCACCTAATTTTTAATACGGCTTTCTAACACAAAAATTGGGACTATTCAATTTTATTTTTAAATTTTATTTTCATATTTTTTTCACAATATGTCCTTACAGTATTGTATATGATTAATGAGTTGTTTTATTTATTTATGAATTTGTATTTCACATGCATTATAAGAATTTATGTTTAATATCGCTGCCTAGGGGTTTCTCCTGCTAGTTTGGGATTAAGCACAGTTTATGCACTTAATAAGTGTATTTCACAAGCACTATATGAATATGGTTGATATCCCCACTTAAGGGTTTACTCTGCTAGTTTGGGATTAAGCACATTTTATGCACCTTTTGGTTAGTGCAACAATCTTTTTTAATTTGATCAAGTATTTTACTGATCATTACGCAGGAACATATGTTTAATAACATTAGTAAAACTTTTACGGATGTGTGAATGAAGCCTTAACCACTTCCTTACTGGGAACTTAAACCCCCCTCCTGCCTGGACCAATTTTCTGCTTTCAGCGCTGTCGCTCTTTGAATGACAATTGCGCGGTCGTATGACCCAAACAAAATTGGCGTCCTTTTTTTCCCACAAATAGAGCTTTCTTTTGTTGGTATTTGATCCCCTCTGCAGTTTTTATTTTTTCCGCTATAAACGAATAAAGAGCGACGATTTTGAAAAAAGAACAATATTTTTTACTTTTTGCTATAATAAATGTCCAAAAATAAAAAATAAGAAAACAAATTTATTCATCAGTTTAGGCCAATATATATTCTTTTACATATTTTTGGTAAAAAAAATCACAATCGGCGTATATTGATTGGGTTGCACAAAAGTTATAGCGACTACAAACTATGGCGTTTTTATTTATTTTTATTTTTTTACTGCTAATGGTAGTGATCTGCGATTTTTAGCGGGACTGCGATATTGCAGCGGACACGTTGGACGTTTTTGACACTTTTTTGGGACCAATGACATTTATACAGCGATCAGATCTAAAAATATACACTGATTACTGTATAAATGTCATTGGCAGGGAAGGGGTTAACACTAAGGGGGCAGTGAAGGGGTTAAAAGTGTTCCCTGGGTGTGTTCTAACTGTGGGTGGGCGGGTTTGGCAGGGGCATGACAGATCTAACTGATCCCAGTGACAGGGATCAGTAGATCTGGCATGGCCCCCTCACAGAACGGGGAACCGCCGTGTTTACAACGGCGGTTCCCCATTCCTGCTCTCTGTGAGGAGATTGTGGGTCTCCGGCGGACATCGGGTCCGCTTGACCCGCGGTCACACTCACGCGGCGTGCGGGAGCGCATGAGCATGCCCAGCACGAGCTGAAGGGGAGGACATCTATTGACGGCCTCCCGGTATTTTAGAGCCGCACTGTAGCCATCATTCGGCTATGGCATGGATGGGAAGAGGTTAATGTAGACACCTGTTATTTCCCCAGTTGCTCAGTATAGATCCCTATCTGAAAAACTAAGGTGTCCATTTATCAATGTTTACCCAAGATTCACACAAATTTCACCATTCAACTAAAGACTCCATTAGAAAAATGTGTGAATTTCAGGTGAAGTTAAGTTTATGTGAATCTTGGGTTAACACATTGTTAATTAGACCCCGACATATAATGAAAAGTTCAAATTCTGAGGCAAATGACTGGTACTGTATGCATTTTGTAGGTAGCTGAAATGGAAATATCCTGTTTTATCTACATATATTTAACTTTTAAGAGGCGAGACTGATTAGATCTGAGTGGGGGTTAGGTTTGCCACCTCATCCCTTTAAAACCGAACACATATTAATTACACAGGTTCTGAGGCTAATTTATTGCAGATAAGGCAATAAGTGAATTTAATTACCACCTTAATCGGCCACAGAACCTGTATAATTCATATATGTTCTGTTTTAAAATGATAAGGTGGCCAGGGCCGCCATCAGGAGGGGACAACCCATACACTTATAGTAGTCCCGGCCACCCCGCAGGGGCGGGAGAAGGCAGTGGGGGGGGGGGGTGCAGTGTGGCTGCACTGACTTTCTCTATATGCGCAGTACAGGAGTCTGCAACAGCTGCTGCTCTATGCCTTTGTCAATGAGCTTATATTGGGCTCATTACTGCCACCTCTGGCTATTCCCTGCATGTGCGCTCCTGGTGTGTGCGCTGCTTGTACTGTATTCTGGACCTGTCGTGGCTGGTGCTCAATAATTTGGGGGTAAAACAATTACTTTTGCATGTCAGCACAGAGTGACTCCATGGACATGTAAAGGTATCCCGTGCCTCATTACTTTATGATTAGAACAAAAATTGGAAATAGGAAGAGTGGGACTTTCAGGGCACCAAACTACAAATACTCATAGGTAATTAAAAAGATTGAACTGTATTAAAGTATCATTAAAAACAATATGTGCATATAGTACATAGTACGTTAAAAAACCCCATCCAAATGTTAGCTGGTAATGCCAATACCCCTCAATGTAAAGGTAGGGAGCCTCCCAAACACTGTAAAAAGTAATATATATATGGAGCACCACCGTTTCCTAATTGTAAACAGTGTAACACGATGGCTACTTGAGAGGTGATGGCTTCCAGCTACATAAGTAGAGCTTGGCTCGACATGTTTTGCGTCACAAAAACACTTCCTCGGGAGCTTAAAAAGTTAATTCTATTTCATACTCTATGGAAGTAAGCACAAAACATGATCACAAAAACCGTCTTTTGCAATTGTTCAGGATATAAGATCTATAAACAGACAAATGCTATATACATCAAAAATACCAGTGTACACTTACAGAAACAGACGTGGATCAAGTAAGAAAGGGGGCAGAACGGATGATGCAACAAACCCCCCTACAAGTAGGCAGACATGGGGATACACCTAGGTAGATGGTGCATAGGTATAAATTAATGTTTACATATCAATCAGTATACTACAAAGTGAAAGCCCCAAATGGCACACTTACACAGAGAATAGCACTATTTTAACCCAGGAGTGGAGGTATGGATTGTGTAGTGGGATTCTGGCTAAGGGCAAGCAGGTCCTGAAAAATATACATATAAACGTTATTCTATTAAACATGTACAGTATCTCACAAAAGTGAGTAAACCCCTTGCATTTTTGTAAATATTTTATTATATCTTTAAATGTGACAATACTGAAGAAATGACACTTGTAAAGTAGTGAGTGTACAGCTTGTATAACAGTGTAAATTTGCTGTTCCCTCAAAATAACTCAACACACAGCCATTAATGTCTAAACCGCTGGCAACAAAAGTGAGTACACCCCTAAGTGAAAATGTCCAAATTTGGCCCAAAGTGTCAATATTTTGGGTGGCCACCATTATTTTCCAGCACTGCCTTAACCCTCTTTGACATGGAGTTGCCACTGGAGTCCTCTTCCACTCCCCCTTGACGACATCATGGAGCTGTTGGATGTTAGAGACCTTGCACTCATCCAACTTCTGTTTCAGGAAGCCCCACAGATGCTCAATAGGGTTTAGATCTGGAGACATGCTTGGCCAGTCCATCACCTTTACCCTCAGTTTCTTTAGCAAGGCATTGGCCGTCTTGGAGGTGTGTTTGAGGTCATTGTCATGTTGGAATACTGCCCTGTGGCCCAGTCCCTGAAGGGAGATCATGCTCTGCTTCAGTATGTCACAGTACATGTTGGAATTCATGGTTTCGTCAATGAGCTGTAGTTCCCAAGTGCCGGCAGCACTCATGCAGCCCCAGACCATGACACTCCCACCACCATGCTTGACTGTAGGCAAGACACACTTGTCTTTATACTCCAGTCCTCACCTGGTTGCCGCCACACACGCTTGACACCATCTGAATCAAATACGTTTATCTTGGTCTCGTCTCACCTGGACTACAGGACATGGTTCCAGGAATCCATGTCCTTAAACTGTTTTCAGGTTTTCTTGTACATCATCTTTAGAAGAGGCTTCCTTCTGGGACGACAGCCATGCAGAACAATTTGATGCAGTGTGCAGCGTACAGTCTGAGCACTGACAGGCTGACACCCCTTCAACCATTGCAGCAATGCTGGCAGCACTAATACATCTATTTCCCAAAGACAACCTCTGGATATGAGGCTGAGCACGTGCACTCAACTTCTTTGGTTGATCATGGCAAGGCCTGTTCTGAGTAGAACCTGTCCTGCTAAACTGCTGTATGGTCTTGGTCACCATGCCATTCTTTTTTTCAGATCCTCAGAGAGTTCTTTGCCATGAGGTGCCATGTTGAACTTCCAGTGACCAGTATGAGAGAGTGAGAGTTATAACACCAAATTTAACACACCTGTTCCCCATTCACACCTGAGACCTTGTAACACTAACAAGTCACATGACACCGGGGAGGTAAATGGCTGTCATAAGGAAATGATTCCGGATGGCTGCACTTCCAAAAATCCTTTTATTAACGCTTCATATGACAAGTGGGAATGGTACTGTTTGTACTGAAATAAAAAATATGCAACATGCATGTGCAAAATGTGACAGTGAATTAAAGTGTTTGTTCACCAATGCTAGAAGTCTGCCAAGCAAAATAGGTGAGTTGGAAGCTCTGGTGCACGAGGAGAACTATGATTTGGTATTGCTGAATCTTGGCTTCATTCTTCAGATGACTGGGCTATTAATATTCCTGGCTATGCTCTCTTTCAGAAAGAAAGGGTTAGACAGAGGGGTGGTGATGTCTGTCTTTATGTGAGAAGTGATCTCAAAGCGAGTGTGAAAGAGGTCTTAGTTTATGGAGAGTGTGATGAGTCTGAAGCATTATGGGTAGATCTGTAGATGGGTGTGCATACTACAAAGGTTATCATTGGAGTTTGTTATAGACCTCCCAGTGTTAAAGTGGTTGTCAACCTGTGACAACCACTTTAACCTACAGGCAAGCCTAGAATAAGGCTTACCTGTAGGCACCCTGCATATCTCCCAAACCTGCACGGTTCAGGAGATATGCAGTGTTCTGCTTGTGCCAACGTCATTTTTTTTAAAAAATTTGGCACGGGGTTCTCCTTAAATTCCATACCAGACCGGAAGGGCCTGGTTTGGATTTTGGGGGGAACTGCACGTGATTTTTTTTTTTCCTGGCACGGGGTTCCCCTTAAATTCCATACCAGACCTGAAGGGCCTGGTTTTGATTTTGGGGGATACCGCACGTCATTTTTTTGTTTTATTTGGAGCGGGCCCTGCTGTTGTAAATTAGTTCAAAAGTTGTGATAAAATCCCCCAGTCAAACAGGTGGCGAAAAATTGGGCCTTGTGTGTTGGCGTTGTCAGAACACTGTAACCCCTTGCAGTTACTCTTGTTGGACGGAGGAACTGGGCCTGATGTTGTAAATTAGCTTACAAATTCTGACGAAAGACCCCAGTCAAACAGGTGGCAAAAAATTGGGCCTTGGGTGTTGGCGGTGCCAGAACACCGTAACCCCTTGCAGTTGCTCTTGTTGGACGGAGGAACTGGGCCTGATGTTGTAAATTAGTTTACAAATTCTGATGAAAGCCCACAGTGAAACAGGTGGCCAAAAATTGGGCCTTGCTTGTTGGTGGTGCCAGAACACTGTAGCCCCTTGCAGTTACTCTTGTTGGACGGAGGAACGGGGCCTGATGTTGTAAATTAGTTTAACCACTTAAGCCCCGGAGCCCTTTTTTACACTTCTTGTTTACAAGTTAAAATCATTTTTTTGCTAGAAAATTACTTAGAACCCCCAAACATTATATATTTTTTTCAAACAACCTAGAGAATAAAATGGCGATCGTTGCAATACTATTTGTCACACGGTATTTGCGCAGCGGTCTTTCAAGCGCAATTTTCTGGGAAAAAAAATATATTTTTTGAGTTAAAAAATAAGACAACAGTAAAGTTAGATCAATTTTTTTGTATATTGTGAAAGAGGATGTTACGCCAAGTAAATAGATACCATATGTGTTAGGGTTGAAAATTGCGCACACTTTCGGAATGGCGACAAACTCGGGTACTTAAAAATCTCCATAGGTGACGCTTTAAAAATTTTTTACGGTTACCAGGTTAGAGGTGCAAAGGAGGTCTTTTGCTAGAATTACTGCTCAAACTCTGGTGATTGCAGTGATACCTCACATGTGTGGTTTGAACACCGTTTTCATATGCGGGTGTGACTTACATATGCGTTTTCTTTGCTGCGCGAGCTTCCAGTTACGGTGGCACTTTAATTTTTTTTTTTTTATTTATTTTATGTTTTTCCTCTTAACACTGTTCCTTTAAAAATAAAAAAATCTGATCACTTTTATTGCTATCACAAGGACTGAATAGGCTGCATTGGTGAGCACTGAACAGACTACTGGGCACTGAACAGGCTGCATTGGTGGGCACTGAACAGGCTGCTGGGCACGGAACAGGCTGCTGGGCACTGAACAGGCTGCTGGGCACTGAACAGGCTGCATTGGTGAGCACTGAACAGGCTGCTGGGTACTGAAAAGGCTGCATTGCTGGGTGCTGAACAGGCTGCTGGGTGCTGAACAGACTGCTGGGCACTGAACAGGCTGCTGGGCACTGAACTGTCTGCATTGGTGAGCACTGAACAGACTGCATTGGTGAGCACTGAACAGCCTGTATTGGTGAGCAGTGAACAGGCTGCTAGGCACTGAACAGGCTGCGTTGGTGGGCACTGAACAGGCTGCATTGGTTTGCACTGAACAGGCTGCTAGGCATTGAACATGCTGCATTGGTGGGCACTGAACAGGCTGTTGGGCACTGAACAGGCTGCATTGGTGGGCACTGAACAGGCTGCATTGGTGAGCACTGAACAGGCTGCATTTGTGAGCACTGAACAGGTTGGTAGGCACTGAACAGGCTGCATTGGTGGGCACTGAACAGGCTACATTGGTGAACACTGAACAGGTTGCTGGGCACTGAACAGACTGTGTTGATGAGCATGGAAAAGGCTGCTGGGCACTGAACAGGCTGGGTTGGTGGGCACTGAACAGGCTAGATTGGTGGGCACTTAACAGGCTGCATTGGTGGGCACTGAACAGGCTACATTGGTGAGCACTGAACAGGCTGCTGGGTACTGAACAGGCTGCATTGGTGAGCACTGAACAGGCTGCTGGGCACTGAACAGGCTGCATTGGTGGGCACCAAACAGGCTGCTGGGCACTGAATAGGCTGTGTTGGTGGGCACTAAACAGGCTGCCGGGCGCAGAACAGACATTTGCTGACACCGAAAAGGCTACATTGATGAGCACTGAACAGGCTGCTGAGCACCGAATAGGCTGCATTGGTGAGCACTGAAGAGGTTGCTGGGCACTGAACAGGCTGCATTGGTGCGCACTGAACAGGCTGCATTGGTGAGCACTGAGCAGGCTGCATTGGTGAGCACTGAGCAGGCTGCATTGATGAGCACTGAACAGGCTGCTGGGCACTGAACAGGCTGCGTTGCTGAGCACTAAACAGGCTACATTGGTGAGCACTGAACAGGTTGCTGGGCACTGAACAGGCTGCGTTGGTGGGCACTGCATAGGCTGCTGGGCACTGAACTGGCTGCATTGGTGGGCAGCACTGAACAGGCTGCGTTGGTGGGCACTAATCAGGGTGCATTGGTGTGCACTGAACAGGCTGCGTTTTTGGGCACTGAACAGGCTACATTGATGGGCACTGAACAGGGAGCATTGATAGGCACTGAACAGACTGAGCTGATCGGCACTGAACAGGCTGCATTGGTGGGCACTGAACAGGCTGCATTGATGGACACTGGTGAGGCTGCATTGATGGACACTGGTGAGGCTGCATTGATGGGGCTGAGCTGCTGAGCACTGAACAGGCTGCATTGGTGGGCACTGAACAGGCTGCATTGGTGGGCAATGAACGGGCTGCATTGGTGGGCACTGAACATGCTGCATTGGTGATCATTGAAAAGGCTAAGCTGATGGGCACTGAACAGGCTGCGTTTGTGGGCACTGAACAGTCTGAGCTGCTGGGCACTGAACAGCCTAAGCTGATGGGTACTGAACAGGCTGCAATGATGGGTCCTGAACAGGCTGCATTGATGGGCACTGAACAGGCTGCATTGATGGGCACTGAACAGACTGAGCGGATGGGCACTGAACAGGCTACATTAATGGGCACTGAACAGGCTGCATTGATGGACACTGGTGAGGCTGCATTGTTGGGCACTGTCCAGGCTTCATTGATGGACACTGGTGAGGCTGCATTGATGGGCTCTGATCAGGCTGCATTGATGGACACTGGTGAGGCTGCATTGATGGACACTGGTGAGGCTGCATTGATGGGCACTGGTAAAGCTGAGCTGATGGGCACTGGTGAGGCTGCATTGATGGGCACTGGTGAGGCTGAATTGGATGGGCACTGGTGAGGCTACATTGGATGGGCACTGTTGATGCTGCATTGATGGGCACTGATCAGGCTGGATTGATAGGCACTAGTGAGGCTGCATTAATGGGCCCTGGTGAGGGTGTATTGATAGGCACTGATGAGGCTACATTGATGGACACTGATGAGGCTGAGCTAATGGGCACTGATGAGGCTGAGCTGATGGGCACTGCTGAGGCTGCATTGATGGGCACTGATCAGACTGCATTGATGACCACTGAACAGTCTGCTGGGCACTGAACAGGCACCATTGGTGGCCACTGAACAGACTGCTGGGGGCTAAACAAGTTGCTGGGAACGAAACATGCTGCTGGGCACTAAACAGGCTGCATTGGTGAGTATTGAATAGATTGCATTGGTGAGCACTGAACAGGTTGCTAGGCACTGAACAGGCTGCGTTGGTGGGCACTGAACAGGCTGCATTGGTGGGCACTGAACAGGAAGCTGGGCACTGAACCGGCTGCTGGGCACTGAACAGGCTGCATTGGTGGGCACTGAACAGGCTCCTGGGTGCTAAACACGTTGTTGGGCACGGAACATGCTGCTGGGCACTGAACAGGCTGCATTGGTGCGCACTAAACAGGTTGCATTGGTGAGCACTGAACAGGCTGCATTTGTGAGCACTGAACAGGCTGGTAGGCACTGAACAGGCTGCATTGGTGGGCACTGAACAGGCTACATTGGTGAGCACTGAACAGGCTACATTGGTGAACACTGAACAGGTTACTGGGCACTGAACAGGCTGTGTTGGTGAGCACTGAACTGGCTGCTGGGCACTGAACAGGCTGGGTTGGTGGGCACTGAACAGGATACATTGGTGGGCACTTAACAGGCTGCATTGGTGGGCACTGAACAGGCTGCATTGATGGGCACTGAACAGCCTGCATTGGTGAGCACTGAGCAGGCTGCATTGCTGGGCACTGAACAGGCTACATTGGTGAGCACTGAACAGGCTGCTGGGCACTGAACAGGCTGCATTGGTGGGCACTGTACAGACTGCTGGGCACTGAACTGGCTGCATTGGTGGGCAGCACTGAACAGGCTGCGTTGGTGGGCACTAATCAGGGTGCATTGGTGGGCACTGAACAGGCTGCGTTTTTGGGCACTGAACAGGCTACATTGATGGGCACTAAACAGGGAGCATTGATGGGCACTGAACAGACAGAGCTGATGGGCACTGAACAGGCTGCATTGATGGGCACTGAACAGGCTGCATTGATGGACACTGGTGAGGCTGCATTGATGGCCACTGGTGAGGCTGCATTGATGGACACTGGTAAGGCTGCATTGATGAACACTAGTGAAGCTGCACTGATGAGGCTGAGCTGCTGAGCACTGAACAGGCTGAGCTGCTGGGCACTGAACATGCTACATTGGTGGACACTGAACAGGCCGCATTGTTGGGCACTGGACAGGCTGCATTGGTGGGCAATGAACATGCTGCATTGGTGAGCACTGAAAAAGCTGAGCTGCTGGGCACTGAACAGGCTGAACTGCTGGGCACTGAACAGGCTGCATTGGTGGGCACTGAACAGGCTGCATTGGAGGGCAATGAACAGGCTGCATTGGTGAGCACTGAAAAGGCTAAGCTGATGGGCACTGAACAGGTTGTGTTGGTGGGCACTGAACAGGCTGAGCTTCTGGGCACTGAACAGTCTGAGCTGCTGGGCACTGAACAGCCTAAGCTGATGGGTACTGAATAGGCTGCAATGATGGGTACTGAACAGGCTGCATTGATGTGCACTGAACAGGCTGCATTGATGGGCACTGAACAGACTGAGCTGATTTGCACTAAACAGGCTACATTAATGGGCACTGAACAGGCTGCATTGATGGACACTGGTGAGGCTGCATTGATGGGCACTGGTCAGGCTGCATTGATGGACCCTGGTGAGGCTACATTGATGGGCACTGATCAGGCTGCATTGATGGACACTGGTGAGGCTGCATTGATGGGCACTGGTAAAGCTGAGCTGATGGGCACTGGTGAGGCTTCATTGATGGGCACTGGTGAGGCTGCATTGGATGGGCACTGGTGAGGCTGCATTGGATGGGCACTGTTGATGCTGCATTGATGGGCACTGATCAGGCTGCATTGATAGGCACTGGTGAGGCTGCATTAATGGGCCCTGGTGAGGCTGTATTGATAGGCACTGGTGATGCTGCATTGATGGACACTGGTGAGGCTACACTGATGAGGCTAAGCTGATAAGCACTGATGAGGCTACATTGATGGACACGGATGAGGCTGAGCTGATGGGCACTGATGAGGCTGAACTGATGGGCACTGATGAGGCTGAGCTGATGGGCACTGATGAGGCTGAGCTGATGGGCACTGCTGAGGCTGCGTTGATGGGCACTGATCAGGCTGCATTGATGACCACTGAACAGGCTGCTGGGCAATGAACAGGCTGCATTGGTGAGCACTGAACAGGCTGCTGGGCACTGAACAGGCTGCATTGGTGAGCATTGAACAGGCTGCTGGGCACTGAACAGGCTACATTGATGGACACTGAACAGGGAGCATTGATGGGCACTGAGCAGGCTGCTGGGCACTGACCAGGCTACATTGATGGGCACTGAACAGGGAGCATTTATGGGCACTGAACAGACTGAGCTGATGGGCACTGATCACGCTGCATTGATGGACACTGGTGAGGCTGCATTGATGGACACTGGTGAGGCTGCATTGATGGACACTGGTAAGGCTGCATTGATGGACACTAGTGAGGCTGCACTGTTGAGGCTGAGCTTCTGGGCACCAAACAGGCTGAGCTGCTCGGCACTGGACAGGCTGCAGTGGTGGGTACTGAACAGGCTACATTGGTGGGCACTGAACATGCTGCGTTGGTGAGCACTGAAAAGGCTGAGCTGATAGACACTGAATAGGCTGTGTTGGTGGGCACTGAACAGTCTGAAGCTGCTGGGCACTGAACAGGCCGAGCTGATGGGTACTGAACAGGTTGCAATGATGGGTACTAAACAGGCTGCATTGAGGGGCATTGAACAGGCTGCATTGATGGGTACTGAACAGACTGAGCGGATGGGCACTGAACAGGCTGCATTGATGGACACTGGTAAGGCTGCATTGATGGGCACTGATCAGGCTGCATTGATGGACACTGGTGAGGCTGCATTGATGGGCACTGAACAGGCTGCATTGATGGACACTGCTGAGGCTGCATTGATGAGAACTGGTAAAGCTGAGCTGATGGGCACTGGTGAGGCTGCATTGATGGGCACTGGTGGTGAGGCTGCATTGGATGGGCACTGGTGAGGCTGCATTGGATGGGCACTGTTGATGCTGCATTGATGGGCACTGATCAGGCTGCATTGATAGGCACTGGTGAGGCTGCATTAATGGTCCCTGGTGAGGCTGTATTGATAGGCACTGGTGGTGCTGCATTGATGGCCACTGCTGAGACTACACTGATGAGACTGAGCTGATAAGCACTGATGAGGCTGCATTGATGGACACCGATGAGGCTGAGCTGATGGGCACTGATATGGCTGAGCTGATGGGCACTGCTGAGACTGCATTGATGGGCACTGATCAGGCTGCATTGATGGCCACTGATCAGGCTGCATTGATGGGTACTGGTGAGGCTGCATTGATGAGCACTGGTGAGTATAATACACTCTTCAAATGTACTGTAAAATGCATGGTTTTCCCTTTTATGAACAAGAAAATGATGACGTTGTGTGGTTGGGCTGGTATAATAATGCTATGGGGCTGGTATGAAATGATTTCCAGAAATAATGTATATATCATACAATCATTACATAAACACATACTACATATACTGCATATATCATTTGAGGAAAATATGCTTATAAAATTGTTTACTATTTTGCCAATAAAAAAAAAATGTCCCCGGATTTCATTTTAAAAATCTGGCCACCTTAGATTAAGGGGGGATATGATCAACATGTACAAATACATAAGTGGTCCATATAGTGAACTTGATGTTGAGTTATTCACTTTACGGTCATCACAGAGGACAAGGGGTCACTCTTTATGTCTAGAGGAAAAAAATATCCAAATGTGGAAAGGTTTCTTCACAGTTATAGCTGTGAAAATGTGGAATAGACTCCCTCCAGAGGTGGTTCTGGCCAGCTCAGTAGATTGCTTTAAAAAAGGCCTGGATGCTTTCCTTAATGTACATAATATAACTAGGTACTAACATTTATAGGTAAAGTTGATTCAGGGAAAATCTGCCTCTCAGGGGATTAGGAAGGATTTTTTCCCCCGCTGTAGCAAATTGGATATGCTTTGCTGGGGTTTTTTGCCTTCCTCTGGATCAACTGTGGGTGAAAGATTGTGTATATGAGATTGGATGATTATATATATTTTTTCATTTTTTTATTGGTTGAACTAGATGGACTTGTGTGATTTTTCAACCTGACTAACTGTAACTGTTCTGGACTGTGATTGGCTGTGTCTTGGTGACTTTGTGTAAACAAAGCTGGGACTATGAAAACCTCCTTTACAAGTAGGGGCTGTAAGCACAAGTGAAGGGAGTGTGTGTGTGTCTGAGTGTGCACAGGTGTGGGTTAGTTATATAGGGATGTCTCTTTGCTGGATTAGGCTGTCTCTTTGCTATATGAGGATGTCTCTTTGTTGGATTGGATTGTCTTTTTGCTATATAAGGATGTCCCTTTCCTGGGTCGGGCTGTCTCTTTGCTATATGAGGATGTCTCTTTGCTAACTGGGGATGTCTCTTTGCTGGATTGAGCTGTCTCTTTGCTGACTTGTGCTGTATCTTTGCTATATGGAGATGTCTCTTTGCTGGCTTGTGCTGTGCCTTTGCTATATGAGGATGTCTCTTTGCTGGATTAAGCTGTCTCTTTGCTATGTGAGGATATCTATTTACTGGATCGGGCTGTCTCTTTGCTACATGGGGAGGTCTCTGCTATATGGAGATGTCTGTATGCTGAATATATAGGGTTGTCTCTGCTGGATTAGGCTGTTTCTTTGCTGGAGTGGGATGTCTCTTTGCTAAATAATTTTTTCTGAATATATGAGGGTGTCTCTTTGCTGGATTGGGGTGTCTCTTTGGTATACAGATATGTCTCTTTGCTATATGGGAATATCTTTTTGCTGGATTGGTATGTCTTTATTATATGGAGATGTCCCTTTGCTGGATCAGGATGTCTCTTTGCTGAATATATGGGAATGTATCTTTGCTTAATATACTGTATTTGCTTTTTTGTTTTTTATTTTATTTGTTTTCTTAGATCTGCTAGGAGATGATAGATGGGGGGGGGGGGGGGGGGGGGGTGGGGG
>BLSH010123253.1:473570-486082 GCA_018402905.1 Glandirana rugosa | reverse complement strand
CGTCATATTGAGTGCAAATTACGTCATATATAGGCACACAATGACTTGCAAGTTGCGTCGTATATAGTCACGCAAAGACATTCAAATTGTGTCATATATGGGGTCGCCTTTTTTGCCAGTTTCCTTGTGCCAAGTCACTTTTGTATACTTTTTTCATACATAATTAAATTATTTACTAGTTTCCTGTTCGTTACGTTTTTATGTGTACCCTAGTCCTCATCACAACTCGCTTGGGCCTGACATTGCAAGCCCATGCATGGCTTGAAAGCCCACAGGCACCGTGCCTGGGCCTGTAAAGTTTCTGCCCTGCAGCTTCTCAACACGTGGAGTAAAATAGCAGAACCCCGGACCGAACTCGAACGATTTTTGAAATGTCCGGGTCCGTGCCACGGACACCCGAAAGTTCGGTACGTACCCGAACGTTACAGTCCGGGTTCGCTCAACACTACTCCTGATCCCATGTGTATTTTTGCATTGCTTGTCCTTTGATCATTTATTAAATTAATACATACTTTTTTCATATGTTTTCACTGAACCGTGTTCCTTTGACCGTTTTTTCCGCTGGGGTATATACTGTGTTAAACTTACAGAAACGCACTGATATATGCTGCGTTGAACGTTCAGTAACACACGGATATATACTGCATTAAACGTGAGTTATACTGCATTAATTGTGCAGTAATGCACTGATATATACTGCGTTAAACATGCAGTAATCCACAGATATATACTGCAATAAACTTGCAGTAACACATGGATATATTCTGCACTGATATATACTGCATTAAACATACATAGCAAAAATGAACCCCCAAAATATATTCTGCTACTTGTCCTGGGTATGGCGATACCACATTTGTGAGACTTTTTTCACACCCTGGCCACATACAGAGGCCGAACATGCAGGGAGCACCGCCAGGCGTTCTAGGAGCATAAATTACACATAATATTTCATTCATACCTATCCCACTTTTGAAGGCCCTGGAGAACCAGGACAGTGGAATTACCCACAAAATTACTCAATTTTGGAAAGCAAACACCCAAGGTATATTCTATGAGGCATGGGCTGCAGATAGGTACTCGAGTACTCTGATGGGCTGCAAATAGGTACTCAGGTATTCTGATGGGCTGCAGATAGGTACTCGGGTACTTTGATGGGCTGGAGGCAGGTACTCGGGTAATTTGATGGACTGGTAAAAGGTACTTGGGTACTCTGATGGGCTGCCGATAGGTACTCGGTTACACAGATGGGTTGGTGACAGGTACTCGGGTAATCTGAAGGGCAGGTGACAGGTACTCGGGTACTCTGATGGGCTGGTGACAGGTACTCAGGTGGGCAGGTGACAGGTACTCGGGTACTCAGGTGGGCAGGTACTCTGGTACGCTGATGGTCTGGTAACAGGTACTCGGGTATGCTGAGGGTTTGGTGACAGGTACTCGGGTACTCTAATGGGCAAGTGACAGGTACTCGGGTACTTTGCTGGGCTGGTGATAGGTACTCGGATACTTTGCTGGGCTGGTGACAGGTACTCAGGTTCTCTGATGGGCAGGTGACAGGTACTCTGGTACGCTAATGGGCTGGTGACAGGTACTCTGGTACTCTGATGGGCTGGTGACAGGTACTTGGGTACTCTGATGGGCTGGTGACAGGTACTCGGGTACTCTGATGGGCAGGTGACAGGTACTCGGGTACTCTGATGGGCTGGTGACAGGCACTCTGGTACGCTGATGGGCTGGTGACAGGTACTCTGGTACTCTGATGGGCAGGTGACAGGTACTCGGGTACTCTGATGGGCTGGTGACAGGTACTCGGGTACTCTGATGGGTTGGTGACAGGTACTCAGGTACTCTGATGGGATGGTGACAGGTACCCGGGTATTCAGATGGGATGGTGACAGGTACTCGGGTACTCAGATGGGATGGTGACAGGTACTCGGGTACTCAGATGGGCAGGTGACAGGTACTCGGGTACTTTGATGGGCTGGTGGCAGGTACCTGAGTACTCAGATGGTATGGTGACAGGTACTCAGATGGGCAGGTGACAGGTACTCGGGTACTCTGATGGGCAGGTGACAGGTACTCGGTACTTTGATGGACAGGTGATAGGTACTCGGGTACTTTGATGGACAGGTGACAGGTACTTGGGTACTTTGATGGACAGGTGACAGGTACTCGGGTACTTTGATGGACAGGTAACAGGTACTCTGATGGGCTGTGAAAGGTACTTTGATGGGGTGATGACAGGTGCTCTTTATTGGGGGGGTGATCAGTGTGCTTGTTGTACACAGTAGGCGGTAGTGAGCTGTTACCGCAATCTCCCTCTCACACACGATCGGTGTGTGACAGGGAGAACTGCGGTAGCAGCTCATTACCGCGGTTTGTTTACATCACATGACCGGCTGTGATTGACACAGCCGGTCACGTGGTAAAGAGCCAATTCTATTGGCTCTTTACACTGATCGGAGCTGGGCTTTGTCCGAGGGACAAGCCTCAGCCCTAATCGCCGGGATACGCGCCCCTGGGGGCGCGCACGAGCGGCGTGCACGTGGAGGTCAGTAGTGACCGGCTGTGATTGGACACAGCCGGTCACGTTGTAAAGAGCCAATTTTATTGGCTCTTTACTCCGATTGAGGGGGGGCTGTGTCCCAAGGGACACGATCGATCCACAATCGCCGCAATGCGGACCTCCAAGGGCCCGCAGTAACGGTGAAAAGGGAAAGACGTCATATGACGTCCTTCCGGATCAACGGAGGTTCCCTGCCGATGTCATTTTACAATGACTCGGTAGGGAACTGGTTAAAATAGCACTTACAGTATCTCACAATAGTGAGTACACCACTCACATTTTTGTAAATATTTTATTATATCTTTTCATGTGACAACACCGAAGAAATGACACTTTGCTACAATGTAAAGTAGTGAGTGGACAGCTTGTATAACAGTGTAAATTTGCTGTTTCCTCAAAATAACTCAACACAGTCATTAATGTATAAACTGCTGACAACAAAAGTGAGTACACCCCTAAGTGAAAATGTCCAAATTGGGCCCAATTAGTAATTTTCCCTCCCCGATGTAATGTGAGTCATTAGTGTTACAAGGTCTCAGGTGTGAATGGGGAGCAGGTGTGTTAAATTTGGTGTTATCGCTCTCACTCTCTCATACTGGTCACTGGAAGTTCAACATGGCACCTCATGGTAAAGAACTCTCTGAGGATCTGAAAAAAAGAATTGTTGCTCTACATCAAGATGGGCAAGGCTATAAGACGATTGCCAAGACCCTTAAACTGAGCTTCAGCACAGTGGCTAAGACCATACAGCGGTTTAACAGGACAGATTCTACTCAGAGCAGGCCTCGCCATGGTCGACCAAAGAAGTTGAGTGCACAAACTCAGCATCATATCCAGAGGTTGTCTTTGGGAAATAGACATACGAGTGCTGCCAGCATTGCTGTAGAAGTTGAAGGGTTCAGTCTGTCAGTGCTCAGACCATACACCGCACACTTCATCAAATTGGTCTACATGGCTGTCTTCCCAGAAGGAAGCCCTTCTAAAGATGATGCACAAGAAAGCCCCCAAACTGTTTGCTGAAGACAAGCAGACTAAGGACATGGATTATTGGAACCATGTACTATGGTCTTATGAGACCAAAGATAAACTTATTTGGTTCAGATGGTGTCAAGCGTGTGTGGAGGCAACCGGGTGAGGAGTACAAAGACAAGTGTGTCTTGCCTACAGTCAAGCATGGCGGTGGGAGTGTATGGGGCTGCATGAGTGCTGCTGCCACTGGGGAGCTACAGTTCATGGAGGGAACCATGAATGGCAACATGCACTGTGACATAAGCAGAGCATGATCCCCTCCCTTCAGAGACTGGGCCAACCCAACCTGTGAAGCTCTGGTGAACTTCATGCCCAAGGGGGTTAAGGCAGCGCTGGAAAATAATGGTGACCACACAAAATATTGACACTTTGGGCCCAATTTGGACAATTTCACTTAGGGTGTACTCACTTTTGTTGCCAGTGGTTTAGACATTAATGGCTGTGTGTTGAGTTATTTTGAGGGGACAGAAAATTTACACTGTAGTAGTGAATTGTCATTTCTTCAGTGTTGTCACATGAAAAGATATAATAAAATACTTACCAAAATATGAGGGGTATACTCACTTTTGTGAGATACTGTATATGATTGGTGGAGTGCATGGTAAGGTTTAGTTAGTGTGGCTGGTGGTGTAAATTCAGTAGGGGGATGTTTGGTCACGGGTGCTGTGGTTTGCATGTTGCATTGTGGAGAATGGTGTGTCAGCTGTCACTCACACTTTTGCGGACTTGGCTTTCTTGTTCAAGTTCCTGGGTCAGTTCATGCTGAAGGATTTGGGTCAGGGAGCTCTGCTGGGCTACTAGGCGGGGTCCACTATGGCCTGATGGTCCTTCTCATCTTGCTGTTATTCAGTATATTTAACACCACGTGATTGTCCTTAAGCATGAGTCCAATATGTATACAGGCTATAAACAGTTCCAATTAAGTCAGATGATTCTTGCTGCAAACACAACTTCCTTTACCCTTCACCATGTGAACATGCAGGTGACCATCTCCCCCCTTAAGTTGGACGCTTACCAAAACTTTGTGCTAAGCAATTCTCATGCTCTAGCCACAGCGCTTTTGAGTGCTTAATCCTGCACTTCAAAGGAACACACACTGGATGATGGTCCGCCTTGTAAGCATACACATGTGGATGGAAGAAAGCAAGTGCCAAACATAGTGTAAAACCGTACAGACTTTTATTCACTTGTATATATAAAACACGTCCCCCCCTGCGGTCAAACTCTTACCAGAAAGTAGAGGATCAGTACATGTAAAAGCATATATAGACGCCACTCGTCCCTGGACAGGTGAAAGGCTCCACTGTTTGCCTCTGTCCCTTCACTCACACTCCTCCGTCCAGCGGGGAGCCGAGCTGAGCGTGGGGATCGTCTGCTTGTGGGTGTTGCCGTACCAGCCAATCACGACGCGTTTTGTCACTCAGGACTTCCACCGGTGATTGCATTTATAAAGTTACTTTTTTCATCGCTTGAATTATTTTTCCCATTATGGGCGTGAGAAGGGCCTCATGTCTAGGTTTTGCCTAAGGCCTCACAAAGCCTAGAGCTGCCTCTGAGGCATGGTGAGCTTGAAGTGGACATGCAGCAGTAGTTACGTGAGGATGGTGTTCACCTGAATGTGGTGGGAGTATATGTGTGGTGTCTTGGGATTACAGGATGGGCTTCAGCAGGCCCTGTGGTGAGGTGGAACGTGCAAACATAAGGTGTCATGTTTGCGTGTTTGTGGCGAGGTACAAGGTTCTTATATGAGTTTGATTATGGAAAAATATGTACATTTGTAGGGAGCCGTCCTCAGTACAGCTCCCATTATTATGGTTGGGACTGGTCCTCGGTACGGCTCCCGTTATTATGGTTTGGACCCGTCCTCGGTGCGGCTCCCATTAGTATGGTTGGGACCCGTCCTCGGTATACAGCTCCCATTATTATGGTTGGGACCAGTCTTTGGTATGGCTCCCATTATTATGGTTGGTGGTATCTGCAAGTAGTTGTTTTTCTCCGAGTCTGTGTTTGTTGCGGCTGGAGGCCTAAACATTTACAGTAGTTACGCAGGTTCTAGAAGTAGATGCACATAAGGACCTTATTACTCCTATTTGTTAGACTGTTCTGCATGTTCCTATATTGCATATGTTTATAGGTTCATATATTTATATGTTGATATGTTATTTTTAATGTTTTTAATAAAAGTCTGCTACAGCCATTAACCACTTCCCGACCGCCGTATGCAGAATGATGGCCGGGAAGTGGTTCAGTTATCCTGACTGGGCGTCATATGACGTCCTCAGGATAACAAGCCGCCGCGCGCCCGGGGGGGCGCGCATCGCGGCGTTCGGTGGTGTGGGGCATCAGTCTGACCCCCCCGGCATTACCGATCTCGGTAAAGTGTTTCCATCCGAAGCACTTTACCATGTGATCAGCCGTGACCAATCACGGCTGGTCACAGTGTAACACAGGAAAGCCGTTTATCAGCTTTTCCTGTACTCGGGTCTGCAGACCTGAGTAGTGGAGAGCCGATCGGTTGCTCTCCTGACAGGGGGGGTTTGTGCTGATGATTTATCAGCACAGCCCCCCCTAGGATCGCCACACTAGACCACCAGGGAGCCTGCCCAGGGACCACCAGCAATGTGCCCACCCAGGACCACCAGGGAGTCGACCAGGGACCACCAGGGAGCCGATCTGGACCCCCAGGGAGACCACCCTAGACCACCAGGTAAGGGAAATAGTGCCCAATATGAATGGCACTCAGTGCCACCTTCAGATGCCACCCTAGACCATCAGGGAATGGGCCCCTTTCAGTACATATGCCAACCAGTGCCCATCAGTGCCCCTATCAGTGTGTACCAGTGCCTCTATCAGTGCATACCAGAGCCACATATCAGTGCCCACCAGTGTCACCTACTAGTGCCCACCTATCAGTGCCCATCAGTGATGGAGAAAATTTACTTATTTACAAAGTTTTGTAACAGAAATAGAGAATTTTTTTTTTTTTCAAATTTTTCTGCCTTTTTTTGTTTATAGCGCAAAAAATAAAAACCGCAGGGATGATCAAATACCACCAAAAGATAGCTCTATTTGTGGGAACAAAATTATAAAAACTGTGTACAGCGTCGCACGACCGTGCAATTGTCATTCAAAGCGCAACAGCACTGAAAATGGGTTTCATGTGTCTTTTCTTAAGAAAAGGTTAGTGGTGGGGTGGTGGTCCAGTGGTCAGGAGAACAAAGCATATTTTATATCCTAGTCACGCTATGGGCCTTGGAGTGAGATCTGGGTGAGTACAGTGATTTGGAAGTTTTAGACTTATTAGTGGGGTGCGGGCAAAAGTGTAAGGAAACTTTGTGAAAAACTCCAAGCTGGTAAAAAAAAAACAACAAAAATTATAGCGGCTCTCTTGCAGTCCCCGTACGACAGAGCTCAGAGGTGGAGCGAGAAGCAGAATAAGGAGCCAATTAGGTGTGTTGAAGTGCAAGGAGCATGATGACAGGATGAGAGAGCACAGTAACAGAGAGATGTCAGTCTGCTGCTTCTCACTGTCCAGTCCTAGGGTGGGGATGGGGAGGAAACCTGTATGTGAAAGAGAAACTGCAGCAGAAAAGGTCCCCTTCCCTACCAGTCAAGACTGCGCTATGTGGCAGAACTGAGATAACCTCCGGAATAGTTGGAGAAACATTCAAATTCAAAATTCAAGTTCAGGGTAATTTTTGATTGGTTGCTAGACAGGAGCAGCATTTTTTTTGAGGGTTTAACAAATGCTTTAATGCCTAAGCCCAATTTTGCAACTTTGACATGTGTTAGCACAACTATGTTGTGCATCCAGGTGGATTATACCTTTTTTTTTTTTCAGGACAAATTGGGCTTTCATTTAATGGTAAATGGTAATGGATATTTCCTGATTTTTTTATTATCAAAGGAAAACTGGCCCAGAATAGTAAATTAATTAAATAAGCTGTATACTACCATAACGAACCACTAAAGAACAACCCAAAATAAAATATCTCACTCCTGATGATCGCAGCGATACCACATATGTGTATGTTGGTTGTTGTTTGTACCCGTAGTACAGCCCAGAAACAATAGTGCGCATTTTGCTTTTTTTTAATCCTACACATTGACACTGACACTAACTGACATTGATACTAATTTGAAAAAAAATCCTGTCTATAAAATACGGACCCTGATATTGACCTTTGGCCTTGACCTTTGACCCTGTCCCAAACACTAACCCTAGCATTGACCCAGATCAAACCTTGATCTAGGTATTTTTTTTAATTTAACTTTTTTAATTATTTACATTTTTGTCTACACACTTTTTTTCAATCTCTGCTTTCTCGCCCATTAACAAAGACAGAAAACACAGGGCAGGCTATCACAGCGATCAGGTGACCTGGAATAGGATGGTCTGGGTTCCAATCGTTAGAATGGAGCCCGAGGCTCTCGGTGAGACACCAGTCACTGTGCTGGGAGCGCACTGTGTGGTGCACTACCAGCACAAAGGGAAGTACACCTAAATATGCGGCCCCAAGGCAAAAAGCCCAGTGCAGTGGGGCTACATATTTATGTGCGCCAAGGGGTTAATTACAAATGATGTTTTTTTATTTTCATTGTTCATAATTAAGTATTCTTTGCAAAGTGAAACTTTACCACTTTGATCTCTAGCAGTCTAATATAATGTGCCTCCAGTCATTTACTGCCCCTGACTCATGTCCTTAGTCTCCAAATAAGTTTCTAGCATGTTTGGGGTGTGTGACCATCTCCTGCCGCATGTCTGCATGTAAGGGGGGCAGGTGACACTCCTTCCCTGTTCGCCATTAACCTGTTGGACGCCAATTGTGGGTCACATAGGAGGCCTACCCCAGGGGTGGGTTCTTTGGGCTATGCAAGGCTATTAACGTGGTCACTAGTCCTAGCACAGGGGTAACACCTTGCCCGAAGGCGTGCCCACCAATGCCCTGGACCAGACAGAAGCCACGGTCATGTGAAAGTCAAGCATTAAGGCAATCCCCCAACTCAGAGATGAGCCACTTATGTGTAGTGTCATATGAAGAGTTCCTGCAAAGCTGTTGTCCTTGTCCTACACACTTATACAGATTTACAATGCATCCAGAAAGTATTCACAGCGCTTCACTTTTTCCTTATTTTGTTATGTTATAGTCTTATTCCAATACCCCATAATGACAACATGAAAGAAATTGTTTGAAATCTTTGCAAATTTATTAAAAATAAAAAACGGAAAAGAAAATCACATGTACATAAGTATTTACAACCTTTGCCATGACACTCATAATTGAGCTCAGGTGCTTCATGTTTTCACCAATTATCCTTGAGATGTTTCTACAACTCGATTGGAGTCCACCTGTGGTAAATTCAGTTGATTGGACATGATTTGGAAAGGCACATACCTGTCTATATAAGGTTCCACAGTTAACAGTGCATGTCAAAGCACAAACCAAGCCATGAAGTCCACAGAATTGTCTGTAGGCCTCCAAGACAGGATTGTATCATGGCACAGATCTGGGGAAGGGTACAGAAGAATTTTTGCAGCATTGAAGGTCCCAATGAGCACAGTGGCCTCCATCATCCATAAATGGTATTGGAACCATCAGGAATCTTCCTAGAGCAAGCCGCACCAGCCAAACTGAGCGATCAGGGCAGAAGGGCCTTAGACAGGGAGGTGGGCAAGAACCCGCTGGTCACTCTGACAGAGTTCCAGCGTTTATCTGTGGAGAGAGGAGAACCTTCCAGAACTACCATATCTGCAGCACTCCACCAATCAGTCCAGTATGGTAGAGTGGCCAGACGGAAGCCACTCCTTAGTAAAAGGCACATGACAGCCCACCTGGAGTTTGCCAAAAGGCACCTGAAAGACTCTCAGGCTATGAGAAACAATAGTCTATGGTCTGATGAAACAAAGATTGAACTCTTTGGTCTGAATGACGAGCGCCATGTCTGGAGGAAACCAGGCACTGCTCATCACCTGGCCAATACCATCCCTACAGTGAAGCATGGTGGTGGCAGCATCATGCTGTGGGTATGTTTTTCAGTGACAGGAACTGGGAGACTAGTCAGGATCGAGGGAAAGATGAATGCAGTAATGTACTGACACATCTTTGTTGAAAACCTGCTCCAGAGCGCTCTGGACCTCTGGGGTGAAGGTTCATCTTCCAACAGGACAATGACCCTAAGCATACAGGCAAGATAACAAAGGAATGGCTATGAAACAACTCTGCAAATGTCCTTGAGTGGCCCAGGCAGAGCCCAGACTTGAACCCGATTGAACATCTCTAGAGAGATTTGAAAATGGCTGTGCACCGACGCTCCCCATCCAACCTGATGGAACTTGAGAGGTCCTGCAAAGAAGAATGAGAAAAGCTGCCCAAAAATAGGTGTTCCATGCTTGTAGCATCATACTCAATAAGACTAGAGGCTGTAATTGTTGCCAAAGGTGCTTTGAAAAAGTATTGAACAAAGGCTGTGAATACTTATGTACATTTTTTTCGTTTTTTTTTTTTTTAATAAATTTGCAAAGATACCAAACAAACTTATTTTACATTGTCATTAAAGGGTTATTGTTTGTAGATTTTTTAAGAAAATAATGAATTTTATCCATTTTGGATTAAAGCTGTAACATTGTAACATAACAAAATGTGGAAAAAGTGAAGTGCTGTGAAAACTTTCTGGATGCACTGTATGTGTTACATTAGGAAGGACATGCAGAGTCACCACCAGTAACAGAATGTGGCGCCACCGAGGACACAGCATGGACCTCATGCCAGATCCACTTAAACTTTTTAATTCTGTACCAAGTGACCAGGTATTCGATCTCTGTAACGCTAATCAACACTCGGACTCCGACTGAGAGGGAAGCTAGGAAAGGAGCCAAACACCAAACCCCCTAACTACTGGAGAATTTGTCACCTATTCAAGTACCAGGCCAACAACTGGTTGCTGTACTCTTCTGTGGTTACCCACCACAACTTTCTTGCAGGTTAACCCTTTTTTTTGTAGTGGGGTTTCACGGACCCCAATATGCTATTTGAGACATTAGTTTCTTAGAGAGATGCCAGGACCCCACACGCATCCCTTGAGTAACGTCAGACCAGGCTTTGAGCAGAGGAAATAACTTTACTGAACTTTTAGCAGAACACGTACAACATGCGACAACGTTCTTTTGCAAACTAAACTTGACTATGGCTGCCCCAGGTTACTTGTACAGGTGTAGCATCTATGGGAGGAGTCCAAACTGGATATAGATGGAACAAAGGAGTTCATGTCCATGGGAGCATTCCTATGGATCGGCATTCCAAGCTAACCGGCAAGCTTCTTAAGGCATAGTTTTGAGTTTTGTGTATGCATCCCTAGCCCGCTCTAGGTTCCCTCGCTTGTTCTAGGTTTTCCCTTTATTCTTGGTCCCCCCTGGGATCCGGGCCTCTTCCCTTTATATCACGCAAGAGGGAGGATGGACCCCTGAGGACAACCCACAAACACACAAGAAAAGGCGGGACAAGCATTAGACCCCCCCCCCCCCCCAACCTGGGCGGCTGGGTGCTAGCTAAGTACACACAGTAGGCAACCTGCCTACATGCAGTCTCCAAAAGCTTTCTGTAACATTTCATTTACCTAATATTATGTGCGATATTTCAGTCAGGGGAGACACTTGAGGAACTGTATATCTAGTATGTTAACTTCTACTGCCCTAATCCAACATGTTGATGGTTCTGTTGTTCTTGATAGCTGACCAAAACATGTAGCTTACCATAATGCTTTTCTAGGTGCAACGTGGATTACAGGGGGCAGTTCGTTGAGGGAACAGATTTTAAAAATTCAATTTTTAATGTAAATAAGCCAAGCTGTGAGAATGTACAAATGAGTATGATCTGAGAGACTATATTTAAACTTGTCATCTAACAGACTTTAACATTTTCAACTTTAATGTAAATAAGCCAAGCTGTAATAATATACAAATTAGTGTGATCTGAGAGACTATACTTAAACTTGTCAGCCAAATATCATATTTAGACTAATATAGCCAGTTATTAGTGTTCCAATGCTAATATCTTACATCTGGTCATTTCATCTTTCCCCTTTTCCATTCTGTGAAGCAAGTTGAAAGGCTTGACCCATGTTGATTAGCTCTTGAACTGTAAGACAAATTGATAGATTATCTTACCTCCTTCGCTCAACAGTCTTCTTTAGTTTTTTAGCCCCTGATCAAACCACATTAATATACAGCACAGCGCTAAATAATGCATCCATTGTCATACCCATACAAGCCTAAAACAATCAATCCCTTTAATCTGTTAGTTTCACTTAACCACTTCAGCCCCGGAAGGATTTCACACTTTAGGACCAGAGCACTTTTTGCGATTCGGCACTGCGTCGATTTAACTGACAATTGCGCAGTCGTGCGACGTTGTACCCAAACTAAATTTGCGTCCTTTTTTCCCACAAATAGAGCTTTCTTTTGGTGGTATTTGATCCCCTCTGCGTCATTTCTGATCGCCGCTATAAACAAAAGAAGAGCGACAATTTTGCAAAAAAAACCCAAATTTCTTACTTTTTACTAGAATACAAATCCAAAAAAAAAATATAAAAAAACATTTTTTTTCACCGTTTTTGGCCGATTTATATTCTTCCTCATATTTGCGATAAAAAAAATCGCAATCAGCGTTTATTGATTGGTTTGCGCAAAAGTGGTCGCGTTTACGGATGATGAGAATTCATTTTTGGGTTTTTTTTTTTTTTATTACTAGTAATGGGGGCGATCTGCGATTTTTAGCGGTACTGCGATATTTCAGCAGACATGTCGGACCATTTTGACACTTTATTTTTCATTCTTTAAACCCAAAAAAAACGTTTTAACAGCGAGAAGAAAACAAATATCGCCGCTAGTCTTTACTGCGTCTCCCCTAGTTTATGGTGG
>BLSH010123253.1:389537-403987 GCA_018402905.1 Glandirana rugosa | reverse complement strand
TTGTCTAGGGACCAGTTCGGATTTAAGAAACTTTAGAAACCGTATTTCCCTGTACGCTGTGGTATATGAAAGTTGTGAACAAGACCGCCACATCTTTGGAGGCCGTTTTCCCGGCTACCCAAGTACCAGAGGGTATAGTTCCGTTTCTTCCCGTATGGGAACTGTTGTAATCAACTCACACTTGTTTATGGTCTGTTGTCCCTTCTTTAAGGATGGAGTCTACGACGGATAGTGGTAGGGGTGAATTCTGTGGACCGATGACTTTAAGGAGGTTACCTGTACCTACGCCTTTATGATCCGAACGACCCTTCTCTGTAAGAGTCTCATGTATTTCCGCCCACTATTACCCAGCCTAGATCAAGTCTTTGTGCGTATGGAGCGTTGTCAGATCACACTTTATGTACTCTGAGAATGTCTCTTCCCAGCAAGCCTAGTATTTCCGCATCCATGTCCATTGGAGGAATTTCAGTAGCCAGGTGTCTTAAGTGGGGATGGTGATAGGCAGCATCTGAGGTAGGAATTTCTTCCCTGTTGTCTGGTATTTGTTCACACTCAACTAATGTTGTCAAGGGTATGCCCTTCTTTGCCTTGATATGGGAGACCATGAACCCATCGGCCCTTTTGCCGGAGGTTTCTACACCGCCAGAACAAGTGTTGAAAGTATATGGTGTCGCATGTCCCTTTATGCCAAAGATTTCAAAGAATTTAGGCTTGACCAGGGATCTGTTGATCTGTTCATCTATTATGTCATACATCCTGGTAGCTTTCTCAGGTTGATCCTTTAGATATATTTTGACTAGACATACCTTGGCACAGCATTTGTGACTTAATCCTTCTCCACAGACCTCAGTACATGAAGAAGAGATGTTTGCAGTGGCTGGAGCATGGTTTTGTTGCTCTCCGCCTGATTTGATGCAAGGTCCAATGTAGATGACTGCTGTGGATTGTCTGGAAGTGGAGCAGGATGCATAGCTGTAACGTGTTTGTCGCTACTGCATTCTGTGCACTGGATGTCAACTTTACAGTTTTTAGCAAAATGGTCATAGGAAGCACAGAACCTATAGCATATTCCAAGTTTCTGGAGAATCTCCTTACATTCTTGGAGAGTCTTTGCCCTTAGCCCACAACATTTCTTTAGAGGGTGAGGTTTTTTGTGAAGATGGCACTGACGATTTGGATCTTTATCTCTATCACCCGAATCACTCTGGTGAGCGGGAGGTGAGATGTCTGTCTTTTTGGCAGATACTGCTCTATATAAGACACTGTGTTTAGCTGTGTTGTTATCATACATTGATGATGATGATGATGCAGGCAAGCTAGACTCGCTGAAGCTGAAGCTGGGATCATTCCTTGTCCAGGCTCGTTCACTGCTGAACCTGCAAAAATATGAGAATGGAGGAAAGGATACGTTATTGTCTCTTTTATATCTTGAGCCTTGTTGTGCCCATTTCTCCTGCAGATTGTATGGCAGTTTAGACACTACTGGGTTCATGCCATGGGTGGTGTCAAGGTAGCTCAGCCCAGGCAGATGAGGGTCTGTCTTTGCCAGTTTTCAACAACCACTTGTAGCGCTCAGACGCTGCAGATAGGCGGTCTGTGGAATTTCTTAATTCAGCTTGCTGATTGCAGCGTAGCAAGTCTGACATGCAGTATGTAGTTTTGTCCCACAGTTCAGACAGATTGCTGGAGAACTCATCCCTAGTGGTTTCATAGTTTTCTCTAAGTTTCTGTGCTGGTATAATTGTGCGCTTGGGTCTTACACTTTGCTCTGCAACATCTACAGAATCTTCTCCCTGTACATCTGTGTGGTCAGAGGCATGGTGTATCTGTGTAGATTCAGTGATAAAAGAATGTTCCAAAGCTTGTCTAGACATTTTTTCACGTTTTGCAAAAAATGGTTACTGTCTCTTTAAGAAGACGAACAGCAGCTTAGACAGGTGGGATAACACAGTCCAATGCAGAGAAACAGTTTTTAACATTCACATGTGAAGTGCAGTAAGCTTGTGCGAGGATGTGCTTCAAAGGATGGCAGATGGCACTGAGCTTGATTGCAGATTAAACATACACATCTACGCAGCAGGAATTCTACCACATGTTTTGACTACCCATCCACACAGCAGGCTTTAGGAATTCTACCATGTTTTGACTTTTCTGACTCCAACTGTTGTAATAGTGACTTATCCCTTGCTGAGACCTCCATGCCTGGCCTGTATAAGCAGATATAATCACAGCAGACAGACTTTATCAGATAGCTTGAACTCACCAGCACCGATTCTTCCATAAACATCTATGTATTGCAAATAGCAGGTACAGCATACAACAAATTTGGCAGATGGTTGAAAGATGGTAACTGCAGGTCAAAACATGGTAATGTGTCCTAGGATGCGAGTAGATTGTGTGAGGCCTACAGACGTGTAGCCATATTCTTCCTCATGAGACAGAGAGAGTACAGAGGAAGAGGAAGTACATCACAGAGTGAACTAGGAAGAGGGAGTGACCTCACAAAGGATGGGGGGTACACACTAGAAAACAGAATGGAAAGGTGCTATATCCACAACAACCACAAGATGGTCTATGTTACATGATAATTACATGTACCAGCACAAATATGTATAAGTAATCTGTACTAAAATATGTATCATGCCTTACAACAGGGCTGATCTAATAGTCCACAGTATGTAGAAACAAAGTCCATGCTTGCAGTGTTGAAAGCTTTATGTGTTGCTCACAGTGTCAATCAGCAATGCTCCATAACAAACAAATTAGCTTTAGGGCATTATCTACCCTTCATCATGTAGGAAACACTAATTAAACATAGTAATCAATGAATAGATACTGTATATATACAGCAACCAGAAGCCAAGTACTCAGCACACACTGACATTTGAACAAGTCACAGGTGTATATAAATGAAAGACATAATCCCTGGATTGCATCCAAATAGTGGTAAAACATACACATGTAAGCATAATATAATTAGTCAATACAGCCAAATTCTGTTCCACAGTGACCTAACACGAAAACAAGAACGCAAATTAACATAACCAAAAGTAAACATAAATGAAATAAAACCTAAAACAGAAGAAAACACGTTTTAAAGAAATGAAAGTGAATCTCAATGTGAACTGATAGCACGAGGTTGAAGAGTACTTAAATATTCAATCTAAAAGGCTTCCTGTTTTATTAGTGCTAGTTCTTGACCTACATCCTACCTATTTCTTGGGAACATGGTCTAATACCCTAAATTTCAATTGTGTCACTGAATGAGAATGCTCAGTGAAATGTCTGGAAACCAGATATTGAACAATTTCATCCCCAGTGAAGTCTTTATGTCATTCAAATCTGTCTTTAATTTTCTGTATAGTTCCCCCAACATAATAAAGGATAATGTACACTTTAAGATGTATGTCATCTAACTGATGTGTGCTCGTGTGTACACTGAATACAGTTCAAACATGGATAAGACCCTGTGGTCCTAAAGTTTAGGACCTATGGTCCTTAAGTGTACTTGGAGATTGTGTCATGGGGGAATAATCTGATCTAGCCACATAGATAGAAGAGATGAGCTGAATGTGCCTGGGTTCAATTTGGGGCAGGTCTGGCGAACATTACTAACGTTTGGGTGCGGAATTCTAACTCCACTGAAGTCAATAGGAGATGGATGTTCAAAAAACATTATAGGCCATTTTCTAGGATAGTAACCAAGAGATTGTCAAACAAATGGCATGGGGGACTGGGAACTGGGAACAATTTGATAAGCGGCAGCAATTTTAATATGTTTTATGTGAAACATTGGCAATAAAAATTCCTTTAAATAGCTTGCCTAGGCAATGCCCTTATTCTTCCTGCATATATGCAATGTACTGTATATAACCTACTACAGTAAACCTGACATTTAAAAAGATACAAAAATTCAGTTTAAATTGTAGGTAAATTACAGTTTTGACCGCTTACTTTTGTTTGCAGGGTCTGATATGAATGTCAAGGGGGATGGCACACAAAAAACAGGTCCTTATCTGAGATTGCAGCCTGACTGGCAAGGAAAGCGGAAAATAATATAATAAGCCAGCGCTATCGCTACAGTATATCCAATAGTCAAACCAAGTGTTCTAATATGGTAAAAATGATAAAGAAATACATACAAGAAGCAAATTATCTGTCACACTCTCCTAAATATCACTTTATACATATTAATGTGTTACAACATATGTGAAGCCAGCATTGACTTCCCTCTCTAGCCCTCCACTCTGTATCACAAACACACAATTGCCATAATGTAATTTTTGGAATCCTATATTACTTAATTACATAGTTCAGCGTTTCTCAACCTTTTCCACACAGAGGAACCCTTGAAATAGTTCTCCGGTCTCGGGGAACCCCTGCTAAAAAATAAAAATCTACAATTCTTGATACATTAGTGTGATGGTCAATGAGAACAATGTCCCTTACACTTGTGGTCATTGGGAAGAAGTACCCCTTACAGATAGCTAAAAAGATCAATGATGTCATTGGGAATTTATCTGAGAGGTAGAAATTGACCATTGCTCAAGGAACCCCTAGCAACCTCTGGAGGAACCCTAGGGCTCCAGGGAATCCTGGTTGAGAAACCCTGACATAGTTGGTAAGGTTGAAAAACGGCACCAGCCCATCCAGTTTAACCTGTGGTGTGTGAGTGTGCTTGTGTTTATGTCAATAGTACATTGTATATCCCTGCATGTTGTGATCGTTAAGGTGCCAATCTAATAGTTTTTTGAAACTATCGATGCTCCCTGCTGATACCACTGCTTGTGGAAGAGAATTCCACATCCTTACTGCTCTGATAGTAAAGAACCCTCTACACAGTTTAAGGTTAAACTGCTTCTCTTCCAATATCAGTGAATGGCCGTGTGTCCTTTTAAATTCCCTTTCACTGAAAAGTTTTTTCCCTATACTAGGGTCACCAGTATGGCATTTGTACATCACTATCATATCCCCTCTCAAGCGTCTCCTCTCCAAAGAGAATAAGTTCAATATTTGTAGTCTTTCCCCATAGCTGAGATCCTCTAGTCACTTTATTAGCTTTGTTGCCCTTCTCTGGACTCTTTCCAGTTCCAGCACATCCTTCCTGAGCACTGGTGCCCAGAACTGGATGGCAAACTCAAGATGCGGCCGGGCCAGAGTCTTACCTTAGGAGCAAATCCCCTTTTTAATGCATGCCAATATACTGTTGGCTTTGCCTGCAGCAGCTTGGCATTGCATGCCATTGCTGAGCCTGTCATACTAGGACCCCCAAGTCCTTTTCCATCTTAGATTCCTTAGGTTGTACCCCTAGCAAGTAACTTGCCTTTGTATTTTTAGCACCCAAATGCATTACTTTACATTTTTCAACATTAAACCTCATTTGCCATGTAGTTACCCTCCCCTTTATTTTATGTAGGTCTTCTTGCAAAGTTTCCACATCTTGCAAAGAAGTTATTGCCCTGCTTAACTTTGTATCATTCTCTTTATTGTTTATGAATAAATTAAACAGAATTGGTCCCAGGACAGACTCTTGGGGGACCCCACTTACCACACCGGACCATTCTGAGTACTCCCTATTTATCACCAGCCAGTTTTCAATCCAGGTACTCACCCTATGGTCAATGCCGACAGACCTCAGTATATAAAGTTAACATTTGTGGAGAACTGTATCAAATGCCTTTGCAAAATCCAGATACACTACATCTACAGACCTTCCTTTATCTAGATGGCAAACTAGGAAAAGGCCCAGTGGGATTTTCGCGCAGCACTATACACCCCAAAGTAATCAACAATTGTAATGCAGTACAAAAAATTATTTATTGGGCTAAAACATCACAAAAACAAGTGACATAAAACCATAAGATGGTAATAAGAACCATTGAATACAGTCAATAACAATGCTAGGTGAAAGGCCCAGCCAGGTCTCAAGTATGACCTGTTGGTTGCTGGTGCACTAAAATACTGACATGTTTCGAAGTTTACTTTATTGGTTTAACTTCTTCTTCAGGGAAAATTTCCCAGCACTGTTAATACGTTGGTTTTGTTAAGTAACAACAAGCATAAATACAATATAAGGTTTGCAAAATCATAATAGTGGTACAGTACAAAAAGAGTAAGTAAACAGACAAACATGTGACAATCTGGCATGAACATGCGTTGTCTCCAAAAGGGGGGTCAGGCTCAAACAGGTGCATAGATGGCTTGTATCAGAGCATAGGGTCACTATGATGTAGATAAATATGTGCCACAAACGGATGATGGCTGGGTGGATGTGACTTCAAGGCTGCAGGGGATGGCAACCCGCAAGGGCCAGTCTCCCCCTCGAGAACCAAAAAGCGGACGGTAGACGTCCCAACACCCCACGGCTCTAAAATAAAACATACCATCAAACACCGATATAGGGTACGACCAATAATAGTTGGAGCAGGGTGGTTGATACAAAGGTAAACAATGCATATACTTATTGTCAATGGAGTGACCCCAGACCAAAGGGTGACACCAACCAAAACGGCCAGCAGTGGGCCTATGGAAGAGGACAAGACAGTAAAGAAAGGAGAGAGAGGTATAGGGCCTTCTGGGGGTAGGGCACATGCTCCGACCCCCTCAAGGCCAGAAAGGCTGGGTCAAAAGCGAGCACAAAAGCATCAAAGCATAAAGCTTACCGGTAAAGGAAAAGCAATGTAGCTGCAATATGGAGAACCATGCCGTCCAAGAAGAGAGGAAGCCTGTCATGTGACCGTAGTGGGCCAATACTGCTTATATGTGAAGACTGGCCAATCATAACCTGCGTAGAAGGGAAAGGAGAGGGGAGAGGGAGGTGGATGGGAACCAAGTCCCATATATCCTCTGGGAATCCCATCCATCCCTGTACAGAGCCGCAGTGGGGAAGAGACGTCCCCATCCAGATCAGTTCCCCGCCGAGCAAGCGCCCGGCTCCACCGCGCAGCACGAGATAATATCACGTGACCCGCGCGGCGGCGTCCAATGCCAGCACGGCGCCGGCGCACGATCAGATGCCGCACCGAGGCTGATGGAAGGGGCGGGAGCAAAAGCTCCCTTTATGCGGCAGACATAGGCCCCACTAGCTGCCGAGCCAGCTGAGGGGCCCGCGTGCGCCGTGGGGGGAGAAAACAGAACCCAGGCCAATAGAACGGGCCCAAAGCAGGAGCCAGCACCACTGAAGCAACCATGGATCCCCAAAACGGCAGATAACCTCCCCCAAACATAGAGAAGGGGCAGGCAGGCACAACCAATCACATATGGTTATAAAAGCCATAAATATAAGTAGGGAAACAATGAAGTAAAAAAGGTAAAAAAAAAATGAATATATGAAAAACGTATGAAAAATCAATTGAACTGAAGAACCAACTATACATCCAATCAGGTGATCCTGGAGACAACGCATGACCATTTACAAAAATGGAAATGGAAAAAAAAATAAAATAAAAAAATGCAGAGAAAAACGCAGGAAAAAAAATTATATGACTCAAAAGCAAAAAAAGGGGCTGTGAACCAATGGGACTAATCTAGTAAATCACGGTCAAAATGTCCTGACTCAAAACCTGGGAGGAAGGGTTTAAAGTTCATAGCTCCATTCAACCCTGGGGGGGGCGTGGCATTCAAATTTGAAATCCACGTTCACGGTGTAACAACAATTTGTCTATGTCACCGCCCCATGTATTCATATGTATACGGTCCAGGGCAACGAAGGTCACCTTGGGCATGAGGCCCTGATGTACCAGGCTAACATGCCGCACTAAGGGAGTGTCGGCATTGCGTTTCTTCATATTGAGTATGTGGCGGCTCATCCGCCGGCGAAACTGCTGAATGGTCTTGCCGACGTAGAAGCAGCCACACCCACAATGCAAAAGGTAAATCACTGCTGTAGTCTGGCAATTCACAAAATGTTTAGGTTTTAGTAACTGATGATTAGGGAGTGTAATTTGATTTCTCGTGCCCATATAGCCACACATCGAGCACGTCCCACACATGAACGTACCCTTGTAAGAACAGGAGTCACCACCGGTATGGGCCAAGTGCTCACTGTGCACCAACATGTCTCCAATTGAAGTTGCCCTTCTATATGTGATGAGGGTATTGGGAGGTACAAACGGGCCCACAATTGGGTCCAGGGTAAGTAGATGCCAGTGTCTTTGGAGAATGTGTCTAATATGATTGTAATGACAATTATAACGAGTAATGATTCTACTTACTGGGGGGGTTGTAACTTCCTCGTTCTTGGGTCTATACAGCAAATTGTGTCGAGACTGTTGGGTCACTCTGTTAAGGGCTTTAGACAGAGATTTTTTTGCTGTACCCTCTGAGAAGGAGATGGGACCGTAAAGCCCGTGCCTCCCTCAGAAAGGTATCATTGTTGGTGCAATTGCATTTGATTCTCAAATGCTGACTATACGGGATTGAATTGACAAGTGGCCTAGGATGGGCACTAGAGGCATGGAGGATGTTGTTGCCCGCCGTGCGCTTGCGATATAGGGCACATGATATGTTGCCCTCTAGATCTTTGGAGATCTGAACATCCAAAAATGTAATTGAAGTTTGATGATATGTCATTGTGAAAGAGAGATTAAACGGGTTGCTGTTGAGGGCTATAAGGAACTGCTGGAGAACCTCCACAGGTCCATCCCAAAACAGCAACACGTCATCTATGTATCTATACCATGCCGTCACGTGCCTCATAAACATCACCATATCTTCAGTAGAAGATATGGTTTGTTCCCACTCCCCCAAGTACAGATTGGCGTAGGATGGGGCACACAAAGTCCCCATCGCTACGCCCTGCACCTGGAGGAAGTGGGTGCCGTTGAAGGAAAAGACATTATGGTGTGGGATGAAGTCCAACAAGGATAGGACAAATTCATTGAATGGTAGCTCCGTATCACTCATCTGGGAGAGGACGTTCCTCACAACTGCCAATCCAAGATGATGGGGTATAGAGCTATAGAGGGCCTCCGCGTCCACGGCGACCAAAATGGTGTCGCCGGGGACCCGGAGGCCCTCAAGGACCCTCAACAGATGGACGGTGTCCCTAACATACGAAGAGAGGCCTGTGGCAAATGGTTTGAGATACTTATCTATGAATTTGCTGGCATTATCAGTAATAGAGCCAACACCCGACACAATGGGTCGACCAGGAGGGGATGACGAATCTTTTTGAATTTTGGTAGCGAATATAAAGTAGCTACTCTCAGATGTGCTGTCCTAATGAAGTTCCATGTGGATTTAGAGATGATCGAATTATGATAAGCCTGATCCACCAGTTCATAAAATTGCTGATTATATTTAGTGATTATTGTGGGGTCAATTGTACGGTACCATGATGGATTGTCAAGAATCCTCAGACACATGGTAACATAATCATTATTGTTCATTAAAACAATGTTACCCCCTTTATCGGAGGGTTTGATTGTTATTGACCTATCGTTAGACAGGTCAAGCAATGCTTGTCTATGGTGTGATGTAAGATTAGAGGAAATTGAGGATGTGAGTTTAAGATCTTTAATGTCTTGAGTCACCAATTTCAGGAATACCGAGACCCCCTGATTGGAACTGGGAGGTGGGTATATGGTGGATGGTTTTTTGAGTAATGAGGTTTGGTGTCTGAGTGGTGAAGGCTGCATGGAATTACCGACCTGAGCAAGCAAAGATTCAATATCTATGTGATCAATCAGGTCGGGGGGCTCCTTCTCAGCTAGCAGATGGTTAAGACTTGCTATGGCCTGTTTCTCACTATAAGATAAAATATGATTCTCTGGTTGTTTCTTCTTGGAGAACTTGCCCTGTAAGAGAAGCTTACGTGTGAATAAGTGTACATCCTTAATGATTTCTAATTTGTCCAATCTACTAGTGGGGCAGAACGTTAAGCCCCTTGAAAGTACAAAATGTTCATCCGGAGTGAGATTTTGAGGATAAATTGATTATATTGAAAGTTGTGGGGTGTTGCTTTGTGTTGTATTGTTGGGTCCCACCAATGTGTGGTTCTGTTTGCCTAAAAAAATGGAGGAAACTCTAGGAGGGTTGGCAGAAGTATTAGACCCATCACCAGGGGGGTTCCCCAGGGAAGAACCTGTGGGTCCCCCTATCTGAGAGATAGATACATCACCGAGTGTGTCAGAAAGACCGTCGGTCGAATCTTAGGGTTGCTAGTAGGAAGGGCACCATCACCCCGTCTGTCTTTTCGGACGTCTGGTTCATCGCTGCTGTTTGGTATTGAACGTAAGAGAAAGAGAAGAGGCAGATGAATTATCAGAACCAGATACAGATGATTGTTTATGAGAAAATCTATTACCACGTTGTTGTAAAATTTGGGGGGCTTTTGACCATCTATAGGCCTTACCCTCTCTGAAAGCTTGTTTGTCTCTTAAAATCTTTTTCTCCTTCTTGAGCATCAGTTGTTTATTATACATTTCTAGGTGTGATTTAAATTTCATATTAAGTTAACCATATAGTGCTCCATATCGAGCATGTGTTTCAAAAGACAGCAATTGTTGGGAAATAGTATCGATATTCTGATCGATAACTGTCAGCCACTTGGTATATTCCTCTTTCAGGAGTTCCATCATTTTGGTAGAACGTGTTTTTAAATTGTTTTCCCAAACCAATTTAAAATCTGTGCTGATGTCTTCGAAGAATGGAAAGATTTGTACTCTTAAACCTAAAGGATTGCTATTATCGCGAATATATTCATCAAACACTTTCACATGCCAAAAAAGCGCAGATTTTTTCTCCAGACAACCTGTCAGGCTAGAGAACATGAAGGTAAGTTTCATCTGAACGGATTCTGTTGCACTACATTCCCGTTGCAATTGTCCAATAAATTCATCCCACCCCTTGCCCTGGAGATTAGTCATTGTGAATAAAAAAAAAAGGGGTAACTGTCACAAATATGTAAGAAAAAAGGAGAAGCACAGAGGGAAAGCAAGAGAAAAAGAGCCAAGGTATCTTCTACCGGTTCAGGAAGCACAAAACACTTGCCTTCTGTGCTTACAACAAAATCGGGAGATAGTGCTGCATCCCCAATTGCAGACAAACTAGGAAAAGGCCCAGTGGGATTTTCGCGCAGCGCTATACACCCCAAAGTAATCAACAATTGTAAAGAAGTACAAAAAATTATTTATTGGGATAAAACATCACAAAAAAAAGTGACATAAAACCATAAGATGGTAATAAGAACCATTGAATACAGTCAATAACAATGCTAGGTGAAAGGCCCAGCCAGGTCTCAAGTACGACCTGTTGGTTGCTGGTGCACTAAAATACCGACTTGTTTCGAAGTTTACTTTATTCGTTTAACTTCTTCTTCAGGGAAAATTTCCCAGCACTGTTAATATGTTGGCTCTGTTAAGTAACAACAAGCATAAATACAATATAAGGTGTGCAAAATCATAACAGTGGTACAGTACAAAAAGAATAAGTAAACAGACATACATGTGACAATCTGGCATGGACATGCGTTGTCTCCAAAAGGGGGGTAAGGCTCAAACAGGTGCATAGATGGCTTGTATCAGAGCATAGGGTCACTATGATGTAGATAAATATGTGCCACAAACGGATGATGGCTGGGTGGATGTGACTTCAAGGCTGCAAGGGATGGCAACCCGCAAGGGGGCCCGGCCAGGGCCAGTCTCCCCCCAAGAACCAAAAAGCGGACGGTAGACGTCCTAGATGGCAGCTCGCTTCTTCATAGAAGGTTAATAGATTGGTCTCGCTAGAACGATTCTTCATGAATCCGGGCTGATTACTAGGGATGAGGCGAACACCCCCCAGTTTGGTTCGCACCAGAACATGCGAACAGACAAAAAGTTCAGGGCGAACATCCGAACACCATTAAAGTCTATGGGACACGAACATGGAAAATCAAAAGTGATCATTTTAAAGGCTTATATGCAATGTTATTGCCCTAAAAAGTGTTTGGGGACCCGGGTCCTGCCCTAGGGGACATGTATCAATGAAAAAAAAATGTTTAAATCAATCTTTTTTTCAGGAGCAGTGATTTTAATAATGCTTAAAGTGAAAAAAAAATGAAAAATTCCTTTAAATATTGTGCCTGGGGGGTGTCCTTAGACTGTGTGTAAAAGGGTGCATCTCTGTGAGGTGTAGAACATAGCCAGAGCAAAATGAAATTACCATAGGAAAAATTGTCATTTAAAATCGCGGCTGTAATGTATTGCTGGTTCCCGGCAATATACAAAAAAATGCTGAAAAAAAGTGCGTGCGGTCCCCTCCCAGTCCAAGCCAGGCTCTTCGGGTCTGGTTTGGATATTAAGGGGAACCCCCGAGCCAAATATAAAAAAAAATTGACGTGGGGGTCCCCCTAAATTCCAAACCTGACCCTTATCCGAGCATGCAGCCTGGCCAGTTAGGATGGGGGGGACAAGCGAGCGCCCCCCCCCAAACCGTACCAGGCTACATGCTGGCGGGGGGCTTATCGGAATCTGGAAGCCCCCTTTAATAAGGGTTAGAAATAACCCCAACCTTATCAGAGAGGTCTGCCAACATCCCATTCAAGTAGCAGCAAGAAGGTACTCCCCCAGTACGTATAGCAGGACTTTAAAGGCAGTACAATGAAATTATAAAAGAATACATTTTATTACAGAAAAAAGGAAAAACATAAAATTACAGACATATACTGAATCACATATATTGGTGAAATCATCAAGACCAAGGTTGTTACATTCCAGAGTTGGTACATAAAAGAAGTGTGGTTCATGTGTAGAGATGAAATCTTGATGGGTCAAGGCCCGACGTGTTTCGGGATGGACTACCCTTCTTCAGGGGCCAATTAATAACCCATGTACATTTTCTGAAAGACATCATATCATTATATACTGGTATTACACGTGACAGGGTTAGGGGTATGGGAACAAGGTCATGGAGGGCAACTCACCCCACACCAGAAAGTTGAGGTCATACCGCATATCCAGAGCCACCTCTGAGAGGATATAGAGGAAACAGAATCTCCATGTGATGTTGGGAAAGCAGGGGACAAGGGGACTCCCACTGATCACGCGTCACCCCGAGGGTTCCAGGTACCACAAGGGCCCCCTGCATACGGCAAAGCCGAAGAGCAGGAGAGACCCTCTGTTGGATTTGGACCACAGAGCCTGGGAACGGAACAGAGGAAGAAATGAGGAAAAGAGATCCAAAAATAACCATTGGGCGATGCAACGGCGGGAGATGAAGGGGACCACCATATGATCCACATAATCCCCATCGTGCATAGCCATCCTGAAAAGTGGCCAACGAGTGCACATATAGTGCATGATGGTCAATTCAGGGCAAAAGAATACATATCCAAGAAGATATTGAAAAAAGTTTTTACCTGTGGGTAAGTGGGTAATAGCGTGGTCCGAGCTGCTACAGAGGCGGTGGCTGCTGGATTCATTGCCACCGCCTCTTTATATCAGGGAATTTGGTGCCAAAAAGCTCAGTCATGTGACCCCTCTGCGCCCATGGATGACCTCACGGCGTCGGCGCATGACTGATGACGTCATGACGCACGCCATCAAGTACATCCATGAGAAGCCAATGGTTTACTGTAAGCCTGGTATATCACAATGGGAGTCAGCAGAAAAAAGTCATGCTCACTCCCCCCGGTGGGCAAATTGGAGAAGGCACACCAGGGACACCAACGGTCAGTGAGTCATATATGAAAAGAGATAGCAATGAGCAATATGTGGAGGGGGCCACAAAACAAAAGGAAAAACAAAAAGAGGGGGGCAAGAGAAGCAGGAGGGAACCACACCCCAGTTATACCCAAAGGGATACTCAATGTTCCCAATCCAATGTGGTCAGCCAAAGAGGGTTCTCAAAATGGGCCCCCAGGGACCCCTCTGCACGGCGCCGCCCCGGATCTGGGCCGGGAGTGCGTCATGCAGGGAGGTCCCACCGACGCAGACGGGTTGATCAAGGTCCCCCCGAAAAGACGGCCCCCCCCGCCCGTTTGGGCCTGGGGGCCTGTGTGCGCCGGGCGGCAATCCACATCTCCCCCAGGGCACGCGGACAGGAGGAGCCTCCAAGATCCCGCAATCCACATCTGGGGAAGGAAATTATAGTGAGAAGAAAAAAGAAGGAAAGAAATAGAAACAAGGGAGGTGGCAATGAAACTGCGGCCAATGAGCTTGTTCCAAAATATATGCAACAACATTATAAAACAGTATAAGGCAACATGGCAACAGAACACATCATACACTGCATCATTGTAAGTATTATACAAACACTTCAGAACATTGCAATATCATACATGTAATATTGACATATTAGTTCCCTTACATTGCATTGCTATAAATAAGGGCATATGGTTAAACATTCTCCCTGTCCCAGCCCCCCGAGACAAAGCCCTCCAAGAAAGGTCTGAAGGTGTTGATTAATCCCAGGAGGAGATGTGGCCTGGAGGGCCGCTATCCCCTGTCCCTCTTACAAATTGGTATACG
>BLSH010123253.1:352488-364810 GCA_018402905.1 Glandirana rugosa | reverse complement strand
CACCTCAAGAAATGAGATAGGCAGTCATAAAATAAAAGCTGCGGAAATTCCAGAAAATGTACCCTAGTTTGTAGACGCTATAACTTTTGCGCAAAGCAATAAATATACGCGATTTGGCTTTTTTTTTACCCAAGACATGTGGCTGAATGCATTTTGGCAAAAATTTATGACTAAAATTTAGTTTATTGTATTTTTGTAATAACATAAGTTTGAAAATATCATTTTTTTTCAAAATTTCCGTTATATTTTTGTTTATATCGCAAAAATTAAAAAGCGCAGTGGTGAACAAATACCACCAAAATAAAGCTCTATTTGTGGGAAAAAAAGGACGCAAATTTCGTTTGGCTACTGCATTGCATGACCGCGCAATTACCATTTGAATCGGCGAAGTGCCAAATTGAAAAAAGGGCTCCGGTCCTAAAGCTGGAAATCCTTCCGGGGCTGAAGTGGTTAAGAAGAACCATGGCTAGGGGTGCCCTAATCCTGCCTGTGAAGGGGCACATCTCTGTGACATACAGAAAGGGCAGCATTTACATTAAAAAAGAAAACAAGTTTTGCAATTGCCAGCAAATTACATTTTTTTAAAAGAAGAGCACACAGAATCCTTCAAGGATCTGCTAAGTAATTGGGGGAAATTTGGAGGGGGTTTGTCTTCTGTGTTTTCTGTTTTTTGGAGGTTTTTTTAGTTTTTTTTGCAGCAAGCAAGGCCAGTAGACTATTAGAATTCATAAAAAAAAAAAAAAACTTGAGACAAAACAACCACTTTATAAAACTCGGGTTTGGCCATGTCATGAGTATGCTGTCCAGTTTTGGACACCAAACTTCAGGAAGGATGTTCTTGAACTGAAGAGAGACCAGAGAAGGGCAACAAAGTTAATACAAGGTGGCTGGAGGAGCTCAGTTATGAGGAACAACTACAAACATTAAACATATTCTCCCAGAAGAGACGCTTAAAAGGGAATATGATGGTAACGTAAAGATACTTGAATGGGGAGGAAACTCACAAGCATTGGGGGAAACTATTTAATCTAAGATCTCTAAAGAAGACATGCGGCCAAACAATGGAGTTGGATGAGAAACAGTTCATTCTTAAACTGCAAGAACATATAACATTATGGCTCATGATGTAAACAGTTAAACCTCCAACATCAGAGCCTCAGATGAAAGTACATAACCTCCATATAAGGTACATCAAGGGCTAATTCAGCTGGCTTCCAGTAACTTAGCTCAGATCCTCAAGGGATAGAAGGCATCTCTGAAAAGAAAAAGACACCAGAGAGTGCAATACAAGTGCAGCAAAAACATATTTATTGATAAAAACAAAATTTGCAACTCACGTGTAATTCAAATATTAGTGCTTGTCACATGGACTACAGCTCTGTATAGTGGTCGCAATGCAGTGGGAGCCCAGTCCGAGATGAAACTGACACTGCTCTTGTCCACATCATTGGATCAGGCTTAAGTATGGGGGGGGCAGGGCCGCTGATAGGGGGGACCACCGATCCTCTTTTAGGGGGCCCGAGCACACAGGGGGGCCCACACAGGGAGGGCGATTAGTGATAGACGACAGCAGCTGAAAGCTGGTCTCTCCCCCTCTCCCTGCTGCCAGTTTTAGAGACAGAGACAGTTGTTCCTCACTAATCCCCGCCCCTGTGTGGGCCCACTCCCAGCGCTGGCTCTAATGTTAGCTGTGCTCCTGAGTTTGTTATCTCTGTAACTTTGTTTCTCTCCCTCTGTCCCTCTGATCCCAGAGCCCAGCCTGTATATTTTTTTCATCTCATCTTTATTTTTATTTATTAACTCAGTTATATCTTTTAAATTTAGCAGGAATTCTGTGAATTATGTTGTATTTGTGTCTGCTAATAATTTTATTGTATCTTTAGCGAAATATGGCTTTAATACCTTTTTTGGGGGGTCCTGCGATTTCTATCAGCAGCCCTTGGGGGGGATCCTGCAGCTCAGAAGGTTTTTACCTTAATGCATAAAATGCATTAAAGTGATACTTGTTTTTTTCATTTGAAATTAACATACATGTCATACTTGCCTGCTCTGTGAAGTGGTTTTGCACAGAGCAGCCTGGATCCTCCTCTTCTCAGGTCCCTCTTCAGCCCTCCTGGCCACTCCCCCCTGCCGAGTGCCCTCACAGGAAGCATCTTGCTATGGAGGCACCCAAACCGAACTGCAGCTCTGTGTGTCCATTCAGAAAAGGATCAGCAGCCACGCCCCACCTCCTCGCTCTCCTCATTGGCTCAATAGTGCTCCACTGCTGTCTCAGCCAATCAGGAGGCCAAACAAGTCTCTTGTGGACATCTCTGTATCGAGATGGGGCTCAGGTAAGAGCTGCACACAGAAGTTTTTTTATCTTAATGCATAGGGTTAATTAAGATAAAAAGATAAGGCAGGAAACCTTCTGCCTTTACAACCACTTTAGGTTAAAAAAACATTAAGGCTTTAATACCACTTTATTATTGATACTAAAAAACAGGAAAAGACAAAAAGCGCCACTAAGTGTAGTACTGGGATGAAAGTTGATTTATTTGCCCACAACAATGGCTACTCACAAGATACAGAAGAAAGACAAGCTCTTAGTGGAAGCTGTTGCCGGCTGGGCGCTGTGGTCAACTCACGCAGATCGTATGGCACAAATGATGTTTGTGAGCCGTGGAACTGGAGCAAGGGTCAAGGTGCAGCATGGAAGTCTTCCCAGGGGTAGCAGTTAGCTGGATGTTTCAGTTCCTGGGGAAAAACCTGATCTCCGGTATGCTCTCCATTATTGATCCGGTATGCTCTGTGCATGCGCACTGCCCAGAGCCCATAGCATTCTGGGACTGGCTACATCACTGCAACATCTCCCTGGCAGACACGCTGTACTCTACGCCGTGCTCCACCTGGAGATCAGGTTTTTTCCCCAGGAATGGAAACATCCAGCTCACCGCTACCCCGGGGAAGACTTCCATGCTGCACCCTGGACCCCTGCTCCAGCTCCACAGCTCACAAACATCATTCGTGCCATACAATCTGCGTAAGTTGATCACAGCGCCCAGCCAGCCTCAGCTTCTGCTAAGAGCTTGTCTTTCTTCTGTATCTTGTGAGGAGCCCATTGTTGGGGGCAAATAAATCATCTTGCCTTCCAGTACTACACTTAGTGTAGCTTTTTTGTCTTTTCCTGTTTTTTTTTCCCAAACTGCAGAGGGAGCTATGCTCTAGGACAAGCAGCCTTAAGTGTTCCCTGGACTGGACTTTTACTGACTTTTCTTTAGCATCTCCTAATACCCTCTTGTGCCTGCCACCCACTAGCCAACTAGCCATTTGAATGTATTAGTGATACTAGTAGCCATATAAATAAAGACAGTAAATAAAATAAAATAAAATCAATATAATTAAAGGAGAAAATTACTGAACGTGGAAATGAAAATACATATGTAAATACATGGTGACATATGACTCCTCAGTAAACTATCTGAAAGGTGTAGAATTAAGAGGAATTGGGGAATTATGGAATTGCATAGAGGCTCTAATTTATAATCTTAATAAATGGGTAATACGTGTGTGATCATACATATGTATATGCATAAAGACATGAAAACACTAAAAACACACATATACATTAAAAGAAGGCGGTGGCATGGGGGCATGTATAAAACATGAATAAATATATAAAAATTGCAAAAAAAAAAAATTATGTGTGTTGTTTTCCTTGTTGAATCCACCTGGAGATAGTTTTTTGAAACTATAGGCAGTTTGTTTGACATGGATTCGATCACTCAGACCCATAAACCACTGGAAGATTTTTCATGGAATTGGGAGAAATGTCTGGGAACACTGTGTTTCACCTTATCATCTTCCACAAACTTCCTATGCCCTCCAAATTTCACTCTGAGAATTCTAAATATAGAAGCCTGCATGGGCATGCCAGACACTGCACTAAAATTGAGAGTAGCAGTTTTAGAAGGAGGTGATGGAAAAGGCTCTACCTTTGCCATGAAATTCTTTCTGACCATGCGATTACATGTAAGGTGCTTCAGCTTTCTTCATTGAAACATACAGACCAAGCTGCCAAACATGTTTACATGCTGCATGTTACGCTAAGAGTGTGAAGGGATCCTACTGGGTGTCATTTTGCCCATTATATTGGCAGCTTATTTGAATGAAAACTTGGGTTTGTTGGGGATGGTGGATTTGAGATGGGGGTCCTACATAAGAATGGGACAGTATCTGGAGAACACTCTTTCCATATGATAAAATTGTGTAAACAATTGGGTGATGAATCTGATATCTTAATCCCCTCTTTTATCACATCTTTCATAGTGTTTTATGGTTAGATAGTGGGAGTAAGCTGCCTCCGCCAGATCTTTATGGCAACCATTTTCTGAAAATTGTTTTTTAAAGATGGAACTTTGTTGTACATAGTCTTCTCTACGGGTGCAATTTTGGTAGGATCTGCAAAATTGACTCTTTGGTATGTTTTGGATCCATCTCTGGGGATGGCAGCTGGCATCATCAAGGTACAAATTACCTGACAGTTTGCTTCCCGTTTGTTAATGATATTAGCTTTAACTGCTGTAAATATAAGTAATTGTAAATTCTAGCAGGGGATCTCTGGGGAGCTTTACATAGGTGTCATATATAGACAATAACCAATGGGATTTTTGAAGATAGTAAGCTTTGTCCTGTATTACTATACCACCTCCTTCGTCAGCAAGTTTTATGATTTTGCAGTTTTTTACAACATTGGAAGAGTATCATATTTCTGCTAGTCAAATATGAAGGTGTGTTTGGGGGTTTGTTTACATAGAGCCAATCCCACACTGTTAGCATATGTGGGATTGAAGACCAACTTAAGGCGGAATAATGTTTGTTGAATAGGAGTAGGCTATTGAGTGAACTAGTCTAAGTCCTCATTATATAAATCATTACCTGTTAATAATTCCTCTGTATCACCCTCATATAGAAAGGATGAAGAACGCGAATCCTCAAGTTCAAAATGATTATAAGCATTACATAACTGCTCGTTATCAGAATTCATGTTATAAAAACATTTGATGGTTACATTTCTAATAAACCTATTTGAGTCTCTGAACATGGTGAACAGATTAAGACTGGTGGAGGGAGCAAAATTGAATCCCCTGCTAAGGAGAGAGGTTCTTGAATGTCTCTATTGTAGATTGTGCATTTTTTCCTTTTTGAGAGGTCTTTCTTCATTTGTCTCCTCTCCTTACTGTGCGACAAATTTTCTTTTGGAGAGGCCGAAGAGGGGGATCACTAAAAAAGATTAAGAAACGTCAATAGAGTTACCAGATGTTTACCAGAACTATACAATTATGTGACATTCTTATTCCTCTGTTTAGATGCAGTTCAAGGATTATGCCTCTCATTTATATATACCTGTGACTTGTTACAATGCGACTATGTTTTATTTGGATTTCCTACCTAAAGAAGGGATAATTATCCCCGAAATTCATTTTTTGTTATGGAACATATTATTATTAGCAAAGCACTTACTATGGATAGTACATTTCTTATATAATGTTGAAAACTCATATATTTTCGAGGTATTACACCTTTCTTTTTAAATAAAGCACAAGATTTCATGCATTACAAACTGTAATCGTTTTTTACACAATAGAATTTAGCCATGTTCCGACAAGCAGAACATGCTGTTAAGTCAATGGCATATGTTGCTGTGTGAAAACTCAGCAGACATTGCATGCTATTGATTTCTCTGCCAAGAACTGTTCAAAAATATCAGATTGTAGCTCCATAACTTGGAGGGATTAACAAAAAATGTGCATTATTTGCCATAACTGCAATTTGTACATTGTGCTTTCACAGTGAGCTCCTTGGCTAAAAGTGACCACATGTTTTTTGCATCTGGTCTCTCTGATTTAAAGCCAATCCAGCAAGAACAGCCATGAGTTATTTTTAATAGCTGTGTTGACTGGCACCTGTTAAATATATTTATAGCGGTGTGGCTTTAACCAATGTCAGGCTCAGGTCATCAATGTCAAGCATCTCCAATATCTGAAACATTTAGAGGCAGTATAATAGCAAAAGCATGACTGAATATGTTAAAGAATATAAAATGTTGATAAAATGTATTTAAGGTAAAACCTTCATGAGAAGAATGTCAAGGCTTCCATTGCTGGATTCACCTATTGAAAAGTTCAGTTATCTGGTTGGGATTCCGACCCTCTAGCTTCAATAGTTTGAGTTTTTTTTTACCCAGAACATGTAAACAGATAAAGGAATCTGTTTTTATTTTGCATATTTGTTTTTTACAGACCATGTCTTTATTGAGAAAAAAATGTTTATACTATTACAGCATAGAAGGAGCAAAATGAAGACGGTATATCATGACAAGACCCACAGCTACAAACAGTCAAATGCAGCTCTTGTATTCATTGGCATATATGACTTCTATTTGGAATGCTAATATATTGCATACCAGTATTGCAAGTGGACACGAATGACTATATGTAGAAATGTGAGGCATGAGGTCTCCATATGGTTCAAGGATATGTATACAGAAAAACAAGATAGAAAAAAGTGTATTTAAAGTTCAGAAGGGTAATTTAACAAGAATGGAGCACGGGGGGGGGGGGGGAGAAGGCTATGGAGGTGCAATATACACAGCTGAGCAGGAAGTCCATCTAAAGTCTTGCAGGTGCAAGTCCTAAAGTGATTCACATCCCAGGAGAGTATCCACAAGGTGTAAGGCTCCATTCACACCTAGGCGATTCGAATTGCGGGTGGAATCGCCACGATTCTGTGTGCAATTCCAGAATTGCGGCAAAAAGCAGGGCGCATTTGCGCTGCCATTACTTGTTAATGGCACCCCAATTGTGGTGCAATTTTGCCGTGGTTGTCACGTGATAGATCGCAACACCTGGAGCTTGTCACTCAAAAATGAGCAGGAGCTTCTTTTGGACGACAGGGTCACGCATTGTGATTCTGCCCATGATTCGAAGCACCTAGGTGTGAATGGAGCCTTAGGGAACTAGACCTAATGGTCCTATGTTGGTTTCATCAGTTCCCTCATGTGCATAATATGGATTAGTTCTATTACCCATTTCTTCAACTTTGGTGGAAATTCGTTTTCCAGTGTTTTGGGATAACTTCCCTTGCTGCCAAGAGGAAGAATCTGAGTAAGCCCTGTTTTAGTTTATAGTAAGGGCCTTTTTACACTGCTCTGCTGAAAAAAAAAAAAAAAAACACTATAAACGGAAATGCTTTTTTATGCATTTTTCTATGTGTTTTTGGTGTGTTTTTGGTTGCCAAAATCCCTGCATGCACCTGTGAAACAAGGCACATCAAAAATGAAACCGCAGTGTATTTTTTAAATGTTTTTTCTAATTATTTCAAGGAGGAGGTGTATTTTTGTGCTCTTTTTAAACATGCACCAAAAATGCTGAATGGAGGAGCTTTAGGCCTGGTTCACACCTATGCATTTTTTGTGCATTTTCAGTTTTTCAGAAACACACTACAGTCCATTTAACATGGTTCCTATGAGTCATGTTCACATGTATGCATTTTATAGAAAGGACTGAGAAGCTTTTTCTGTTTTTTGGGTGCATAGACTTCAACGGATCAAGAAGTGCTTAGAAAAATGCAAAATGCACCTGGAATATGCAAACTGTAACCTGCATAGGTGTGAACCAGGCCTTAAAATTGTACTGCATCTGCAGTGCATTGGTGTGAAGAGTTCCAAAGGATTACGGCTCGATTCACACAAATGCATTTTTTTATGCATTTTTCAGAAATGCAGGGAATTTTTTTAACATGGGTTCCTATGGAACATGTTCACATTAATGCATTTTTGTGCCTGTGCACTTTTGGAAAGGGTCAGGGACTTTTATTCCCACAAAGTGCAGCATTTTACATGAAATAGACTTCAATGGGCATGCAAGAAAAATGCAAGTGCTGCATTTTTTATGCATTTTTGACGCATTTTTCGTGAAATTTTGCCTTTGATTTTGCAGGGATTTGCATTTTGCATTTTTCAAATCTGCCTAGAAACAAAATTTTCAGATAAAAAAGCAAATTACTGCAAAATTGTGGTAAAATCACTGTGAAAATGCAGAAAGCACAGCAAAAAGCACTGCAGAAATGCTCAAAAGCAACATGCATAGATGAGAATCGAGCCTGAAAGGGATACGTTTTTCATGCTTTTTCGTTCCGGTTTTTAAACACCAAAAGCGCATCAAAAACTAATTAGCGTGAAAGGGCCATAAGGCTGGCCACACATTATACAATTCTCTTGTACAATTTCCCTTCAGATTTTCCAATAACCATACAGTATGAGGTCAAACCTAAATACTTTTAGTGCACTACATAGTTGAAGGTAAATATAAAGGAAATTGAACAGGAAAATTGTATAATGTATGGCCAGCTTAAAGAGATTGTAAAGTCGCATTACACAATTATTTGTATCCTCCCTGCTTTAGCAAGATATAAAGTGCAGTGTGTGAGTTTTTTTAAATTATAATACTAAATACCTTTTTGCACAGCTTCTCTGTGCAGTCACATGATCTGCCTCTGCTCTCCTTCCTCGATCTAAGAACAGCAGTGGGAGGGGCTGAGATTGCCCAATAATGTCAGCCAGTCAGCAGAGGAAGGTCATGTGAGTGCACAGAGGAGCAGTGCAAAGAGATATTTAGGATTATAATTTGAAAAAAACCTGACATACTGTACTGAATATCTTGCTAAAACAGAGAGGATAGAAGTAATTGTGTTATGTATTACATCAGAATAGAGGCAGGAGGAGAGGGGATGGTCGGGGGGGAGATGGGCTCTCACACACAGACTAGGAAATGACAGGCAGGAAGGGAGGGGGAGAAAGGAGAGACTGGGCACAAACAGCAGGATGACGGAGGCACGCAAACTGACCACGGTATCATGGATCATCAGCAAGGAACAGGAGCATTTTTTTTTTTTTTTTTTAGGGTTACATCCACGTTAAGATACAGAGATAAGCAATAGCAGGGCTGTCTGTTGAGACATCTGTGTTTTAGAGGACGCAATTATTTGCTTTACTAAAGCAAATAGGCTGCTTACTTTTCAAAGAAAATGTTCACTTAGCTTAGTGAATGTGGTGAAAATTCATTTTTCAGCAATACTCAGTGGCAGGAAAACTAAAAAAAAAAGGTGTGATTACTTGCACATGATTGGAATGGTAAACATGCAAAACCTATTTGTCCTTAGAAAACCTCTACAATGTCTTGAAAAAGTATTGGGTTCGACCGAACATCGCAAAAAAGTTCGGGTTCGGTACCGAACTTGACCCCGAACCCCAAACCCCATTGAAGTCAATGGGGTCCCGAACTTTTCAGCACAAAAATGACTGTAAAAAAGTCCTGGAAAGTGCTAGAGGGCTGCAAAAGGAAGTAAAATGATTTTAGAACAATAATCTGTCCCTTACAGCAACAGCAGGAACCTGACCCTATAGAACTAGGAGATGATTTTAGAACAATAATCTGTCCCTCTAAGCAGTAAATTCTACCTAGTCCAGTCAGATCGTTCTGTAATGCAGGATGAGATGTTATTAGATCTGCAATCTGTCCCTCACAGCGCCGGCAGCATCCTCTCCCTACACTAGCCTGAGAGCATGTGACATGCAGCACTAAGTGACTCCAGCTTATAAAGAGGCTGGGTCACATGATGCACTGGCCAATCACAGCCATGCCATTAGTAGGCATGGCTGTGATGGCTTCTAAGGGAAAACCAGTGAAACGCTTGTTGATCCGGGTCACGGACACCCCAGAGTTCGGTACGCACCCGAACTTTACAGTTCGGGTTCGCTCAACTCTATTTATAACCCTTGACATTTTCCACATTTTGTCATGTTACTACCAAAAACGTAAATGTATTTTATTGGGATTGTTTTCTTACAGACCAACACAAAGTGGCACATAATTGAGAAGTGGAAGGTAAATAATAAATGGTTTTCAAAATATTTTACAAATAAATATCTGGAAAGTGCATCATGCATTTGTATTCAGCCCCCCTGAGGCAATACTTTGTAGAACCACCTTTCACTGCAATTACAGCTGCAAGTCTTTTTTGGGATGTCTTTACCAGCTTTGCACATCTAGAGAGTAACATTTTTGCATATTCTTCTTTGCAAAATAGTTCAAGCTCTGTCAGATTGGATGGAGAGCATCTGTGAACAGCATTTTTCAACTCTTGCCACAGAGTCTCAATTGGATTTAGGTCTGGACTATGACTGGGCCATTCTAACACACGAATATGCTTTAATCTAAACCATTCCATTGTAGCTCTGGCTGTATGTTTTTTTTTGTTTTGTTTTGTTTTTTTTTAATTTCTGTGTATTGCATTTTCTACATGTAGCACAAACAAAAAAAAAACATAGACAAATAACTAACAAGAAAAATAATAAAACAACTTAAGGGTGCAGCCCACGTTAATTTATTAAACATGTATCAAAATAAAAGCAAAGGAAACATTGGGTGCATCCTATGTTGATACGGTGCTGCTTATATTATTAACTCATGGTGTCCTCTACCATTTGGAATAATATAAGATTATGACCACATATAACACATAAATTTACTTGACACATACGATCTATAGAGAAAAAATGGCTTGATTCACACCTATGCATTGTTAGTGCTTTTTGCATTTTGCAGATTTGCACTATGGTCCATTTAACATGGTTTCCTATGGAACACGTTCTGTAGTGCAAATTTACAAAATGCAAAAAGCACTAAAAATGCACTGGTGTGAATCCAACCTAAGCGACAGTCAGTACTACAGGTGATACTCGAAAAATTAGAATATCGTGCAAAAGTTAAATTTTTTCAGTAATGCAACTTAAAGCGGTAGTAAACCCGCTGACAGAAAAAAAAAAATAAAAAAAAATCCTGCAAGACAATAGCATAATATGTTAGTATGCATCGCATACTAACATATTATGAAATACTTACCTTAGAACGAGGCCCCCGATGCCCAAGTCGGTCAGCGCTAAGGACGCTGACATGTTTGTCCTCTTCTGTCTTCCGGGTACGCGGCTCTGGCGCTGTGAGTGGCCGGAGCCGCGTGACTTCACTCCTGCGCATGCGCGCGGGAGCTCTTCGATCCGGCAGCCAGCTCTGAGTTGCCGGCCGCCTCGGCCGGATCGTCAGAGCGCATGCGCCGCTAATGTCAGTGGCTGCATGCAGGGCGAATATCTCCTAAACCATGCAGGTTTAGGGGATATTCTTTTTACCTACAGGTAAGCCTTATTATAGGCTTACCTGTAGGTAAAAACAGCTTTTAGGGGTTACTACCGCTTTAAAAAGTGAAACTAATATATGAGATAGACTCATTGCATGCAAAGCAAGATAGTTCAAGCCGTGATTTGTCATAATTGTGATGATTATGGCTTACAGCCCATGAAAACCCCAAATCCACAATCTCAGAAAATTAGAATATTGTGAAAAGGTGCAATATTCTAGGCTCAAAGTGTCCCACTCTAATCATCTAATTAAGCCATAACACCTGCAAAGGGTTCCTGAGCCTTTAAATGGTCTCTCAGTCTGGTTCAGTAGGAATCACAATCATGGGAAAGACTGCTGACCTGACAGTTGTGCAGAAAACCATAATTGACACCCTCCATAAGGAGGGAAAGCCTCAAAAGGTAATTGCAAAAGAAGTTGGATGTTCCCAAAGTGCTGCATCAAAGCACATTAATAGAAAGTTATGTGGAATGGAAAAATGTGGAAGGAAAAAGGTGCACAAGCAGTAGGGATGACCGCAGCCTGGAGAGGATTGTCAGGAAAAGGCCATTCAAAGGTGTTGGGGACTTTCACAAGGAGTGGACTGAGGCTGGAGTCAGCGCATCAAGAGCCACCGCACACACACATGGATCCTGGACATGGGCTTCAAATGTCATATTCCTCTTGTCAAGCTGCTCCTGAACAACAAACAATGTCAGAAGCGTCTTACCTGGGCAAAAGAAAAACAGACCTGGTCTGTAACTCAGTGGTCCAAAGTCCTCTTTTCTGATGAGAGCAAATTTTGCATCTCATTTGGAAACCAAGGACCCTACGTTTTAAACGAGAGTAGTCTTTTCTCCTGAAACCTGGTGACTCAATGTCTGGTCCAGACAAAAAGAAAACGGGTCCATTCTGCGAAGACTGTAACAAACAACAAGTCCTCGTCGAACTGTTCTCCTTATACTGTAAACTTCGGGTACAGGTCCTAGGTACACACACACGCCACCGAGAACTACGCGACTGAGGTCGGAGTCAGGTGAGGAACACTTTCAGGGGTTGTGGAAACTTACCGGAAAAGGACTGTTAGGAGAGGTCCGACGCCAGTAGGG
>BLSH010123253.1:300026-316186 GCA_018402905.1 Glandirana rugosa | reverse complement strand
CAACATGCGTGATCAAATACCCGAACCCAGAACTCGAACCCAAACTTTTTTCAAATGTCCGGGTTCGGGTCCGGGTCACGGACACCCCAAAGTTCGGTAGGAACCTGAACTTTATAGTTCTGGTTCGCTCAACTTTACTCCTCACCTTTCATCTCTACCCCTGCTATATATCATGACCTCTCAGCAGCCTACACTGACAGGGATGATGCAATAGCTTAGGGTGTCACAGGTACTTGCAACAAGTCTGCCAGAAGTACACCATCAGCTGTAGAGTATAACAGGCAGATTTCTCTGCCCCAGCTGCTGCAGCAAAATAAAAACAAAAAACACTCCCTGCCACCCACATGCCCAGTGTCTAAATTCCAGCTTGACCAAATGGCTAGCTTTACAACTCTTGCCTTTCTGCCTGGTGGATTCTGCCCCCTTCTGTGAATTGGTAGGTTCCCAGCCGCTATTTATTTGCACATAAGTCCATTCCAGCTCTGTACCACTAAGTGGAAGGCCAATATTTTGGAATTGTTGGGCAAGGCAGTCAGTCACAAGGTTTACATTACTGCTGACATGTGGTCCACCAAGCATGGTCAGGGACAATATATTTAGTTCACAGCAAACTGGGTAACTCTGCTTGCAACTAGGAAGGATCCTCCTCCTCCTCCTCAATGCCCTCTTCGGCTGAATTGTCCTTTGAACCACCAGTATTCCTTAAGCGTTCAAGGATCTATTCCATGAGTCAGGCTAAAAGATGCCATGCAGGGCTTTATCTGGTTTGTCTAGAGGACAGGAGTCACACTGGAGCAGAGATTCTTTCAGCTCTGCAAAGGCATGTCCAGAGGTGGTTAACGCCATGGCAGTTTGAGCCAGGAATGGTGGTGTGCGATAATGGCACTAACCTTCTGTCTGTCCTTTGACAGGGAAAGTTGGCACATGTCCTCAATTTGGTGGTGCAGTGTTTCTTAAACAGGTACCCAGAGTTGCAAGATCTTCTAAGACAGGCCAAAAGAGTCTGTAGCCATTTCAGGTGGTCATACACAACCAGTGTTTTGGCTGGCTGAAATTCAGCAGGAATTGCACCTGCCCGTAAAACCGCCTGATTTGTGACATGCCCACCAGGTGGGACTTAACTGTGGAAATGCTGCAGTGGCCACATGTGATGTTTGTGTGGGATTACTGCGTCTCAGCTTAGGCTGGCAGTGACCCCCACCCTTTTTCTCCTGATGCATGCTGGGAGGAGGGGCTCTACTAGGAAGTCAGTCATGGTGTGTGGGACTGGAAGCAGCTGCATGATACTCAGAGGGGACTACATCTGGTATTGATAGAAGCCTGCTGTATTAAGAGTCCTGCATTAACAATGTCTTCATGCTCCTGAGTGAGTAATAAACCCTTCCTTGGTTAAGAAGTGCATCCAGCCCGTGTGTGTAACTTGCTAAGTGGATACTGGCAGCATTGCTAGCAGCACCCTGGGAGACCCTACGTCTAAAGGGACATAACAGCGGCTACGAGGGTTGTGGATTTTGGCACACATGGCTTTCATAGGGTTTATTCAACCATTTGATCCTGCTGCTGAAGCATGGAGCTCCTGGGTGGAGAGGCTGGAGAAGTATATGGAAGCAAATAGTGTGGCTGTAGAAAAGAAAGTTGCAGTTTTCCTCACAGCCTTGGGTCAAGCTGCATATGGCGCTCTTATAGACCTCATTTCTCCAGAAAAGCCGGCTTCTAAGCCCCTGCCTGAGTTAATTGCGAAGCTGCATGAGCACTATAACCCAAAGCCATTAGAAATTGCAGAGCATGTCGGGGAAGACATAAAGACTTATACCATTGCTTTAAGTAAACTAACTGCCACTTGTCAGTTTGGAGACTACCTGCAGGAGGCTCTCCGTGACATGATTGTCATGGGACTCTGCAACCCAGCCATCCAGAAACGTGTACTCACAGAACCCGACTTGACTCTGAAGAAAGTCACTGACCTTGCTACTGTCATGGTGTTGGCTACACGGGACACCACCCTACTGAAAGCACAACCTGAAACGCCTGCAAGCCAGGGGGAGGAAATTTTCCACACTGCTGTTACCCAAGCCAGCCATCCCCAATTCAGCCAAGACCTCACCACGCTGCTTCTTCTGTCTCTAGGGGGCCGCCTTGCTACCACTGTGGTAACACTACTCACAGTGCACCTGCTTGCAAGATCAAGGATGTCGTTTGTTTTCTTTGTGGAGAGACTGGTCATATTGGGTGTGTCTGCCGCAGCTCACGCTCCCCCCAACACTACCACAAAAGGTAGACATAAGCAGACATTTCATGTGGATATTTACCATAACGGCTCCAGCTCTGATGAGGAGACCCGTGTCCGGAATGTTGGACTGTTTTGGGTAGCTGGGAGTACTCTTGCAATAAAAGTGGATGTCACACTCAATGGCTGTCCTGTCTCCATGGATGTTGATACTGGGGCGGCTGTGTCTGTCATTTCATGGACTGATTTAAAGGCATCGGGTCTGTCCCTACTGCTCCAACCTACAAGTCTCCAACTACAAACCTACAGCAAGGAACTACTGCAGCCCTTGGGGTTATGTGAAACCCTGTGTTACATTACGCAACCGCATTCAAACTCTGCACCTTCATGTTGTAAGTAAAGGAGGCCCTCCACCATACGGTAGGGATTGGATCAAAGCCCTGGGCATGCCTCCTCTTGCCATTGCCCAATGCACATTGCTTTCTGAGGGAGACCAGTGGATGGAATCCTTAAGATCACGACTTAAGGAGCTTTTTGCAGACTCGTTGTGCACAGTAAAAGGAAAAATGGCCCACCTCCTCTTGAAGCCTGGTGCTACAGGTCATTTTTATAAGGCAGGATCAGTACCTTTTGCCTTGCGGAAGAAAGTGAAAGCAGAGCTGGACCACCTTTTGGCTAAAAAATCATAACCAAAGTTGATAGAAGTGAATGGGCATCACCAATTGTGCCTGTCAAGAAAAAGAATGGAGACGTTAGAATTTGTGGAGATTTCAAGGTTGCCCTAAACAAACAACTTCTTGTGAATCAATACCCATTGCTTCAACTTGAAAATCTTTTTAGCTCACTGGCTGGGGGGCAAAAGCTTACAAAAATAGACTTAACCACTTGCTTACTGGGCACTTAAACCCCCCTCCTGCCCAGACCAGTTTTCAGTGCTATCACTCTTTGAATGACAATTGCGCGGTCGTGCGACGTTGTACCCAAACAAAATTGGCGTCCTTTTTTTTCCCACAAATAGACCTTTCTTTTGGTGGTATTTCATCACCTCTGCGGTTTTTATTTTTTGCGCTATAACCAAACAAAGAGCGACGATTTTGAAAAAAGAACAATATTTTTTACTTTTGCTATAATAAATATCCAAAAATAAAAAATAAAAAAACTAGGTTATTCATCAGTTTAGACCGATATATATTCTTCTACATATTTTTGGTAAAAAAAAATCGCAATCAGCGTATATTGATTGGGTTGCGCAAAAGTTATAGTGCCTGCAAACTATGGACATTGGTTTACAGTGTTTTTATTTATTTCTATTTTTTACTGGTATTGGGGGAAATCTGCGATTTTTATTGGGACTGTGATATTGCAGCGGACATGTCGGATGTTTTTGACACTTTTTTTGGGACCAATGACATTTATACAGCAATCGGATCTTAAAATAGACACTGATTACTGTGTAAATGTCATTGGCTGGGAAAGGGTTAACACTAAGGGAGCAGTGAAGGGGTTAAAAGTGTTCCCTGGGTGTGTTTTAACTGTGGGGGGTGGGGCTGACAGGGACATAACAGATCTAACTGATCCCGATCACAGGGATCATTAGATCTGTCATGCCCCCTCACAGAGCGGGGAACCGCTGTGTTTACATCGGTGGTTCCCTGTTCTGGCTCTCTGTGAGCAGATCACAGGTCTCCTGCAGACATCGGGTCCGCCGGACCCGCGGGCACGCTCACACGCTGACAACAGCGCGAGTCAAAGGGGAGGACGTCTATTGACGTCCTCCCAGCAAATTAGATCCACGCTGTAGCCGTCAACCGGCTATGGTGCGGGTCTGAAGAGGTTAAAGCAATCTTACCTGCAACTACACCCAGATTCACGCCATCTGTTGACCATTAACACCCATAAAGGGTTATTCTAATATAACCGCATGGTTTTTGGCATAGCCCCAGCTCCAGCCATCTGGCAGCGAATCATGGATGAGGTTCTGGCAAGTATACCCTTTACCCAGTGTCTACTAGATGACATGCTCATCACTGGTCCCACTGATGAAGAACACAGAAAGAATGTTGAAGCTTTGCTAGAGAGACTCCAGAAATATGGTTTACGTGTCAATCTTCCAAATGCGAATTTCTAAAGTTTTGACTGGAATTTTGTGCCCACACTGTGGACCGACATGGGCTACACACCACTGCGGAAAAGTTTAAAACCCTTACCCATGTGCCTACTCCCCAGAATGTAACACAGCTCAGGTCCTACCTTGGCCTCCTCAATTACCACTGGTTTTTGCCAAGCCTAGCACACCAGCTCTACCCGTTACTTCACTTAGGCCCCTTTCACACTGGGGCGTTAGTACAGCGCCTATCCACCGCTGATATAACGCTCAATATTAAATGCACGGTTTAACAGCGCTATTGCCGCACTAGCGCTAAAATAGCACACCGCTAATAGCGTTTTTCAAAAGTTTTTACAGCGTTATTATAGCGTTGTGTTAAAATAAGCCCACCCACCATACATCACATCCGGTTTACTTCCTGGTAACTCTTTGCTGGAGAAGAGACAAGATGGAGTATTATGAACTGCTGCTAATGTTAGTGCTGCTATTCTGGCAAAATATGCTCACACATAGGCAGCAACGTCGTTATTGGGTACATCCGATCATACAAGCGCACTCAGAAAGGGGACAATTTGCGTTATAGTATAATGAACTGAGAGAGCATCCTGACAAGTTCCGAAACTATACAAGGATGAGCATATCAACGTAAGTAACACTGTCCCAGTCTCACTAGTCCCTAAAACCCTACCCCAGTCCCATGAGTACCCAACCATATCATAATCCCAGGACTGCCACTAATTCATAACCCAAATTTTTTGTATTAAAGATTTGATATTCTACTTTCGATGTTGATGCTAGATTTGACAAGACAGGATACCAATTGCCGGCTCGCAGTCTCACCGTGTGAGCGTCTGCTCATTACCCTCCGGTAAGGAATTCTTGATCCATGCATTATAACTATTCTAAACTTGATAATAAAAACAATGACAACAATGTTTGTGACAAAAAAAGATTTGTTTACAACTTGCACAGCATGTGCATTATGTGATATAGTAAAGACAAGACCGATTGATCTTTATTTTCAATAAAAAACAATCATTATAACCTCCATTGATGTAATGTGCAATAGAAAAACATATATAGTGCAACAATCACTATAAAAAAAAAAAATATCTTATGCACAATGTTTTGGTACAACATGTACAATGATTCACCAAATTAAAGGTTGTGATATGAACTTTGCATAAGCTGTGCCTCCTCTCGTGGGGGAGGAGGGTGATGTTGGGGATGGGGCCTGAAGGTTTGCATTTCGTATTGCCCTGCCTGGTACCGCATATTGCTATAAGGTGCAGGTGGCATAATGTTGCTGGAACCTGATGTCGAGGGAATCATCATATTCCTTGGCTCATAGACTCCCTGTGTTGCAGGAAAGTCATATCTCCCATATGTATGCACATGCTCATTTGCTTGTGCAATTGGTGGTGGTGCAGTAGGCTTATTTATATAAGCTTGGACCAGCCTGATCATGTCGACCCTTAGGTCGCATTGGTGAGCTGTATCAACTTTAGTGATGAGAGGGTTTAGGCTGCGGGTGAAGGAGGCAATCTCTGCCAGCTTCTCTTTTTGAGATGAAATTAGCTTCTTCACCACCTGGATAAACTCATCTGCCTGCTGGGCCTTGTTTCGGGGTCTTGCCCTTGGTCTTTCTGGCACTGGGGAATGTACTATCTCCTCATCCTCAAAAAGTAAAGGTGAATCTCGGACCTCTTCAACCTCCTCACGTGTATTTACCTCTTCGTCAGTCTCCGAATTTATATTACTTTCTGTTCTGTAATTAAAAAGATTATAATTAGATAATGAGACATATATATATATATATATATATATATATATATATATATATATATATATATATATATATATATATATATATATAGGCACATATTTGGATAATGTGCAGATCCTTATTTTTAGGGACCTATTATCCAAATTATCTATAGGTACGGTCTCATGTCCATGACTGGCTTTAAAAACTGCAGTTCCGGTTTTCCCTCCTCCAGAACCACTCTTGTTTTTTTCTGTTTATTTAGTTCTCGTCTGAAATTATCTTTCATCGTTTTCCATCTTGTTTTAAGAAGACGAACTAAAAGAGATCCCAAACATGTTATTCATATTTTACAGGTATCTTGCAACTGGAAATAGTTATACTTCATTACAGTATGAATTTCGTACGGGAATATCGACTATAAGTAATATTGTAAAGGAAACTTGTGATGCAATCTGGAAACTTCACACAACATTGATGCCTGTTCCAAACAAAGAAAGATGGAAAGAAATTGCCAATCGTTTCTGGATAAAGACCAATTTTCCAAACTGCCTAGGTGCTATTGACGGGAAGCACATTCGGTTTATAAAACCCCGCCAGAGTGGTAGTCATTACTACAACTTCAAGGAGCATTTTTCAGTTGTACTGATGGCTGTAGCCGATGCAGACTATAAGTTTTTGTTTGTTGACATAGGAGCTTATGGAAGTTGTTCGGATTCCAATGTCTTGCAAAATTCAAAATTAGGTCAGCGTCTGGCCGAAAACAGACTTGACTTGCCAGATAATCAGGCATTGCCTGGAACACAAAGTCCTGATATGCCTTATTTTTTTGTGGCTGATGATGCTTTCGCTATAAACGAACATTTAATGAAGCCTTACTCGCAGAGAAAGTTAGACACACGGAAGCAAATCTTTAATTATCGGCTGTGTAGAGCACGCAGGCTTATAGAATGTTCATTTGAAATCCTAGCTAACAAATGGCAAATTTTCCAGAAACCTATAAACCTTAAAGTTGAAAATGCCTGCAAAGTTATTAAGGCTGCATGTGTGCTGCACAATCTGGTTAGAGAAAAAGATGGTATTTATTTCAAGGACACATCCCACAATTTGGAACCAGTTGATTATCCATGTGTGCGTGGTCCCACTGTGGGTTTCACAATCAGGGATTACTTTCTGAGTCCTGCTGGTGAATTGAGTTGGCAAGGAGATATGATTTAGTTCTAGAAGCTTATGCACAGTAACATGTTAATGGTCAGGTAACCTTAGATTTGATTGTTTCCATTCTATATTATTAGGAATGTAGTGTAATTATATTTGCCAAATGTTTGTAAAATGAATCATATTATCTAATAAACATACATTTTCCTGAATCTTTTTATTATGTCATTATTTATCACATAATAATACAATGCATGGGATTAGGGTTAGGGTTAGAGGTTAGGGACTAGTGGGACTGAAATTAGGGTTAGGGCTAGAGGTTAGGGACTAGTGGGACTGGGATTAGAGTTAGAGGTTAGGGACTAGTGGGACTGGGATTAGGGTTAGAGGTTAGGGACTAATGGGACTGGGATTAGGGTTAGAGGTTAGGGACTAGTGGGACTGGGATTAGGGTTAGAGGTTAGGGACTAGTGGGACTGGGATTAGGGTTAGGGTTAGAGGTTAGGGACTAGTGGGACTGGGATTAGGGTTAGGGGTTAAGGACTAGTTGGACTGGGATTAGGGTTAGAGGTTAGGGACTAGTGGGACTGGGATTAGGGTTAGAGGTTAGGGACTAGTGGGACTGGGATTAGGGTTAGAGGTTAGGGACTAGTGGGACTGGGATTAGGGTTAGAGGTTAGAGACTAGTGGGACTGGGATTAGGGTTAGGGGTTAAGGACCAATGGGGACTTCCGGTTCCGACGCCTTCATGTGAGGAAGCACGAGGCAGCTCCTCCGGAAAGAAAGCACAAAAACCTGGGGAGCACCTTCAAGCATGGACTGGTATGTCCTACACGGCCCTCCACAGCCTGACGCAGGCCCACGACAGGATGCGGCCTCAGCACAGCCGCGGGAGACGAACATGGCGACCGCATCGCAGCTTACCCCAACCGCAGGTTCGGTGAGTGCTACGTTCGTCCAAGCTGCCACGACCGCTCCGATCCCACAGAACGATCGCTCTTCCACGAACGCCACACCTGCAACCCTCGTTCCACAGGCAACATTCGTTCCAGCCCCAGCATTCGTGGAGGACCAATACGCTGGTTTGGCACAGGCAGTGGCAGCCCTAATACCCCCTCCCCAACGGCCGCAGTGGACAAGGCAATAGCAAATGGCATAACCCAGATACGCAAAGAACTTGGAGATCATTCAAAGCGCCTCAACGATCTTGAATCACGTATATTGGATATTGAAGACGAGATGCAGAGCGCAAGATCATTTGAGCAGCAGACAACAAACACGCAACAATATGTCTTGGAAAAACTGGACGACCTAGAGAATCGGTCAAGACGCAATAACCTGAGGATTGTGGGCCTGCCTGAGTCATACAATACCGACTCACTACATGACCTTTGCGCAAAGCGCATACCTTCGGCACTAGGAATCTCCTCTCCATGCCTGATAGAGAGGGCACATCGCCTTCGCACCCCGTCCAACGACATACGCACACCACGGCCAATTATTGTCCGCTATCTGGATTACATGGATAAATCCCTGATCCTGAGCTCATTTTGCAATTCAAAATCACTTCAAATAGATGGGCACAAGATCCTACTTTTCGCGTATTATTCCCAAGAAGTCTAACTCCGCAGGAAAGCCTTCCAGCCAATGTGCCAGGCACTCTTCCAGAAGGGAATTAAGTTCTCCCTCGCCTATCCTGCAACCCTCCGATTCATGACCCAAGGGTCCAAAAATCATTCACGCACCCGGAGGAGGCCTCACATTATCTGCAAGATTTCTTCCATATTCCAATGGATATGACGGAGGCCCACTCCTCATCGAGATCACTCACGCCCTGAGACCAACGCAGCCCCAGGAAAGATCCCCCAAAGCGTCAACGCAGCTCCAGATTACCAAACATGGACTGACCGATCTGATCTGCGCACCAGACATATGACTATATGATCCACTGTGCTCATCTTTTGTATACCCCACTAGACAGCAAGGTTCACCTGTCATTATTACTCCTCTAATGTACACTGCTCTTCAATTTCTCACAGACCCCCTGTGCCAAGACGCCAGTCCCCAGCAAAGAAACCAAGTGATGATAATCTAGCACCTGGGGGTTGCCTCTAAAAATCTCCCACCACTACCCTACTGGACTACCCGAGGAGGATCTATAACTGTCATCACAGCGAGCAACTCTTTCAATTCTTCCGGTAAGGCTGTCCCAAGCTTGATTTTCCCACATGTGGAAAAAAGAGAAGTACGGACTTCCACACTCTGCCCCTACCCTAATCTTCTATTTGCTCCCGGATGGGCCATCCCCCCTTTCTGTCCTCTTTAGTCCAAGCCGACAATTATCTCTAGGTAAGCTCCCTGCAGAGATAGGCCGGCCCTCACTACTAAAAACCCTTCCGATACCTTTAACTAACAGCCACATTTCTTTACACTATTCGTTCCCGTTCCATGCCCCCATAACATGAAAGTGGTGCCATGGAACGTGAAGGGCCTGCGCTCGCCCCAGAAACGTATGGCAGTTCTGAGACATCTCAAACGCCTAAAAGCTGACATAGCAATACTGCAAGAAACCCACCTAACGCCAGTAGATTTTCACCGCATGCACAAATTATGGGTAGGTCATGTAGTGGGATCCCCAGCTGTCAAAGGCAAGGCCGGAGTATTGATACTCATAAATAAAGCCCTTCCATGCGAGTTAATATCGCATAACACCGACGAAGATGGTCGTATTCTTGTAGCCAATTTAAAAACAGGCACCTGCGAGTGGGCATTATGCACCGTTTATGCCCCGAACTCGCCCCCAAAAGCTTTCTACCAATCTCTAACATCAACACTGGCCCCATACATTCATAAGCCCCTTTTAGTAGGAGGCGATTTCAACCAGGTTTTTGACGTGTCGGAAGACAAATCTAGAGGTAACACCCCTACACAGCCACCGCAACCCACCACCCCCTTGGCTTGCTTCGCAGAGAATCTAGGCCTCATAGACCTATGGAGACAGGCTAACCCCATGGGTAGAGAGTATACCTTCTTCTCTCACCCGCATAATACGCTATCCAGGATCAACTACCTTTTTGCTAATCAAGAGCTAGCCGATCTTACTGCCAACCCCACCATTCATGACATGGCTATCTCAGACCATGCCCCCGTTTCAATAGAGATCCAAGGCTTGGGCCTCCAACCTCCCCTACAGATCTGGCAATTCCCCTCCTATTTGGCACACAATCAATCCCTCAGCAAAACCCTACAACACACATGGGGTGATTACCTACACAACAACCGGGAACATGCCTCTGACCCGACCCTCCTTTGGGAAGCAGGCAAAATGGTCCTGAGAGGACAGATTATTTCCTACTCCTCTGCCCATAAAAGACGTGTTAAGAGGGAGTATGTGGCGGCCAGTGCTGCACTGAGAGCAGCTCAAGCGCGACTGAACCTCTTAAACTCCCCCGAACACAGAGCACAATGGCAAACGGCAAAATCACATTTCGACACTTGGGCACAGGAGCAGGAAAAGCTGCACCAATCCATCACAGACCTAAGTTTCCACTAATACGGAAACAAACCCGGAAAACTGCTAGCCCGCCTATGCAAGGGCACCCACACCCCTTTGCATATAGCTGCCCTCAAGAACCCCACTGGGGACCTGATCTCATTGCAAAAAGGCATAAATGCCATCCTTGAGCAATACTATACAGCCCTCTACACCTGGGACCCCATCGACGAACAGGCAGCTCAACAATTCTTAGACCAGCTCTCTCTCCCGGTGGTAACTGGAGCCCAACTAATCATCCTGAACACCCCAATCACTCCAACGGAAGTTATAGCGGCAATTAAATCCCTATCCCCAGGAAAAGCGCCAGGCTCTGATGGCTTCACCTCAGAATTCTATAAATTAAATGCAGACTCCCTAGCCCCCACCTCAGTTAAAGTGTTCCAACAAATTTTAGATGGCGCCCCATACCTCCCATTAGGGTACCAAGCCCATATAAAATGAATACCCAAGAAGGACAAGAACCCCACAGAGCCCGGCTCCTATCGTCCAATCTCCCTATTGAACCTGGACTCCAAACTGCTCTCCAAGATCATGGCTAGTAGACTAGCAACCATCATGCCCAGCATTATACACCCTGTTCAAGCGGGCTTCACCCAGGGCCGCTCTGCGGTCTCTAACATCAGGAGGGTACTGGCGGTGCTGGACCAAGCGGGGACTGGCCGAGCCTCGGAAAATGCCATAATAACGCTTGACACTGAAAAAGCGTTCGACAATATCAGCTTCCAATGGCTCCTGCTGGTCCTTGAGAGGTTTGGCTTCGCGTGTCCTTTCGGACATCTTGTGTCCACCATGTATGCAAACCCCACAGCTCAAGTCGTAGCAGCCGGACACATCTCTGGTAAAATACCACTCCACAAAGGCACTAGACAGGGCTGCCCCCTTTCACCGTTATTTTTCAACCTCGCCTTAGAACCCCTGTCCAGGTATCTCCTCGCCCACCCCAAGCTACACGGGATCAAAATAGGAAACACGGAATTAAGAACTGCGCTGTTCGCAGAAGATATTTTAATCTTCACGTCTGACCCGCAGTCGGACATCCCACACATCCAACAAATCTTTATGTGTTTTAGAAAATGCTCGGGGCTTAAAATAAACTTTGCAAAAAGTGAGGTGCTACCACTTTATCAAACCAGACTGCCAACTTGGGCAAATGACTCCCCTTTTTTGAAATAGCCAAATTGCACATCACATATCTGGGAATAAAGATTGGTAGAACCCCTCACTCCCTTTATCATCTCAATTTCCCACCAGTAGTATCCAAAATTATAGCCCAACTAGAGACATGGTCAAAATTGCCCCTCTCCTTCTTTGGCCGCTGTCACCTATACAAGATGGTCTCCTTCCCCAAACTATTATACCCACTACAAACCATTCCCTTGCTGATGAAACACTTGGAGGTACAAATGCTCCATAAGGGCCTCTCCAAATTCATCTGGCACAACGGCAAACCAAGGATATTATTATTATTATTATATTATTATTATTATTATTATTCTAAGAACAGTGATATGGCTTCTCCCGGCAAATTTATACTTTTCACACACAGTTTGAGGATGGTTGTAGAACAGTGATATGGCTTCTCCTGCTAATTTATACTTTTCTCACACAGTTTGAAGATGGTCCACATCCACCTCCATTTTTGATTTTTTTAATGTGATTTTAGTTTAAAAATGCTTTTAAGTTATTTCCCTGTCCCCATTTATTTGTAGGGCACTTGTCTGACCCTTACCCCCATTTTCCTTCCTTTTGCAGACCTCTAGGACTTTCCAGGGCTTTGTTACAGCAATTTTTGTGTCTAAAAGTTCGGGTCTCCATTGATTTCAATGGGGTTCGGGGTCCGGATCAAAGCTCGGGTCCTGTCTGGACCCGAACCCGGACTTTGTCCCGAAGTTCGGCTGAACCAGCAGAACCCGAACTTCCAGAGGTTCAATCAACTCTAGTCCTAGGCTATAAGGAGATTGCCAATACCCTGAAACTGAGCACCAGCATGGTGGCCAAGACCATACCGTGGTTTAACAGGACAGGTTCCACTCAGAACAGGCCTCGCCATGGTCGACCAAAGAAGTTGAGTGCACATGCTCAGATTCCTATCCAGAGGTTGTCTTTGAGAAATAGACATATGAGTGCTGCCAGCATTGCTGCAGAGGTTTAAGGGATGGGGGGGTCAGCCTGTCAGTGCTCAGACCATACACCACACACTGCATCAAATTGGTTTGCATGGTTGTCGTCCCAGAAGGAAGCCTCTTCTAAAGATGATGCACAGGAAAGCCGCAAACAGTTTGCTGAAGACAAGCAGACTAGGGACATGGATTACTGGAACCATGTCCTGTGGTCTGATGAGACCAAGATAAACTTATTTGGTTCAGATGGTGTCAAGCGTGTGTGACAGCAACCAGATGAGTACAAAGACAAGTGTGTCTTGCCTACAGTCAAGCATGGTGGTGGGAGTGTCATGGTCTGGGGCTGCATTAGTGCTGCCAGCACTGGGGAGCTACAGTTCATTAAGGGAACCATGAATGCCAAGATGTACTGTGACATACTGAAGCAGAGCATGATCCGATCCCTTCGGAGACTGGACCGCAGGGCAGTATTCCAACATGATAACGACCCCAAACACACCTTCAAGATGACCACTGCCTTGCTAAAGAAGCTGAGGGTAAAGGTGATGGACTGGCCAAGCATGTCTCCAGATCTAAACCCTATTGAGCATCTGTGGGACATCTTCAAATGGAAGGTGGAGGAGTGCAAGGTCTCTAACATCCACCAGCTCCGTGGTGTCATCATGGAGTAGTGGAAGAGGACTCCAGTGGCAACCTGTAAAGCTCTGGTGAACTCCATGCCCAATGGGTTTAGACAGTGCTGGAAAATAATGGTGGCCACACAAAATATTAACACTTTGGGCACAATTTTGACATTTTCTCTTAGGGGTGTACTCACTTTTGTTGCCAACAGTTTAGACATTAATGGCTGTGTGTTGAGTATTATATGATTGGACAGCAAATTTACACTGTTATACAAGCTATACACTCACTTCTTTACATTGCAGCAAAGTGTAATTTCTTCAGTGTTGTTGCATGAAAAGATATAAAATGTTTACAAATATGTGAGGGGTGTACTCACTTTTGTGAGATACTGTGTATACTAGACTGTATATATTTTAATACACCACATCAAGTGTACTATATACCGTACGTACACCCCTGAATACACTGATATATAGTGTACACTCAATATGCTGTGTATATATATATATATATATATATATATATATATATATATATATATTAGACTGTAAATATTTTAATACACCACGTCAAGTGTACTATACACCGTAGGTACACCCGTGAATGCGCTATAATGCACTGATAAGATCGCTGTCGCTTACAAAACACAACACACATATCTGCAGCCTTCGCAGAGATCACGTCCGATCCCTGTGAATTCTGACAGTGATTTTGAAACAGGCACTGACAACCAGGTGTGCTTTTTTGCCTGTGAGTCACGCTAGTGTACGTATAAATTTAGAAAGTCCAAAATGTCTGGCCGCACGTACACTAGCGAAGAGGCCTACAATATGCTGAGTATGACAGATGAGAGCGATGGGGAAGTTTCACTGTCAGAATCAGGCTCAGCATATGAACCTGTAGACAGCAGCGGCACCCTGACAGATAGCTCTGACGATGAAGTTGTGGTCCCTGCTAGAGCCAGGCGTACCAGACCCCATTCTGCTGTCACTGATGTGCATGAATTGCAGGGCTCTCGTTTGCAGCAGAGAGCCAGTACTAGTGCCGCTACCCTTTCTGGTGACCTGGCAAGCACATCCTGGACGTAGACGAACCAGCATTGCAGTATCATGTGGTGACGTGGCGAGTCCCATAAGTGCAGTACAAGCTGGTGTGGCTAGCACAAGTAATGCCCCGCAGCCACGAAGAATACAAACACAGGCCTGCAGAACCCATAGTGCCCTTCCTGACACGCTTGCAAACCCTGATTGGCAACCCACCACTGATGCAGCGCACGTACTTCCCCCATTCACTGCCCAACCCGGAATCACGGTGAATACAGCTGATTTTATGGCCATTGATTTTTATTCGCTGTATTTCACGGATGATCTCTATAGATCTATTGTGGACCAAAGCAATTTGTATGCTAGTCAATTCATCGCCACTAATCCCCATTTGACATTTGCCAAAGACTGGAAACCAATCACGGTTCCAGAATTTAAGACCTTTCTGGGCCTTTCCTTCCTCATGGACATAACTAAAAAATGTGAATTGTGATCATATTGGTCCACTGACCCAATTCACCATATGCCTGTGTTCTCTGCTTGCATGTCCAGGACACGATATGAGCAGATTTTGCGGTTCATGCACTTCAGTGACAATGAACTCAGTCGTCCACGGGGTGACCCTGAATTTGACCGGCTCTACAAAATTCGGCCCATCATAAATCACTTCAACCAGAAGTTTGCCACACTTTTTATTTCCAACCAAGTTGTGTGCGTGGACGAGTCCCTGGTTAAATTTTCTGCCCGTCTTGCTTTCAAGCAATATGTCCCCAGCAAGTGTGCCAGATACGGGGTCAAACTGTATAAGCTCTGTGACAGGGCCACAGGCTATACACATAGTTTCATGGTTTATGAGGGCAAAGATAGTCACGTAGAGCCGGAAGGACGCCCAGACTACATAGGGAGAGCTGGCAAGATTGTGTGGAGCTTGGTGTCACCCTTATTCGGAAAGGGGTACCACTTGTACGTGGACAATTATTACATGAGCGTGCCACTTTTTAGTCACTTGTTTGATCATCAAATTGGCGCATGTGGCACGCTAATCGCCGGGGCTTCCCCCAACGGCTTGTAGATTTCTGTCTTAGTCGGGGGGAGAGAGCCTGCGCTAAGTGTAATAATTTGCTTGCGATGAAGTGGAGGGACAAACGGAATGTTTTCGTTCTGACCTCCCTTCATGCAGATACGACAGTGCAAATTTCTACGGCGACTGGTCTTGTGGAGAAATCCCTCTGTGTCCTTTGTCTTCCCGACACTGCTAGAGAAGGTACTTAAACTCCTTCCTAGGACAGTCAGGACTGCGAGACATATTCTGTACTCGCAAGTCGTTTCGGTTAACTTTTTCTATATATCTGTGAAAAAACATGGTCGCAGATCGAAATGCCCACTAATCCATACCGCGGTCATTGACTAGTAACTCCAGGTGGGGAGGGTATAAATCCAAAATAAGTACCTGTGTCTCCCTAAAGAGGTGTTCTGGTCAGCGGCATCTTTAAACGTGACAGCATAGACGTACTTCCCTCCAGTCTTGCTTTTGTAAGGCAAACAGGGAGGTGAAGTAGC
>BLSH010123253.1:249304-269645 GCA_018402905.1 Glandirana rugosa | reverse complement strand
TTCCTTAGATTTACGAAAGGCCTTTGACTCTGTATCTTGGCCCTATTTATTTGCTATTCTAGAACGGTGGGGCTTTGGTAAGAAATTTCTAAGTATTGTACGGGCACTTTACTCCAACCCGCAGGCCCTGATAAAACTTAGGGGCTTCTTCTCCAAACCATTTCCCATTAAAAGAGGAACCAGACAAGGTTGCCCTCTTTCCCCACTCTTATTCGCTATTGCAATAGAGACCTTAGCCATATCGATAAGAAACAATTCCGACATTAAGGGAGTTATGTGCGGACAACAGGAGCACAAATGTGGTTTGTGCGCAGATGACGTCCTTTTATTTATAACATCTCCAATAACCACTCTTCCTATTCTCCATCATTTATTAGAGGACTTCCACAAAATCTCAGGTCTCCAGGTTAACTATAACAAGTCACAGGCACTTAACGTTTCATTGCAACCAGAAACTGTAGTCTTGTTAAAGAAGAACTTTCAGTTAGAATGGAGTGACTTTGTTATTAGATACTTAGGCATTAATCTTACACCCAAATTTGAATCTCTATATGCCCAAAATTACCCACACATGTTCCGTAAACTAGAAGCAGACATGCTATCCTTGTCTAAACAGAACTTTTCTTGGTTAGGTAGAATTAACTCGGTAAAGATGACCTTATTACCCAGATTGCTTTATCTCTTCTGCTCTCTACCTATACCGATACGAAAGGATCACCTAGCCTTATTTCAAAGTAAAATTATCAAATTTATCTGGGGAAGGGCGGGTTATAGCATTTCACAACAGTATCTTTATCACCATAGGCGTAAGGGGGTCTAGGTTTACCACACCTCATTAAATATTATTACGTGGCTAGATTGGCTCAACTGTCCCTAGTTTACACTAAATTGGAGAAGCCTGACAGGGTGAGGATGGAAAGGCAGGCCACACCGAGGCATACTCTGGACTATGTCCTATGGTGCCCTCCTAAAAATAGGCCTCCGGTCCTGGCCCCAACCCTCTCACAGGCACTGGCACTTTGGGACAAACTAAGCCAACTCCCATCACTAGTGTCTCCGATCAAACCTTTAGCACATCTGTTCCACAACCCAATCTTTCCATGAACATCAAAGCCTTCCAATGGTGGCTGGACAAAGGTCTTTATCGCATAGGACATTTTTACACTTCTTCGGGCCCAATCTCTTTAAGTTTCTGTAAAAGTAAATTGGACTTACCTAACTCGGAAAGTTTCAGGTTTCATCAAATCTCTAACTTTCTACACAAAATCTGGACAGAAAAACCTTTCCCCCCAACTTTACCACCTATGAACGGTGGTGTGGTCAGCCTATTGAACAAAAGGGGGGTATCTCGGTCATTTATGAGGCGCTTACCCAGCCTGTGGAGAAATCCGCCTTCATGAAAGATTGGGAAGTAGATTTTAATATTCAATGGAACCTAGAGAAATGGCAAACAGCCTTTTTTAAATCATTCAAGGGGGTCTTAAATACAAATATTTCCGAGGCTAGTGTAAAGGTAATCTCGAGATGGTACCTTACTCCGGCAAGGCTATCAAGGATTTACCCGTCGGCGAATCCGCTGTGCTTCAGAGGCTACCAGATGACGGGAAATATGGCACACATATGGTGGGAATGTCCCAGAATAAGATCCTTCTGGTCTAAAATATTTTCACTAATCAAAAAGGTCACAGACATCCAGCTTCCGAGGTCCCCTACCATAGCTTTGTTAAATGATTTTATTCTCAGGATTTCCAAGCCGGCCCGCAAATTGATCCATCACATTCTCTTAGCGGCCAAAATAACCATCGCTGGGGCATGGAAACAACAGAGTGTTTCCCTGAGAGCGGCTAAACAAAAAATTTCATGGCTTATGGCTCAAGAAAACAATAAACAATGTTTCGAGACATTTTGGGAACCCTGGACGACCTATAGGGGCATCTCCTTTGTTCCGGGCATTCAAGCTCTATAGTTTTTGTTTAAAGGGAACACCAGGTCAGGTGCGACACTTCTTTTTCTCTCTCCTTAAGAGGCAGTTTAAACCTCTTTCTTTTCCCCCAATCTCTTTTCCTTTCTTTTCTCTCTCTCCCCTTTTCCTTTCTCTATCATTTCCCCCTTCTAGTCTCATACCCTTATCTCTCTTCCCTCTGTGGGACTTGGGCAGGTAATATAGATGACTTCACGATATGAAGTTCCTTTAGAAGGATCTCTTAAGGTGTATCTCTGGGAGTACCTTCTTCCAGATTCTAGAGGGCAAGTTAAGGCTTCATCGCCTTTAGGGGGGGGGATACCTGGACCTCTGGCACAGCAAGTTCCCTTTTGGGGTGTTGGGTGCCTGGGATTCCCCCCTTCTTTCTCCCTCATGCACAGTTTACCAGCTTCGAGCGGGGAGGCTACTCCTCAGCCGACAGTTAGCTCTTAAGGACATCCTGTATCGGCATTAGCAGGACCGCAGCTCGTATTAGTCACCATGTTGTTTTTTTCTATTATATGTGCTCCCTTTACATTAAGCTGTATCAGATTTTTCCTACCTGCCTAAATCTATAATTGAATGTTACTCACGCGCTTGTGTTTGTATGTTTATATAATCTCAATAAAATCTTTGAAAATAAAAACAGCCCGCTCCAAAACTAAAATCTCCCATGTGATTCAAAACCCCACCTCAAAACAAAAAATCATGAACCCTCAGGCAATAGCAGACCAATTTGCGGATTTTTATAGCTCCCTGTATAACCTCAAGGAGGACAGAGATACCCCGCAACCTACCAATACAGTCATTCTCTCCTTCTTTGAAAGCATAAAGAGTTGTGGCTTCTCTTCCTATTGGCAAATCCCCTGGTCCAGATGGACTAACCAACGATTACTACAAATCTTTCAGCGCAACTTTATCCCCATATCTTCTCCAAATTTTCAACCAAGCAGCCTCGGCGTCTGAATTCCCCGAGGACATGCTTAAAGCCTATGTTGTTACCATTCCTATTCCAGGCAAGGACCCCACCACTCCGGCGAATTTTAGGCCCATTTCTTCCCTCAACACCGATATTAAAATTTTCGCCAAACTCCTAGCATACAGACTAGCCAGATTTCTCCCCATTATGCTAAGCAGAGACCAGATGGGTTTTGTGAAGGGCAGGCAACCCTCAGACACAACCAGACGCGTCCTTAATGCTATTCATCAACTTGGCTCTGATCGAACGCCTTCTCTCCTCTTGTCTATAGACACAGAGAAGGCGTTCGACAGAGTCCACTGGCAATATATGATACATGTACTCACAAAATTTGGTCTACAAGGCCCCATCCTACAAGCCATCCTGGCTCTCTATTCCAGGCCATCCGCTCAAGTGCTTGCCTCAGGTTTCCTATCAAAAAAATTCTCAATATCAAACGGTACACGTCAGGGATGTCCTCTCTCACCCACTATCTTCAACCTCATTATTGATCCATTGGCAGAAAAGATTCGCTCAGACCCCCTCGTTGCCGGACTCACAATTGGCCCTACAAAACATTCCATAAATCTATTTGCGGATGACATCATCTTAATTCTCACCAACCCCCTTTCCTCTCTCCCACGAGCCCACCAAATACTGTTAGACTTCTCTCACACGTGCTACTACAAGGTAAATTTTGACAAGTCCCTCATCTTAAAACTGCACTTGCCACCGCAACTGAAAATTAAGCTACAAAACATGCTCCCACACAAATGGACCAGCTCATCCATACCATACTTGGGTATTATCATCGCACCCACACTCCCATCCCTACTTGAACCCAACCTAAGTGCCCTCATAGACAGACTGAAGCCACAACTCCAGCACCTACAAAACTGTGACCTTACCTGGACTGGGAGATCCGCAGCCCTTAAAATGGTAATCCTTCCCCAAATCCTATACATATTAAGGACACTCCCCGCTTCTATCCCTCATCACCACCTGGACAATATATCCTCCCTATTATCCTCTTTCATATGGAACAAGAAAAAACCACGATGCCCACTGCGAACACTGCTTAAACATAAGAGCGCTGGGGGCATGGGCAATATACACATCAAAGACTACTATTGGGCAACCAAACTAGCCCAACTCAAACAATGGTTCCGAAACGTGGATCACCCGTGTGGGTGGATATGGAAAGGGCTCTTTCCCCCACACATGACTTGGTATCTCTCCTAACTAGTGACTCCTGGTTACCTTGGAGCTTGTCCAAACTCCCCTACACCATAGCAGACTCCATCAAAGCGTGGAGACACTTACTCAGATCTTAACAGGATTCCATCCAAATATTAACCCCTCCCCTTAGCATACAGGTCCTCAAAGCTGCCATTCCCTTTCTAAACCTACAGCACTTTGAATCCAAAGGCCTAGACAGAATACAGAAACTTTTTGACGGACCCTCGGTTATGATGTGGGACGCCCTACAAAGGGAATACAACATCCACCCAAGCGCTAGGTTCGACTACATACCCATTCAACACTTCCTCTCAAAACACCCTATCCCTTCCCTTCAAGTTCCCCAAAAAGCATGGGAATTCTTCAATTCCCCAAACTCCAGCCAAAGTGGCACACCCCTCTTCTACAACCTATTTCAGGATAAGCTTTCCTTCACAAAAGAAGCCCACATAATGAAATGGGAAGATGACCTAAACAAGTCATACTCAACACGCGAATGGCAAAGGGCCATTCTCTCTATCCAGAAATTCTCACACTGCACGGCCCACTGGGAACTAATGTTAAAAATATCCCTACGCTGGTACTACACACCAGCTAGAATTTCTGCTTTTGCCCCAGACAAATCCTGCATGTGTTGGCGCAACTGTGGCAAGATAGGTAACCTCCTACACATCCTCTGGGAATGCCCCACTCTAAACACGTTCTGGACAGAAGTCATTAACCTCATCTCAACAGTTACCTCACCATGCTGGCCTAGCCATTCTAAACCTAGGCATATAGAGTATCCCCCCCCCCATTTCAGACCTACTGTCACTCATGTACTATTGGCAGCCAGAACAGCTATCGTCAGGCTATGGAGATCACCAGAGGCTCCTCTAATCTCTGAGGTGATACTCTTAACAAACCAAAACCACATGTTTGAGTGCATGCTCGCAGTCAACACCCTGAAAAGAATACAATTTCACAACCTCTGGACATCTTGGTCCACCCTCTATCCCTCTGTTGGTTGATCTGTTACCATGGAATTGTTATACGGTTGTTATACTGTTGAACTGTTTACTGTCCTGCTGTAAATGTGAACAACCCTGCCTATATGCTATATACGTCATCCCTTCATCAATGTCAACTGTAGTATGTGAGATGTACCCCCCCCCCCCCCAATTCCTTCTCTTCTTCTATGTCCTATGTTGACTGTATGTATACTCATGAAACTCAATAAAAACAATTAAACAAAAAAAAAAAAATAATAATAATAATATTGACGGCCTCTCGACAATTCAGATCCGCGCTGTAGCCATCAATCGGCTATAGTGCGGATCTGAAGTGGTTAATTAGAGCAAGACATTATCCATATAATTTGTGCTTCTTCTCTTGGCTAGGTATTGCAATAATCACTGATCCAGATTTGGTTTGGAGAAGTGCTCTTAAATGTTTGGAATAGGATCAGGGCTAAAAACTCATACATTATGTTTGTAAAATGCACTTTGATATATCCTTCAAATATCTGCATGTCTGTGTGTTACAATGGCTATTTCTACAAGCTAGTAATGAACAAAGGCATTTACTAAATGTATCATATGAAAAAGGTTTCAATATCTTTTGCTTGCAAAATAGAAGCACAATATACAGTAATTGAAATACACTTAATCTGACTACTTCAAATCACTAGCTATGCATCTTGTCAATGTAGATAGAGCGTACATCCAACTTTTCTGGGATAAAAAGTCTCCACTGAAATAGCAGACTTGTTTAAACAGATACAAATGATTGCTGAGATGGAGGAGCTCATCCATATTTAGAGATATCCCCTCTAAATTCACGAAAACCTGGGCATGCCGTTGCCCTTCCAGAATTCTGCAGACTACTCCCATCTTCTGACTAACTCCCCTTGATCCTGGACATCTTGATGATTAGCTTTTAGGCTAAGGTCCACCTATACTCTCCAACCTGAGGAAGACAGGGGCTTCCTTGGTACCTCTCTTTCTCCCCTCTACTCTGTCAGGTGTTTTCTTCCATTTATACTACCCTTCCCTAGATGTCAATTTTTTCCCTACTTTTCCCCTACACCCCTTCAGCTCCCCTTCCATTCCCTCCCTTCCCCAATACCTCTTTGTTTCCCTCTTCCTCATATTCCCTTGCACCCCTCGTTTTTTTCTCTCTCTTCTGAGATCCATTGCCACTATCTGGCTATGTACGTAGATCCTGGTGTACTCTTCCTGCAACACTAATTACACTAACGGGTATAGGTGATAGAAGCTTGTTTCCTTGCATTGATCTTCTATTCATGTATATGCATAGTTGTATTTATGCCATCTTTGCCTTTATTAGTTTCGTAATTACTTTGAAAGTTCAACACCATATTTTTAGGCCATGTCTTTTCATGGGTATTATGTTTTGTATCTCACAAACTTGTGCCATTGTACAACTGAAATTTGTACCAGCTTCGTTAATTTTAAATGAGGGAAGCCTTGAGCCTCCCTGTAATGTTTTGATATGTTCTTTTGTGTTTCTGTTGCCTTGAAATCCAATAAAATTCTTTGGAAAATAATTGCAATACACGGAATGTACATTCTTATATATTTTGAAATGTACAGTACAGCCTAGGGGCAATAATTTACCCTGTTTCTGTAGATCTGGCCTTGTATAGCCAAGTTCATTACAGGACCACAGTGGTATTATAGCAGAGTGCCTGTTTCCTCACAATGCACAGATGCAAGCACAGTACCCTTTAACCTTGCCTTTTCCACATCTCTCTAGGTACCTTTACACACCCATGAAAAATATGTTCCTCCATTTCTCTTCCTCAGTAGCTCAGAGAGGCCATACCTAGGTATGCTGGACAAGAAATATGCAGCCAGGCAAGTAGCTCTCTACTGTAAATATCAGCATACTGGTAGCTCTGGTAGCTCGGCAGGAGCCGAAAAATATGCAGCTTCTCTTGAAGATGTAGCTACAATGGGTAGCACCTCTCTAAATACATCAGAGTACTGCAGTTCCAGTGTGCTGGTCTTTTGTCCTCTGGCTTGGGATCCCTCCACTTGTTTACCTTTGTTACTTGTTACCCTGGACTTCACTGAGAGGGATGTGATTTATGAAGATGAATAGCTGTTTGTGTTCTATGCTGTTTTACTGAAGTAGTGATTATAAGCTAGATTCTCTGTTCTTACAGACTTTGTCTCTAGAGATGAGCTGAGGTTTCTGGCCAAACCTGTAGGAATCTGTCATACAATATGAGGTCATTATCCCAAAGAGATGTGGTTGGTAAATTCTCCAATCTGAAGCTGCATGTAACAAAGGCACAGGGATGCTGGTGACACTGTTGATCTGACATGGCCACATGGTTATATTTTTTTTGTTGCTTTCTTACCACATGCTAACCTGGTTAAGTCACATAGTCATTGCACAAAGTCCATGTTTGTGTAGCTTTTATACTATGTTTTGGATTGTTCTGTAGTGTGTGCTTGCTCTTTTTCATCCTGAACATGTTTTGAATTATTGCTTCTATCTTTGCGCCTATTTAGTAAACTGCAAGTTACAACTAAGGTGGCCATACATGATTTGAAATTTGGCTGAATTTCAATCCACGTATGGGGACAGTGGTTGTAAAGAAGTCGATCTACTAATCGACTGCTGTTCAACCAACCTATCGGATAAATGGCACTCGATCAGCACCACAAGCTATTGATGACAGCGCTGATGATTGTATTCTGACAGCAGCAAAGTCTCCCCATTGTCAGAATACAACAGCTCAGCGGGAGTGATTCCCCTCTCCACATTGAGTGTGTGGATGGGGTAATTGGGTCAGTTTTTTTGTTTAACCTGCTAATTAAAAAAAAAAAAAGAATCATCTACGTGCTGCTTTACTCCTTGTCTGATCATTCAACTGATTTACCTATTCTGCTAAAAAATAAACATAAACCTAAATTTAGGGAAAATGTTAAGGGAAATTGCATGCAACTTTCCTTAACTCACTTATACTTTGAAATGTTTATTCAAGTGTAATAGCTTGTCTTGTGAGAAACAAAGAACACATGCCTGACCAGAAGCTTTCTTTTTTGCTTGTCTGATCAGCTTTTAATGTTTCTTTAATAGAACAAATGACACCATCCTTTTGAATGATGTTGCTAACATTTTATCCCAAGACTCTTATAAATACTTCATATCCACTGTTAACATTCCGGATTAAACATCATAATGCATAATCATCCCAGCTGTCTGGCTTGTATGGCTGGAGAAAGCTACTGTGAATCAGGTTACTTTGACATAATTCGCATGAGGACTGAAATACTCAGGCATTGCAGCTGTCCAGTCTGGAGAATTCATGTATTTAGTAGCTGTTTAGTGTATGTTTTTTCAAATAACAGTCATTTGCAAATCCACACGGACAGCTATGATTACAAAAAATGTTTAAAATATCACATAATGCTCTGGTGTTTTATTACAAACAATGCAAGACAATAGAAATTATACTGTAACTTATAGTCCTGTGTGCCTATAAACGTTTTGTAATCTGTTACTTTGAAATTATTTTTAGGCATTAGCATATATTGATATCCAAGGACTCTAATATGGCCTCAGGAGGGTAACAATGCATTGATGAGGTCATTCTGGACTCCTTTGATGTTATTGTGTACTTATAGGTAAGATAGTTTGGAGTTAAAGTGATACCATTAATTTAGCAGACTGAAGATGCAAGTGTTTGAAAAACATTTAGCCGAGAGCGCATGCGCGGACTCTCCTGACATGGCAGCTTAGCCCTGGAGCTCCGTCCGCCCGACAGTCTAGGGCTCTCTGCAGGCGCACCAGCCAACTGATAAGAGTGCCAACAGTAGCAGGAAAGTGGGGAGATCTAGTTACCCACCTTGGGTGCCGTGAATTATGCCTACTGAAGCCAAACTGACCCCTGTTTTGCCTGCAGGCTCAGCACCGAGAACTCCAAGATGGCGCTGGATCCCTTTCTCTGAGGCAGCTGCATGGTCTATTCCGGCTCACCTAGGACAGGATGCCACCTAGCCTTACGGGTCGTGCCTCAGGATTATCCCCGACCACCGGAGCATACAGGACTGCTTCCTACACCCCCTATTCTAGCAGGAATTACTAATCTGGCGTCTCCTACCATGGGCAGAGACCAGGCAACAGGCCCCAAGATGGCACCTGATAACATATAATAAAGCAAGTAGCGCAGTCTCTCCTTTATTAACCAGGGCATCATCCAGACTAGTGGGCACCATATGAGTGTTATCCCGGACCCTCAGAGTATACAGAACTGTTTTTTTTATTCCCCATGCTAGCGGGAACAATCAATCAGATATCCCAAATCATGGGCAGAGACCAAGCAGCAGGCCCCAAGATGGTGCCTAACCACGTGCTCTGAGGCAGCAGCGCATTTCTCCTTGCTAGCACAGGACATCATCCAGACTAGAAGGACCCACATCAGTGCTATCCTGGATGCCCAGAGCACGCAGAGCTATTTCCCCCACCCCCCATGATAGCTGGAACAACACGCCGGGTTATTCTTCTTTTGGGTAGAAACCAGGCTGCAAGTCCCAAGATGGTGCCAATGGCCACGGCCTGAGGCAGGAGTGAACATTCCTCTGGCGATTCCTACCTAATTTTTCTATAATCACAATGCTTATCTAATCCAAGCCACAGGACACGGTGGCTGACTTCCCATATGATAGTGGGGACGGCCCGTTGGGAGCAGAGCTACAGCTGAGAGTACCAGGCCGAAGGCCCCAAGAAGCTGGATGGCATTCCCTCAGGAGCTTACCATAGTCCCCAACCACCACAGATGTCCCCAATGTTAAACCATGCCACGAATATTTTGGAAATATGCCCTATTATATATTCACTATCCCCAGCTTCCACTGAGTCTCTTATAGGACATACACTGGAGCAATTATCTTGCTCCCCTATGATTCTGGGCCCAGCCCAGCCCCATTCCCTAGCCCATTCTTGGGCCCCACCTTCTGTTTAACCTGATCAGGTCTCTGCTATGTTTGCAAAATTTGCTGACCTGCTAGACTGCAGGCTTTCTAATACAGCCTCCAGGATCACAACAGATATTATAGTGGACCTTCAAAACTTAAGTTCAAGAATGGAAGCTATCAAACATAAACTTGATCACACAATTACTAGAACAAACCAGAATTCTGATTGCTGTGACGTTATGCGAGGTGCCATAATGGATGGGCGATTCTTGACGTCTCACTTTCGATCACGTTGAGGCGACTAGTGAGAGTCCAACCCGGGTTTTGCCAGCCACCATGGCAGAGCTGGTTCCCGGCCTGGACTTTCTGGTCCACTCAAACCACTCTCCACCTGGAAGAGAACAGAGGAGAGCTCTATCCTGGATCTCAGTAGGAGAAAGCTGAGTGAGCTTGATGTGCTAATTTGCACTCAAAGATAAAGGTTTGCACTGTGCTTATGTTTTGTGTGTGTGTCGGGGACAGCCCCAAACTGTATAGAGAGGAACCTGATTGTTTAGTTTAGCGCTGGATGGCGAGGTTTTGTTTTCTGTTTTTTTATGTGTTTTGACCTTGCAAACCTGTGATAATAAACCTGGCAAGCCATCAGACTTTAAAGAAACTGACCTCAAAGCTGAATCCTTTCCACTGAAAAGTGATCCCCACGAGCTAATCTCCCACACATGGTGGAGGATGCAGGCAACTTTCAAAGATGGAGGAAATGTTGAAGGCCCTGCTGCAAGCCAATGCAGCCCAGCGGGAAACCAACTGCCAGGTTGCAGGGGCTGCTGCAGCACAACAGGCAGCTCAGCGGGAAACCAACCACCAGGTCACAGAGGCCGCTGCAGCACAACAGGCGGCTCAGCAGGAGGCAACTTGGCAGGCCACTGCAGCTCAGCAGGAAACCAACCGACAGGTCGCAGAGGCTGCTGCAGCTCAGTGAGAGGAGAGTCACTAGGCTATTGCAGCACAACATGCAGTTCTGCAGGAAATCAACCCCGGGTCACAGAGGCTGCTACAGTCAGCAAGAGGAGAATCGCCAGGCTATCGCAGCACAACAATCGGCTCAACAGGAGATGAACTGACAGTTTGCGGAGGCCCTGCTGGATTTAAAAAGGGGGCCCATGGCAGTGTAACAAAGTTGGTACTTACCACATGCAGAAGATGACACCTGCGGATGATGTGGAGGCATAACTCACGACCTTTGAAAGAGGCGCTCTTCGTGATGGATGGCCAAAAGAACAGTGGGTGGGAATGCTAGCACCATTCTTGACCGGCGAACCCCAAAAAGCATATTTTGATCTGGAAACAGATAAGACCCAGGACTATGAGACTCTAAAGGCATAGATACTCGCACGGCAGTCCGAGTCCAACGCGTGCATCAGTGGACATACCGCACCAATTCGCAAATGTTCAACCTGGTTCATCTTACCAGGAAATGGCTACAGGTCCCCAGATTGTGGAGCACATGGTCATGGACCTCTATCTTTGTGTGCACCCTACTGCCTTGAGGAAATGGGTCAGTCATGGGGACCTGTTGAGGACTTGTTGCGCCCATCTGCGCCCCAGTCCAATGTATCTAGAGGTGAAAGGTCACTTGGCGGACCCGGTAAGACTGTTCCAGGGTTCAGGGGCTTGGGGAGATTTGATAGGACTGCTATGGCTAAAGAGACTGGGGGCTCTAGGCCTGGAGACTGGCCAAAGAAGCCAGGGAGGTCTTGGAGACCCTTGAAAGTCTGAGAAAGTGACTGAGTATAGAACACATACAGTGCTACCGATGCCATGCATTGGGCCATATTGCTGCCAATTGCCCCCTGAATGATGAACCCATGTAATGCGATTATACTTATGTGAAAAGATGTCTTTCCCTTTTTGCACAGGTCGCATATACAGCATCATGTTCAAGTCACATGAAGAAACCAATGTGTGTGATTTTTGTTGATGAGAAACCAGTCACTGCACTGCTTGACTCGGGTAGTGTGGTATCATTGGTAAAATGCAATTATGTAAACCCTGCAAGGTTACACCCTAGCATTGTCAGAGTCATTTGCAACCATGGGGACACTCGTGACTACCAGACGGCGGTGGTTGAGATTGACACCCCTTGCGGTATTGTGACTCATTCAGTGGGGGTGGTACCTTCACTACCTTATGATGCCCTAGTGGGCAGGGATTTTCCCCATTTTCGGAGGTTATGGGAAGGCGGAGGAAGTCTGGACGATAGAGCTCCCCCCTCTGCGGAAACATGGGACCTCTCGCCAGACCCATTTTGCCAAATGGAAGGGGAGGCTGGTGGCAGGAACAAGAAGGGAGGAGACCATATTCCTTTTCCTGTACTGGCTGGGGAGCCGGAGGAGCTGGAAGATAGCTCACAGGGGGGGCTAATGACCCAGACAATGTCTCTGACCCTGACGGTGAGAGTGAACCAAATGTAGTACCTGACTTAGAGGTCCAGAGAGAGGACTTCTGTACAGAACAGCTAGGGGATGTCACTCTCCTTAGAGCCAGAGAAAATATGAAGGTGATGGATGGGAACTTGTGGACCCTAATTAGGGGTGTCTTTTCCCTACATGGTGCTTAAAAATAATTTGTTGTTTCAGGTGGTGAAACACGGGGAAGATGAAGTGGAACAGCTAGTGATTCCCAAACCCTTCCACAGGATAGTACTAGATCTGGCCCATGGGCATGTAATGGGGGGACACCTGGGTATGGAGAAAACCAGGGAGAGAATAACCCAGAGATTCTTCTGGCCTTGGTTGTATCCAGATATCAAAGAATATTGTGAATCATGCCCTGAGTGTCAAATGACAGCCCATAATTGAAGTGCCATTTGAGCGAATTGGCATGGATCTCGTGGGACCAGTAGTAAAATCTGCCCGGAGATACCAGCACATCCTGGTGATCCTGGACTATGCGACCCACTATCCTGAGGCCATACCCTTGCGGAATACCTCCATTAAGACTATCGCCAAGGAGCTGTTCCAGGTGTTTAGTCGGGTGGGGATCCGTAAAGAAATCTTAACAGATCCGAGTACCCTGTTCATGTACAGAGTGACCAGAGAATTGTGCAAGGTGTACAAAATCTCCCATCTCCGTACCTCTGTTTACCACCTCCAAACTGACGATCTGGTGGAAAGGTTGAACAAGACCCTCAAGAGTATGCTAAAAAAGGTGGTGGATAAAGATGGGTGAAATTGGGAATTTTTGCTGCTGTACCTCCTGTTTGCCATACGAGATATTCCACAGGCATCTACGGGGGTATTCCCCCTTTGAACTCTTGTATGGTAGACATCCCAGGGGGCTGCTAGATGTCGCAAAAGAGACGTAGGAAGGAGAGGCCACCCTATATAGAAGCGTCACAGAGCACGTCTCCTTTATGCAGGATCGAATCTCAGCTGTCCTGCCCCTTGTATGAGAGCATATGGAGCAAGCCCAGGAAGCCCAGAGAAGGGTTTACAATTGGGGTGCCAAAACCCAAACTTTCAACCCCAGAGACAGAGTGCTGGTGCTAGTCCCCACAGTTGAAAGTAAATTCCTGGCAAAGTGTAGTTTACTTCCCTCACTCTTTCCCTAGTCTCAAAGGGACCCTGCCAAAGTTTACCAGCCTGGGAAAAGGAAACTGTAGCAGATTTGCCATGTTAATCTCCTAAAATCATGGAAGGACAGAGAGAGTTTATTGGCAGTGCTCACTCCCCAAAAAGACAGGTTACCCTGACCCCAGATGTCCCCATAGCCAAGTCCTTGTCACTAACACAACAAAATTATGTTAAGGAATTTGTCAGTAAAAATAGAGACTTTTTCTCTTCCCTACCTGGACTGACCACTGTACTACAAGATGACATAATCATGGAACCAGGGGTCCGTGTAAATATAAAACCCAAATGAATACCCAAGGCTAGACGAGAGGTGGTGGGGAGAGAAATAAAAAACATGTTGAAGTTAGACATGATAGAGGAGTCCCACAGCGCCTGGCCGAGTCCTATAGTGCTGGTCCCAAAGCCCAATGGCACTATCTGGTTCTGTAACGATTTCAGGAAGCTGAATGACATATCTAAGTTTGACGCATACCTGATGCCGTTGGTTGACGAACATAACAACCCTAAACCTAACTAAGGGATACTGGCAGATCCCCCTAATGGAGGCAGCAAAGGAAAAAACTGCCTTTTCTACCCCGAGGGGTCCTTCCAATACAAGCAAATGCCGTTTAGTCTGCATAGGGCCCCTGAATCCCTCCAGAAGATGATGGACAAAACCTTGAGGCCGCATCGGCCCTATGCAGTGGCCTATTTGGATGATGTGGTCATCCACAGCCCAGATTGGGAATCACATCTGCCCGGTGCAGACAGTGGTAGATTTGACAAGGGTAGCAGGTTTAACAGCCAACCAAAAAGTGTGCCTAGGTCTGGAGGAGGCCAAATACCTTGGGTATGTTATTGTTTGGGGTCTGATCAAGCCCCAGACCAATAAGATCAAAGCCATTCAAAAGTGGCCCCAACCGAAGAACAAAAAACAGTTTTGTGCCTTCCTGGGGATTAGAGGGTATTATTGATGCTTTATCCCCGACTTTGCCACCATTGCTGTCCCTCTGACCGATTTGATGAAGGGTAGAGGATCGGGAATGGTTAAGTTGAATACCAAAGTCGAGAAGGCATTCCAGAAGTTGAAGCAAGCCCTTTGTACAAGCCGTTGCTCGTGACCCCAGAATACACAAAGGAGTTTGTTGTTTAAACTGAGACCTCTGAGGTGGGACTAGGTGCTGTTCTGTCCCAGATCAGAGACAGTAAGGAATACCTGGTCATCTACTTAAACAGGAAGCTTAATAGGCATGAAAGGAATTATGCCATTGTAGAGAAGCTATCTAGTGGGCCTTAGAGGCCCTAAAATACTACCTACTGGGAAGGTCATTCAGGCTAGTCACCGACCATGTCCCCCTTAAGTAGATGTGTAACAACAGGAAGAAAAATATCTGGGTGACTAGGTGGTTCCTGGCCCTACAGCCGTTTAAATTATCAGTGGAACACCAGGCCAGAAGGCTCCAGAATAATGCTGATGGCCTTTCCCGGGCCCACTGCATGGTCAGTTGCTCCACCCCAGGGGCTTGAGCAGAGGGGGGATATGTGACGCTATGCGAGGCACTATAATGGACTAGTGAGAATCTGACCCGGGTTTTGCCAGCCACCGTGGCAGAGCTGGTTCCGGCCCAGACCTTCTGGTCCAATCAAACTCCTCTCCACCTGCATTTAATGATCAGTAAAAGAGCAGAGGTGAGCTCAGTGTGCTAATTTGGACTCAAAGATAAAGGTTTGCACTGTGCTTATGTTTTGCGGGTGTCGGGGACAGCCCCACACTGTATAGAGAGGAAACATATTGTTTAGTTCAGTGCCCGGACGGCGAGGTTTTGTTTTCTGTTTTTATGTGTTTTGATCTTGCAAACTTATGAAAATAAACCTGGCAAGCCACCAGACTTTAAAGAAACTGACCTCCATGCTGAATCATTTCTGCTGAAAAGTGATCCCCACAAGCTAATCTCCCACACCGCATACAAGATCTCCAAAACCAACTTGAATCTGCCCTCCTAAAAATTGATGATCTTGAAAACAGGAGCAGAAGATATAACTTCAGAGTCAGAGGTTTACACGAGTTGATCAAAGATGTGCCTGAGGCAGTTCGATCGTTCATTAAAGAGCTCATCCCGGATATACAACCGCACAGACTGGAGCTTGATCGTGCTCACAGAGCCCTGCAAGCTTTACGTATGGATGGCTTACCGAGGGATGTGATTGTAAAACCTCATTTTATGCTGTTAAAGAGGAGGTGATGAAAACGATCCACTCCACACGTCATCTGCTTTTCAATGAAAGCCCATCCAAATCTTCATCGACCTGTCCCCAGCCACGATCCAAAGATGAAGGTCCTTCAAACCTTTACTGTCCGCTTTTAAACAAAGAGAAATAAAATATCGTTGGCTTTTCCCCTTCAGCCTGAAATTTGAATTTAAACAGAAGTCCTACACCTTTGCAACCTTCAAGTTAGGCGAGAACTTGTTGCTCAAGCTGCACTTCATCTCTCAAGAACCATCGCCCCCCAACACGGCATCTGGATCCTCAAAATGTCAACTGCCCACTATTCCACTCTCTCCGTTGTGGTAGAAATCCAAGACCAAGAAGTCAAAGGATGGAAGACCTCCGTAACAAAACTATCCTTATCCTATACATGATTAATTAACTCTTCCTGATCAGAAGTCCATCTACCTTTATCCCCCACTTGGAAAGTTTTTTTTCATGTTTTACTACTTTATTGTTATTAGAGCCCCTATCTCCCAGCAAACATTATGCTTTTTTATAGACCCACCAACACTATATTTTACAGCTCCCCCCAAGCATGTCTGGGTGGCGCTTCTTTCTTGGGGTTGAATCTCCTCATCATAGGTGGGTTGACTCTCAGACATAAGGAGCAGATGGTCCCGTCTCATGGTTTTTCTATGAGAACATATGGATCCTTTTATAGCTCGACTCTGGGATACATGCCCAATCATTCACACTGTTGTTATTGTTCGTTTCACATGCTCCAAAGTTATGAAATTTATCGTAATGTCACTGGTGCTTTACTGAATAATTCCTGACTGCTTACTTTACTAAAACTCCCAGTTTAATAGGGGAGCCCAGCAGTCGGGGCGGTACTCATGCCTTTCCTCCTGTTGTGGAAACCTGTTTTTCCCTCTTTCCCACTACAAGAATACCCCCTCTCTGGTAGAGGAGGTTGATATATTTTGTATGAGGGCGGAATGGGAGTTTTTCCCTTCCCCCCTCAGTATCCACATTCTATTGAATGTACTTCTTTTTTATATTCTAGGCCTCTTCTTTTTCCTTACCTTGTTTCTTTTCCAGAGACCAGCCTAGGCGAACATACCTTATGTTGCCCGGAAGCCCATCCACCTCTCCAGGTTCCTACTGGGCCCAGAATAGATCAGAGGTCGATGAGTTGTTGTATTGTCCTGATTTTTCTCTCCGTCTTGCTGCATGGCTAATTACACTCACCCCATAACCACCCTACTCATAGTATCACAAAACACACAGGGTTTAAATTCACCAGCTAAATGAAAAAAAAAATACTATAATCATTCTATGCTCAAAATCAGATATTGTACTACTCCAAGAGACCCACTTTCCCAAACAATATTCCCAATCATTCCTCCATGCAAAATTTCCCACCTTTGTCTTAGGAAACCCCAATGATAAAACCAAGGGGATGGCTATATTGATCTCTAGAACTTGTAAATTCTCGCTCTCAACAGAGATCAAGGACCCAGAAGGACGTTTTGTCTGCTGACTGCTGACCAGAGAAGTGAGACTTCCTGTACATCTCTATTATACCGGGAATGAGGGGAGAAGCGGAGTGTTCGATATAAGTGGAGCCCAGCCAGGGTTGTCTCCCAAGGAGTGTGGTGAAGGCTGAAAGGACGGCCTCAAAACAATAGGCATTCTAGACCGGAGATCGGAGCACTATTAGGAGGCTTATCGTGAGCTATGGTGAGGTGAGAGTTCTGTGAGCACGGGGGGCTGGCACGCACACAGAAGCTCCTTTTGGCGGTGTACAGGAAGACCCTCCAGACTGGCTCCGATTGCATGATTGAACCACTTTATCGTTATTTGAGCACTTATGCAGCACTGAGTCACCTCTAGAGTTGAGCAGACACCTGGATGTTTGGGTTCGGCGGGTTCGGCCGAACTTCGCGGAAAAGTTCGGGTTTGGTACGGAACTTGACCCGAACTTTACCCCGGACCCCAAACCCCATTGAAGTCAATGGGGACCCAGACTTTTTGGCACAAAAATGGCTGTAAAAAAGTCCTGGAAAGTGCTAGAGGGCTGCAAAAGGAAGTAAAATGGGGGTAAGAGTAGGACAAGTGCCCTACAAAAAATGGGGATAGGGAAAATAACTTAAAATCAAATTAAAAAAATAAAAATGGGAAGGGGGTGTGGATGTGGAGTAGGAGCCTAGAGGTTGACTAGACCGTGACCGTGGCAGTGTAGGAACCTCTCCCTATAGAACTAGGAGATGATTATAGAACAATAATCTGTCCCTTACAGCACCAGCAGGAACCTCTCCCTATAGAACAAGGAGATGATTATAGAACAATAATCTGCCCCTTACAGCAACAGCAGGAACCTGACCTTATAGCAGTAGGCGATGATTTTAGAACAATAATCTGTCCCTTACAGCAACAGCAGGAACCTGACCCTATAGAACTAGGAGATGATTTTAGAACAATAATCTGTCCCTCAAAGCAGTAGACTCTACCTATTCCAGTACCAGATCTTTCTGTAATGCAAGATGAGATGTTATTAGATCTGCAATCTGTCCCTAAAAGCAGGAGTAGTGAACTCTACCTAGTCCAGAATCAGATCGTTCTGTAATGCAGGATGAGATCTGCAATCTGTCCCTCTAAGCAGTAGTAGTAGTAATATCTACCTAGTCCAGAATCAGATCGTTCTGTAATGCAGGATGAGATCTGCAATCTGTCCCTCAAAGCAGTAGTAGTAGTAATCTCTGCCTAGTCCAGAATCAGATTGTTCTGTAATGCAGGATGAGATGTTATTATATCTGCAATCTGTCCCTCACAGTGCCGGCAGCATCCTCTCCCTACACTAGCCTGAGAGCATGTGACATGCAGCACTACGTGACTCCAGCTTATACAGAGGCTGGGTCACATGATGCACTGCGCAATCACAGCCATGCCATTAGTAGGCATGGCTGTGATGGCTTCTAAGGGCAAACCAGTGAAATGCTTGTTGATTGGCTGCCCTGCAGCTATTCAACAGGCGGGATAAAATACCCGAACCCAAACTTTTTCTTAAATGTTCGGGTTCAGGTCCGGGTCACGGACACCCCAAAGTTCGGTACGGACCCGAACTTTACAGTTCGTGCTCGCTCAACTCTAGTCACCTCTAATCAGTAGCAAGTAGATCTGTTTACAGGAATCCCTCTATGACTGATTTAAGCAGGCTGTGGATTTTGCACTGAATATCCTATTGGGATGCACCTGGGACTATTTGATACTTTTTTTCATTAAAGACACGGAGTGATTTATTTTATTTTTATTTCCACTGGATGTTTTTTTAGCCCAGTGATTCTGCGACTTATATTTATGGTTATGTTACGCGTTTACAGCACTTGGTCACTTTCTATGAGAGTACTTGCATACACCTATGTCACTTTATAGAGCACCTGTCATTTTTATGTGATTGATTTATTTGCTGTAGCATTTACAGATTGCGCAATACCACACCTTCACATTTAACCCGTGTATGCATTGTGTCACATATTAGGTATTGCTGCAACTGGTACACACTCTACATTGTTAGCTACTATGTTTGATTTATAGAAGGATTTATTCTCTTTGTTTATTTTTCAGCCATAGTAGTCCGGGGGGGGGGGGGGCGTGGGGTCTCACATTACATTTACTCCATATTTTGTCCACCTAGGGCCAGTCTGTAGTTTAGCTATTTCCAAATATGTATGGTTGAACCATATGGGGCTAAATTCTGTAAACCCTGTCTCCCTCTGGAGATACTTGATCTTATTCCACATCTTTTGAGTCAGGTTGTATGTGGGGTATATTTTGTATGGTAGGCCAAAGGCCTGCGGCTCCAGAGCTTGGGAGATCGAGTTTCTGCAGATAGTGTGTTTCATCACCATAATAGAGGACCCTGCTTCATCTCCCACCCCCATGGCCCCCACCAAATGTTGCATTTGGGCTGGAAGGTAATTGACCCATGGGTTGGGGAGAGTTAAGCCCCCCCCCATCCTTGGGTCTTTGTAAGTGCTCCAGTTTAATTCTTGATGTACCCTCTCTCCAGATCAAGGCCCTGAATATAGAGTTCACTATCTGAAATATCTTCAATGGTATCATTATCGGGGTATTATGAAGAAAATAAAGCAGCTGTGGCATCATGATCATTTTAATAAGGTTCACTCTTGCTACTGAAATTCACAGAGAGCGCCAGGTTTTAACCTTGTCTCTGAACCTCTGTAGGAGGGGGGATATATTGTTCTGGCAGAAGTCCTTGGGACTTTGTGTAATCTGGATCCACGCACCTAGGTCTAATGTGTTTCAGGGTTCCTGAAGACGGTCTTGTTATATAGGGGGGAGGATGTCTCCAAGTCTCTGTTCCAATTTTGGACCGCGAGAGACACTTAAAGTCATCGTTCTCACT
>BLSH010123253.1:204155-229370 GCA_018402905.1 Glandirana rugosa | reverse complement strand
CGAAAGGTAAAGTCAAAGGAGGAGATACTGTGAGAGCTGGGACTGGATGGGGAAGACATCAGAGAGATAGGTGCTGGAAAAGACATGAAATGAAAGACACTATTCATAGACCTCTCTGATAAACCCCTGTTATACAACATTCCCTAACAGCTCCTTAACAGTTCCCAGTGAGGCTGAATTTAGACCTTCTATAAATTGGGGAGAAGGGAGATATTGTAAAAGACAAAACCCTTTTCTGTACTTTCTCCCTTCTGAACCCCTTAAGTTGATTTTTGAAGGGATAGATATTAGAATGCCAGCCAAAGGAGCGCATACCTCTAAGACTAAAAAGACCTCACTGGGACTGAAAGAGGGTAAAGAAAATAAAACACAATCGGAGCAATCATTAAACATTAAAGGGTATTTTCAATCAAATCAAACCCAACAAGAACAGGTAGGACAACAAAAAGAAATAGACTCTTCCCTGGTTGTACCTAGTCTGGGCGGCATGGAGACAGAAGGGGAACAACCTGGGGTCTAAACAAGAATAATATGGAGGAAAGTAGGGAAAGAGAATCATGGGACCTACAGACATATATCCAGACCCTACCAACAAAAAAGGATATGGATGAATATATACAGCGCCTAGAAACATCATATAGAAAGGAAGTCCAATCTATTAGAACAGCGATGGAAGACACTCAGGGAAAATTAAAAGAAATGGAGGAAAAGGTGACAAGCTCGGAGCAGAGAATTTTCCAGATGGAAGGGAGTAATGCAGGACAGAAACAGAGTGTAAAACAAATAATTATGAAAATGGACGATTACGAAAATAGGGAAAGAAGAAATAATATAAGAGTCAGAGGTCTCCCTGAAGCAACGAGTACAGAAGATTTAATTCCCACACTCCAAGGTATTTTTAATATGATCCTGAATTGTCCGGACACTAATGAGATCCTGCAAGACAGAGCACACAGAGCTTTAGGACCCAGAAATCAGGACCCTGGGAAACCTAGGGATGTAATATGTAGGGTTCACTATTTTCACATTAAAGAGAACATCATGAAGAAAGCCCGACAGCATGGAGCAATAGATTTTGATGGCGCAAAAATAATTCTATTACAGGACTTATCTAAAAATACACTTGAATTAAGAAGAGCAGTTAAACCATTATTGGAATTGATGAGAGAGAGGAAAATTCTGTATGAATGGAGATATCCTTTTGAAATTTTTGTATACTACAAGGGACAGAAAGCTATATTCCAAGACATCAGTGACCTCCCAGGGTTTTTAAAGACTTATTTTTTCTCAGGTACTCGGATACTCTGATTGGCTAGTGACAGGTACTCAGGTAATTTGATGGGCTGGTGACAGGTACTCAGATGAGCTGGTGACAGGTACTCAGGTACGCTGATGGTCTGGTGACAGGTAATCAGGTACTCTGATAGGCTGGTGACAGGTACTCAGTTAGTCTGATGGATTGGTGACAGGTACTCGGGTACTTTGATGGGCTGGTGAAAGGTACTCGGGTACTCTGATGGGCTGGTGACAGATACTCAGGTAATCAGATGGGCTGGTGAAAGGTACTTAATTACTCAAATGGGCTGGTGACAGGTACTCCGGTGCTCTGATGGGCTGGTGACAGGTACTCGGGTACACTGATTGGCAGGTGACAGGTACTCGGGTACTTTGATGGGCAGGTGACATGTACTCGGGTACTTTGATGTGCTGGTGACATGTACTCGGGTCATCAGATGGGCTGGTGACAGGTTCTCAGGTAATCAGATGGGCTGGTGACAGGTACTCGGGTACTTTGATGGGCAGGTGACAGGTACTCGGGTAATCAGATGGGCTGGTGATAGGCACTCAGGTAATCTGATGGGCTTGTGACAGGTACTCGGATACTTAGGTGGGCTGGTGACAGGTACTCGGGTACTTTGATGGGCTGGTGACAGGTACTCGGGTACTCTGATGGGCTGTGACAGGTACTCAGATGAGCTATGACAGGTACTCGGGTACTCTGATGGGCTGGTGATGGCATTTGCGTACTCTGATGGGTTGTGACAGGTACTTTGATGGGCAGGTGACAGGAACTCGGGTCCTTTGATGAGCTGTAAAAATTACTTGGTCACTCTCATGGGCAGGCGACAGGTGTAAGGAAGAAAACAGCAGCACAATTATTGGTAATGATTGCGCACAGATCCCTTGTGTGAAACATGTCTACGAACGTGGTTGTTTGCTTGTACCTGTGGTGTTCAATAAAGCATTGTGAAGTATCCTGGATGTGCTGCCATTTTCTTTCTTATATTTGAATACAGCGGAGCGAGTCGTGGTAGGCACTCCGGGTTTTACTTCTAATTACAATTAGCACCTGGAGCGGTGATTTGCTCTTTGCCTTTGGGCAGGTAACAGGTACTTTGATGGGCTGGGACAGGTACTTTGATGGGCTGTGACAGGTACTTTGATGGGGGTGGTGACAGGTCCTCTTTTTTATTGGGGGGGCAATCAGTGTGCTTAGTGCAAACTGTAAGCGGTAACGAGCTGTTACCACAATCTCCTCCTCACATACGATCGGTGTGTGAGGAGGAGAACCCGGTAACAGCTTGTTACTGCGGTTTGTTGACATTCTGTGACCGACTGTGATTGGACACAGCTGGTCACGTGTTAAAGATCCAATTTTATTGTCTCTTTACCCCGATCATGGGTGGGTTGAATTCCGAGGGACACCCCCGATCCCCGCAAGGCGGGCCCCCGGGGGTCCACAGAGCAGCGAAAGCGGGAGGACGTCATATGACATCCACCCAGGATGGGGAGTGCATCTTGCCGTTGTATTAATACAATACGCCAGTAAGGAAGTGGTTAAGGCCCACTGAAGCTTGCTTAACCTTGTTGATTTCCACAATTAATAGTCCCTTCAGGTGAACCTTAAATGCCTCCCATTTCAGGGCACAAGATGCGGATGGCTCTTGTGATGCAAAATACCCTTGCACACCCCGTTCAATTTCCTCATGAGTATAGAATAATTTTAGCCAGAATGCTTTGAATTTCCAGGGGGCATGCATTAAATTGACAGGTGGAGAGGGTCGTAGTTTTACCACCAGTGGGGCATGATCCAATACACTACGAGGTCTGTACTCTAATTCAGAGATGAACGGAAGTATGCTCGAGCTGCCCACCGCAAGATCAATCCTAGACAAAGTTCCATGTGACTTAGAAAAGCATGAGAACTGTTTAACATAAGGATTCCTAATTCTCCAGATATCCACCCATCCTACCTCTTGCATTAACCGTGCCAGGGGGGTATCCCTAGAGAGGGCAGAGGGACTAGGGTGTCTATCCAGAGCAGGCCGTAAACAACAGTTAAAGTCTCCCACCACGAGCAGCAACACCTCTGGCCTCCCATCCAGATACGCGATGAGAAGTTGGAGCACCGCTGCCACAAAAGGTGGAGGAATGTATACACAGGCCAAGACAAACTACAGGGCATGAACGCTCACATGCTACGTGTGCCCGTGCATAGGTCTGCCAATGGCCCCGGATGGTTCCTTAGATTGACCCCCCCAAAGGGGCAGCCTCCGGATGCCCAAACAGGCTCTCTGCTCAGGGTGTCATTTCCATAAAGGCTTCAATAAGCTCTTTAGCGTAGATGTTATCCTCGGGTTCCCAAGAGTTCTCCTCGGGCCGTAACCTTTCCACTTGACTAGGAATTGGGTTACGCCTCCCCTCTTCCTGCATGCCAGAATAGTTACTAGCTCAAATTCTTCCTCACCGTCAAGAACTGGCCATGGTCGAGCCGTCTACCGTCCCAGAAAGGGATCCTGGATTACCGGTATCAGAAGCGTGATATGGAATACCGGGTGAACATGCATGGATGGAGGAAGGGTTAGCTCATAGGCTACACTATCAATTTTTCTCTTTATCGGGAAGGGTCCGATGAATCTTGGCCCCAACTTCTTGGAAGGGCAGGAGAGTCTCAATTTTTTTGTTGCCAGCCAAACTCAGTCGCCTGGTTGTAGATCCAAATCCCCTTGTTTCCCCTTGTCAAAGGCCCTTTTGTTAAGCTCCTGAGTCCGAGACAGTGTTTCCTGTAAGAGTCGGTTATTCTTCTCCAGGAATTCTGTGATGTTTATTGCTGCAGGTATGGTACTTTCTGGAATTACACTGGGTAGGAATGTTGGATGGTAGCCGAAATTCGCCCAGAACGGTGATTGTTTAGTAGCCGTATTGTTGTAGGTGAATCCGGCTACTGGCAGTAGAGTGACCCAATCGTCCTGGGAGAAAGAAGAATAACAGCGGAGGTACTGTTCCAGGGTTTGGTTGGTTCTTTCCGTCTGGCCGTTGTCTGCGGGTGGTAGGCAGACAAAAATGACAGTTCAATCCCTAAGGCAGAACATACAGCCTTCCAGACTCAGGACGTGAACTGTACTCCCCGATTGGAAACTATGTTAGCGGGTATTCCGTGGAGACGGACTATTTATTTTACAAAGGCTCTGGCTGTTTCTGTCACAGACAGAGTGCCCTTCATGGGTATAAAATGTGCCATTTTCATGAAACGATCCACGACCACAAAGATGGAGTTGAATCTGGCAGAAGGAGGTAATTCAACTATGAAATCCATGAATATGTGAAACCATGGGCGCTCAGGAATGGGAAGTGGGTTTAACAGACCCCAGGCTTTGGTTCTGCTGGTTTTATTTAGGGCACAGACTGGACAGGCACTGACATATCTTTTGCAATCCTCATTAACTGAAGGCCACCAAAAAGAGTGGGACAGTAGTTTCAGGGTTTTGTGACTCCTAAAGTGCCCGGCCAGTTTGTGGTTGTGACAGAGTTCTAGAATGGTCAAACGAAATCCTTCAGGGATAAAGATTTTGTTGTGGTGCCAACACAGCCCATCCTTCAATATCAGCTGAAGGTTGGATGGCACTGTGGAGCTGGTTAGAGCACGCCTGACCCAAGACAGCAGATCTTCCTGTGACAGCAAGAAGCTTTGGGAGGATAGAATGGTGTCTGGTGGAGTCGGATCTCCAGATTCACAAAACATCCTGGACAGAGCATCCGGTTTGATGTTTTCTGACCAGGGCCAATAGGTAATATGCAACTGGAATCTCGAGAAAAAGAGTGCCCATCGTGCCTGACGGGGTTTTAGTCCCTTTGCAGTCCGTAAGTACTCGAGATTCATGTGGCTCCCTCCAGCAAGTATCGTCATTCCTCCAAGGCGGATTTAATCGCCAGTAGCTCTCGATCCCTTACATCATAATTGACCCCTGGTGGCGAGAGCTTCCGGGAGAAAAAGGCAATGGGGTGTAAAGAAGCTTTGGGACCTTGCCTCTGGGAAAGAACCGCCCCCACTGCGGTTTCCGAGGCATCCTCCTCAAGGATATAAGGCAGGACTGGATCCGGGTACTTCAGGACAGGGGCAGAGGTGAATAGTCCTTTGAGAGTCATGAAGGCTTCCTGAGCCTCGGGGGACCACTGAAAGCGGGAGTTCTGCTTCGTGAGCTGAGTGATGGGGGCAATCACCATGGAGAACCCCTTAATAAACTTTCTATTAAAATTTGCAAAGCCCACGAAACGTTGGACCCCTTTCATGTCTACTGATGCGGGCCAATCCAGGATGGCAGAGACTTTTTGCGAGTCCATAGTGACTCTGGTGACGGAGATGATGAGGCCCAGAAAGGGAATGCTAGGGCGCTCAAAAGCACATTTGTCAGCTTTTGCGTACAGTCCGTACTGGCGCAAGCACTCTAAGACGCACTTGCAGTGCTCCTCTAGCGTGGACGAGAAGAGAAGGATGTCGTCCATATAAATTATAATGAACTGGTCCAGGTAGTCTCTGAACACATTGTTGACCAGGTGCTGGAAGGTGGCCGGGGCATTGCAGAGCCCGAAGGGCATAACCAAATATTCATAATGGTCAAACCTGGTTCTGAAGGCCATTTTCCATTCCTCACCCTCTTGGATGCGAATGAGGTTGTATACCCCACGGAGGTCCAGTTTGGTGAAGATGGTGACAGTGCCCAGTCGTTGCAACAGCTCAGGCACCAAAGGCAAGGGGTACCGTTTTTTAATCGTAATTTTGTTGAGATCACGATAGTCTATACATGGACGGAGTGATCCGTCCTTTTTCTCAACAAAAAATATTCCTGCCCCGGCAGGGGACGTGGAAGGCCGGATGAACCCCTTCTCCAAATTATCATCCAGGTAGGCCTTGAGGGAGTTTAGTTCTCCCTCGGAGAGCGGATAGATCTGACCAAATGGTACTTTAGTACCTGGCAATAACTCGATGGGGCAGTCATAAGCCCTGTGGGGTGGCAGCTTGTCTGCCCCCTTCTTGCTAAACACATCAAGAAAGTCATGGTACACTGGAGGGACTGCATTGCGGGTCTCCGGATCAGGGTCAGAATCAAGACATAGGACAGAGGGGTGAGCCTCGTGGGCCTGCTGTAGGAAATGTTGCTGACAGTAATAGGAAGTGAACTGAATGTCTCCAGTAGACCAGTTGATGTTGAGGCAGTGTGCCCGCAACCAGGGTAGGCCGAGGATGATGGGAAAAAGAGGGGGTGTGATGGTGTCCAGTATCAGATATTCAGAGTGGTCAGTGACAGCCGTGACAAGGAGGGGAATGGACTCCTGAATAACTGTTCCCGACTTAATAATGGATCCGTGGGCCAGGCGGATGACCATCCGGTGGGCCTTGGGCCGGAGAGGGATTTGGTGTTGTGTTGCAAGTTACAAATCCAAGAAACAGCTGCAGGTGGCTGAGGCGAGAATGGCTGGGTCTTGGATGCTCCCTCCTGGGAGTTGTAGACACACAGGGAGGACCAGATGCATAGCGTTGTCAGGCAAGGACAGGACTGCTCCCTCTAGGGAGAAGGGATGTTTGGCTGGGCAAGAACTGAGGCGATGTCCTGAACCTCAACAATACAGGCATAGGTTGTGCACCATGCGTCTGTGCCTCTATTCAAGGGTGAGTAACAGGCATAGATGCTCAACATATGGGGGCTCTGGCTGGGCTCCCGCAGACTTTCTAGCTCTGCGTTCCCGCAGGCGCCGGTCTACCTGGATGGCCAGGTTAATCAGAGCGTCAAGGGATCGGGGAGTTCCCACCCGGGCCAGCTCATCCTTCAGTGGCTCAGACAAGGCCAGTCGAAATTGGTAGCGGAGGGCTGCGTCATTCCACGCTGTGTCAGCGCTCCGGCGCCAGAACTCCGCAACGCAATCTTTCACCATGCAGGAACCTTGCTGGAGCGCATGGAGAGCTGCTGAGGATCCTGGTAGAGGAGGGCCATGGCCCGGAAGAACAGATTCAGATCAGCCATCTCAGGGGCTTTCTGTTCCAGTAATCGGTGTGCCCAAGCCTGTGGTTCATCCAACAAAAGGGATACCACCAGCCCCACTTTCATGGTTTCAGAGGAGAAGGTGCGAGGATGCAGTGCAAAATACAGTTCACAAGGGGGCGTGGCCTGAAGGCACTGTGAATGGCTGCTTAAGACTACAGCTCCTGGGCACAGTCAGCTATATCTACCTTTCAGCCACTGACCACCGGACTGAAACCAGCACCAAACGAATCCTTGTCATTCCAGCAGCGACCAACAGCGATGTCAATGCAGAGGAAAGAGTACAAACTGCCCAAAAAGCTGACAGAATTCTTTCCCCCTCTGGACCTCACAGACAGCCAAGATGGCGCCAGTGGCCTCACAGGAAACACAGATCGGCTCCACACACTACCCAGCAGGGACATCAGCCTTGGATCCAGGACATCCACCCCTCCTAACATCACGGGTGAGTCCTCTCCCCCTCCATCTCCTTCCACATCTAGCCCAGCAAAGTCTAGATTGAGGACAGCAGAACCGGAGACAGCCCAGCTCTGCACTCTCACCCCCCCCCCCCACAGCTCTGTTCTGTCTTAGATGAATTCCCAGCCTCTGATCAGCCTGTGTCTGAACAAACCATGAAAGCTATGCTCCAGTCACTAAGGCATTCTCTATTTACAAACCTCTCCTCAGCAGTCTCTTCCATAGCTGACACAGTTCAGCACCAGGACAAGCGCATACACATGATTGAAACCAGGCTGGGTGATATACAGCTAGCACCTAATGACACTGTGGATGCACTGACTGCACATGAAGAAGACCTACAATTAATCCACCTAAAACTGTCAGAATTAGAAGATCGTTCCAGAAGGAACAATATTAAGTTCCGGAATCAGTCCAGCAGGCGGATTTGAAAAAATTCTTGCAAACCCTAATGCGCACCCTTATCCCTGATCTGACCGATAGAGAGCTAAAAATTGACAGGGCACATAGACTGCCAAAGCCCCCTTATCTAGCTCCCTCCACACCCAGGGATGTACTCACCCGCATTCATTTATTTAATACCAAGGAGCGCATAATGTACGCAGCAAGGCACGTCAACAGGCTACTCGACCCCATCAATGCCATCAACCTTTATGCAGACCTATCAAAGGAAGCCATGGATAACCGTCACCAACTTGCGACGATCACCAAAGCCCTGGTGAACCACAAAATCCCCTTCAAATGGGGATTCCCCAACAAGCTGCTGGTCACACACTTGAACAAAACCTTTGTTGTGCGCACTCTTTCAGAGGGTCTCAGACTCCTACACTCATGGCATATCCTACCTGTAGATCCTACCACTATGCAGGTCCACTCCAGTTTACCGATGGATACCAGTGAGTGGCAACAACCCAAGTAATCCCACGAAAAAGGACCGGTTGTCCCCTTAGGCAACAATGCTGACAGCCTACAGCTTCATTCGGCTACACCTGTCTGCCTTAACTGTTACCTAGGTCCTACCTTGTCGTTTTGGTTTAGGTAGGCCCTGTTAGCCCCCGCTTAACCGATAGAGCAGCTCGGTTAGCTGCCCATTGAGCCTGTGAAACCTTCCTGTCCCAGGCTCCCACTTTTTACGTCTCCCCTCTATCCGGTACCAGGATCTCCCTCTTTCTCATCCCTCACCAGGATTGATCGCCAGCTGCAATCCTAATGCTCATCATACTCTCCAGAACATGCCTTTCAAAATTGTTTCCCTCAATGCTAGGGGACTGAATTCACCCCAGAAACGATAATCCCTCCTCAGAGAAGCGAACAAGATGCAAGCAGACATCCTCATGGTCCAGGAGACCCACTTCTCCAGTCTCAACACCCCTAAGTTCTCTCTGAAGAACTATGCATGGATATTTTTGGCTTCCAATGAGAAAAAGAGAAACAAAGTCCTAATAGCCTTCAAGGACACATTACCAGCCACTGTGCACAACACTATGATAGACCCCATTGGACGATTTCACATAATCTCCTGCTCGCTAAACAACACTCCCTACACATTGGTGAATGCATATGGGCCGAACAAACAACAGCTTTGATTCTTCAAGAGACAATACAAAAAAGTACCCCATTCCAACAACACTCGTCTAATCATGGGTGGAGACTTCAACCTCATTGGGGACTCAGCCATGGACACTAAAACCACTTCAAGTCACCATAGACTAGCTCTCAACCCAGTAATTCAAAAACTAGGACTCTATGATGTGTGGAGATGCCAGCATAGTTCAGAGAAAGACTTTTCATACTTCTCCTCCTCACAACTTTCCTATTCCTGAATTGACTTCTTTCTGGTGGACAAACTCTCACTCCAAGAAATCACGGATTCTACAATTGGGCAAATCTCATGGTCAGACCATGCCCCTATATTCCTATCAGTTGGACCTTGCTCAAACAAGTCAACAAACCTATGGAGACTGAACCCCTCTCTTTTAGCAGACCCTGACAATCTGAAGACCCTCACGGAAGAGCATCTGAATTTTTTTGACCTTAATGATCACCCTGACATGAACTCTTTTACACTATGGGCAACCTATAAAGCTTACATGAGAGGAGAACGTATTAAGTTTCATAGCCATGCTAAGAGGCAGAGGACGTGGCGTATTGATGAGGCACTAACCAAAATTGACCTCCTAGAAACAGCAAACAAACTTTTCCCTTCATAACATGTAACGAACGAACTCTCCAACTGGAGACACAAATTTAGAGCACTTCTCTTATACAACTATGAAATCTGTCTCCGAAAAAGGAAGGCCAACTTTTATGCCTTAAGCAACAAAGCCAGCGCCCTGCTAGCCAGACAACTTAAAACTCAGATCACCAAATCTAAAATCTCTCTGATCCACCACCCCACCACCAAAAAAACCCTGACCAATCCACAACACATAGCGGATGCTTTCAGCGATTATTATCACTCCCTTTACAAATTGAAGGAAGACCCATTCACCCCTCAGCCTACGAAGTCTCAAATCCAAGACTTCCTAACCTCAATCAACCTCCCAACAATCTCTCAGACCCAACAAGTCCAACTAGCCCTTCCCTTCTCCTGTCTAAGAACGTGATCCAGTCACTTCCCAATAACAAAGCTCCAGGCGAGGATGAATACTGCAACGAATATTACCGAAAACTCGCCATCGTGACCATACCGAAACCCGACAAAGACCCCTCCACCACTTCAAACTACTGACCAATATCGCATCTAAACACGGACATAAAACTATACGCCAAAAATAATAGCCACCAGACTACAACCCCTGCTCATGGAACTCATCCATCCGGACCAGGTTGGTTTCATCCCAGACAGACAAGCCCCTGATGCTACCAGAAGGGTCATAAACCTATTACACCAAACCACTCAATCCCGAATGCCTTCTCTGCTCCTGTCCCTGGATGTGGAGAAGGCGTTCGATAGGGTTCACTGGGGGTTCCTTCAAGGAACCCTACAAAAATTTGGGATCACAGGCAGATTCCAAAACGCGATCCTCTCCCTCTACTCCAATCCCTCGGCCAAAGTTCTAACAGACGGAATGCTCTCAAAACGGTTTATGATCACAAATGGCACCCATCAAGGTTGCCCTCTTTCTCCCATTATTTTTGCCCTAATTATGGAACCTTTAGCCACCAAAATTAGACAGGACTCACGAATCCAAGGTATCTCTCACCAAGGAAAGGATGCTGATGATACCATTCTCATGGTTTCAAATCCAGACCAGTCCCTCCATGCGATCCACGAAACCCATCAACACTTCACAGAAGTTTCGTATTATAAACTGAACGCCTCCAAATCCACAGTCCTCCCGCTAAACATTCCTTCTGAAGCAACTCACCCGTTTAAAAAACGAACTCCCTTATGCATAGGCCACCCAAGCTAATCCTTACCTTGGGATTAAGATACCACACGTACAATCTCAACTATATGACCTCAACTACAAATCTTTCTTAAAACAACTGCCCCTGCTCTTGCGGGAGCTCCGGACGCAATACCTCTCCACATTGGATAGAATTGCCTCACTAAAAATGCTGATTCTGCCCAAATTAACTTACCTATTCCACACAGTCATAACCTACATACCCCAAACCTTCTTTAAATCCGCACAGAACATAATCTCAAAATTCATCTGGGATAATAAGCCTCTCCGTTGCGCCAGTCGTGTTCTAATCAGACATGATCAGCGCCGTGGTGGAGTGGGTCTGCCCCACTTAAAATAATACTATCTGGCCACAGTGCTTGGGCAAGTTTACTACTGGTGGCACCCATCCCCCACTAACATATGGTCCAAAAAGGAAAAGACTTGCACCCCACCCGACAAACTGACGAACTCACTACTACTCCTCTCGTCAGGTCATCATCTACCCAAACACTCCATGCCTCCCGCCGAATCGGCCTCACTTAATGCCTGGCAACAGCTCAAGACCATTCAGAACCCAAAAAGCCCATGAGAAAGTTCCCTATACCCTTACCCACCCTAGAAATCTTAATTTCCAACCTCTCCACCAAACTCTGGACCTCCATGGGAATTACCTCAATGGAAGACCTCCTAGCACTAGAGACACTAAAAGCCTTCTCTGACCTACAATGCCAATTTGCCTTAACGACTTCTGAAGCGTATAACTACGCTAGAATATCCCACTATTTAAGAACCTCTGGCCTCCACGCATCAGCACACATACCAGAACCTATTCACTTCTATTTGTTGCAACCCCAGCACCCTAGACATGGTATTTCATACCTCTACAAAATGGAATAAAGCCTTCCATATCACCTACAGGGCCTCACATTGCGCCAACTACTGGGCACTTTATCACAAAGCGATCCACAGATGGTACCTCAACCCCTACAAGCTCTCCTAAATATTCCCCAAATATCCCAATACTTGTTGTAGAGCATGTGGCTCAATGGGAACCCTGGCACACACCCTCTGGTTCTGTAAATCCCTAAGCTCATTTTGGAAACAAATCTTTGCCCTGCTTTCCTCAATAACACAGACCCCCACTCCCCCTTCACCTGATCTGGCACTTCTCCATCTGCACATGGAGCAGTCCCCCTCGAATGTACGAGTTGTGGCAATCCACCTCCTCCTTGTTGCCAAACTGAATATTACTAGAAACTGGAAAAACATCTTAGGTACAGCAAGAGCCCCCACGCACATAACAGATCCCTGGTACCCCCCTCCCACCCCTCTGTCCCCTCTTCCTCTGGAGCTAGTGCTCCTCTTCCACGTATGCACTGTACTTCTTCAAATTGTTTTTCTCCTACTATCCTTACCTGTTTCTGGTTCATTCCACTAATTGTCCATTGTTTGTATCTATGCTAATGTAAAGCTCTAGATGGAACAACTATTACATACTGTAGCTATGTACTATTACAAACTCTGTACTATAAAATTCTTCAATAAAAACCTATTGAAAGTAAAATACAGTTCACAAGCACAGCTAAAGACACAAAACTTCCTACGCTCCCCAGAGAACCGCTCGGGTAGTGGCACTTCAGGTTCGATGGGGAGAATGATAACAGCACACCCCGCAGACTGGTTGGAGCTAGGTGCATGTGACATGTAGAGTTCTTGAATTCTACTCTCCATTCGGGTGTACCCCTCCTGCAAGTCCTTCACTACTTGGGTTAATCCACTCAGATGAGCACATAGATCCTCCGTGGGAGAGGGCCCCGACGCAGACTCAGACATGGCTGTCCATTACTGTCACGTACCTGGTGGTTGAGTCTGGCTTATGTGTGGGCAACCTCTCTTTTGGCCCTGGTTCGAGAATCCCTGGTAGTGCAGAAAGGGAGCTCAGGAGCACAGGGGGGGCACGAGGGCTGGACAAGTCTCTGATGGCTGGTATAGGTCCACTGAAGCTCATGCAGGCTGAAGGTTAGTGATGTGGTCCGGGTCGGCAACTGGCGGGCAGAGAGGTACAGAGGGATCAGGCAAATGGGTGGTCAGGTACAGGCTGGGTTGGTAACGTGCAGGCGGCTGAAGTACAAAGGGCACAGGCAATGGCCCTGGATGGTTCCTTACACTATGACACTGACTCCCCTGGAGAAGTTTGTGTGTATAGAATGATAAGCCCACCTCACCCACCTGTAGCCCAGACATTGTACCGAGTCTGCTGTCAGATGAGTCTCCTGGAAACAGATAATTGCTGGAAATAATTTTTTAAGGCACATAGTAATCATGGTCCGCTTGAGAGATGAGTTAGCCCCTCTGATATTCCAAGAGATTATGGGTACCATAGCCATTGGAGAGAGGGGTAGAGTAGTACAATCTGGTCACTCCGCCTGAAGGCAGTGGGGAGCGATCTATCAACTCCTTGATGCCAAGCCATTTTCCAAAGTTTTAAAGACTCAGACAGTTCCATGGTGGGGGGGACCACCGAAAGTAGAGTAAGGTGTTAAGCAAGGTACATTGCTCTGTATCATAGAGGTGACTGGTTCCTGAGCAGCATTGCTGGCGCTGTTCCTGTTTTCAGATAGTTGACAATTAAATCTAAACTGCATGTAAAAATGCTGTAGTGGGGTGAACTTTGCCAACTGGGCATCCCCTAACTGAACAACTGATAACACAAAGTCAAAAAGCGCTTGAATTGTATTCACGCTAGTTACGTCATAGGTGTAGCTCACATCTGCAGCTGCAGTATAACGTCCCCCAGCCTGGTAACAGCATATTCTTATGTATACGTGTGCAGAAAGATGAACTCAGTTACCCGTGCTGAAGATGAGCACCTCAGCAGTATGTGGCTTACATACTCGCTAACCCAGATCATTTGCCTCTCCTCTCTTCATCCCAGCGCTGAATGGCTTGTTCGTTGTGGTCCAGCCAGTTCATCGCATCCTTGGGGGACTCAAAGAACTGCATTCCCCCTTGTGCTGTTACCCTAAGTTTCGCTGGATACAACATGGCATAAGGTAATTGCAGGATCCGTAAATGTCTCTTAATATCAGTAAACTTAGCCCCGTGTCTCTGCACCTCAGCAGAAAAGTCTGGGTAAAAATAAATTCTTGCGCCAATGTACATGACATTTGTGCGTTACCGTGCTTGATGTAGGACCGCTTCATGGTCACGGTAATGTAGCAGTTTCGCCAATGTAGATCTGGAGGGGCCCCCTGGTGGAGGGGGACGGGATGGAACCCTATGGGCTCTTTTCACTGCAAACTGAGGGGAGAAGGCCTCTTTTCCAAATATTTCTTGTAGCCAGTGTTCAATAAATGTTGTGGAGTCTTTGCCCTCTGCCTTCTCTGATAGGCCTACTATGTGGATTCTCCATGTCTTCTGCATGGTCATTGGCTTCCTGTGCCAGCTGCAGGGCCGATTTGGTGTTATTTGGGATTACTAGGGGCAGCTGGTCCTCCATATCGCTGACCCAGCTTTCAACTGCTGTGGTCTGCTCCCAAATTTTGTGGAGGTCTTGGCGCATGAATGCCATCTCCTCACGTAGCCCCCCAAATTGCTCTTTCAGGGTGTTCACGGATGCTGTACAAGTATACACTGCCCGGAGGATATCAGCAAGTGTTGGTTGTTCAGTGTCGGTATCGTTATTGTCCTGCATTGGCTTCACATGCACATTTGCTTGTAATGTGAGGGGGTAGTGAAGGCCTGTGGAGCTGTGTACTGCATGCCTGAGGCATCCTCCCTCTGCTCTGCCCCCATTGTGCCTCCCAGCTTCTGGGCATAGTATAATATGTCTCTAGGGGGGTCCTTACCGGTGTTCCATGGGGGTTTAGGCGTTTTGTGCCCCTGCTACTTCAATTTATATGAGTCTTGTGGCGTCCCCATGCTCTGCTCCAGGTCGGCGCCATCTTGGAAGTCTGCAGCCATGGGTTCGGAGCCCTTGTATTGGGTCATGCTTTTGGTACAGAGCACCAGCGGTTGGTCCACGGTGTGCTCTGGGCCAGTGGCTGTCAGGATGGCCCAAAATATTAACAGTGTAATGGCTGGGGGAGGATCAATACCGGATCACGGACGGGAGCTGTGGGAGATGTGTCCTCTCACATGCCTTGCTCGGCCACTCCCCCCATCTCATTGATATCTTATTATGCCCCAAATCGTGGGCAGGAACATTTCTTTCAGAGCATGTTCAAAACTCTCCACCCCCTACTAGAAGGTCTCATAATTTACGATGGAGACTCTAACACCACATTTTATCAGCGCCTAGACAAAAAGAGACCATTCTGAAACCATCGTATTTGCCCCTCTAAACATAATTCATGCATTGCCAAATTACTATGCCAACAGGGTCTGGTAGACATTTGGAGAGAGGTAAAGCCCAAGCTTTGGGATTATACTCACTTTCACATCCACATTAGTATTTCTCTAGCATTGACCACATACTCATTTCCTCTACTCACATACTTCTAGCCTGCAAGGCCTATATCAGAGACTCATATCTCTGTCTTTCTACAGATTTGCTATCCCTCCAACCACAAGGGCGAATTCAGATGGAAGCTTAATGAATCTATTCTGGGCGATCCCATAAGAGTTCTTGAGATCGAGAGAGCCATAAAAGATTGTTTTCTACACAATGATACCAATGAAATCACAGAGATAATATGGGCAACCCCCAAGGCTACAATAAGAGGTAAACGTATCTAAATACCCTCCCAAATCCACCACAATAACCATTCCAAAATCGAAAAGCTAGAGAAAGAATTCCTAGGTCTAAGTAGGGAGCACAAACAAAACCTTAAACTGGTCCCCATTGCAAAACTTGATATATCTAGGACAGCCCTTAACTTGGCACTCACCTCCAAGGTAGAGAAAAATCTCCGATGGAGTGGGGCACGCTTCTATCTCCATAGTGAAAAAATGGGCAGTAGGTTGGCGCATACTCACACAGACCTATACCTAAGACTCATTCCCACACCCTTCCTAAAATTAAGACGGCAGGAGGCACACTATCACAGAATCCACGATTCCTTAATACTTTCAGGGCCAGTTCACACCACATGCAGTCCAGTACGTTTTTATTCTGCATCAAAAATGCATGGAAAGTAGGTTATATGGTTTCCAATGGCATAGTTCACATCAGTGCAGTCAGTTCCAGTCAGTTCCAGCTCCAGAAAAAAAAGTAGAACATGCTGCATTTTTTATGCACTGAACTGTACTGGAACGCGGTAAAATGCATCAAAAATGCACCGGAACGCACCTACATGCACCAAAAATGCACCTACATGCACCTACATGCACCAAAAACGCACTGGAATGCACCTACATGCACCAAAAACGCACTGGAATGCACATGTCCTAAGAAAAAAAGGGGGAAAGAACTGCACTGGACTGCATCAAAAACGCGCTTGCAGAAAAGCATCCGGAACGCATCCGGACTGCGTTTCTATGGTGTGAACAGGCCCTTAAGGAATTTTATCAAAGGTTTTGTGGTCCGGGAACAAACCCTTCCCAACCTGATCTAGATCACCTATTTGATTCAATACAAACCCCGAAATTGGAGGGCTGTCATCGCCAGATGCTAGAACAGGAGATTTCTACAGAAGAAGTATCTGAAGTAATAAAAAAACCTGAAGAGCCGTTCCGCTCCTGGTCTGGATGGGTTCTCAATCCCTTATTATAAAGCTTTTTCCAACACACTCTCTCCTTACCTTGCCCGATTCTTTAAAGCTCTATGTTGGGGTACCCCCTTAGACAAAACCCTTAATTCCTCATATATTTCAGCCATACCGAAACCATGTACGGATTTAAGCTCGGTGAGCAACTACCGACCAATATCTCTCATATACAATGACCTCAAGATCCTGACTAAAATCCTTGCAGACCGAATGGCAACTTTCATTGGTCTCTATATCCACAAAGACCAAGTGGGATTTATACCAGGCCGCCAAGTGCCCGACCAAATTCGTAGGGCAGTAGAAATCATCTCCCTCCTACACTCACGCTGGGATGGAGGACTTGCACTGGAGGCATGCTGCTTTCCTTGGACTTGCGTAAAGCCTTTGACTCAGTATCTTGGTCTTATACATTTGCTACTCTGAAATGTTGGGGCTTTGGAGAAACATTCTTGAACATCAATAATGCCTTATACTCAACCCCTGAAGCCCAAATTTGTCTGTAGGGATTTTACTCTGGATCTTCTGGCATCTCAAGAGGCATCAGACAAGGCTGTCCCCTATCACTGCTGATATTTGCTATAGCTATAGAATCACTGACAATAGTGATCAAGGACAATCCAGATATCCACGGAATTAACTGCGGTCCACAAACCCACAAGTGTGCCTTATTGTGCTTTATTCGCCAATGGCTTGTTGTTATTCCTATCCTCCCCAGTAACCACCCTCCCTAATGTCTGGCGGACTCTTCTCAAAAGCCTCAGGCCTAACAGTTAATTACAATAAATCTCAACTAGAGTTGAGGGAACCCAAACTGTAAACTGTCAAACCTGTTGAATAGTGCAAAATCCACAGCCTGCTTAAATCAGTCATAGAGGGATTCCTGTAAACAGATCTACTTGCTACTGATTAGAGGTGACTAGAGTTGAGCGAGCACGAACTGTAAAGTTCGGGTCCGTACCGAACTTTGGGATGTCCATGACCCGGACCCGAACATTTAAAAAAAAGTTTGGGTTCGGGTATTTTATCCCGCCTGTTGAATAGCTGCAGGGCAGCCAATCAACAAGCGTTTCACTTGTTTGCCCTTAGAAGCCATCACAGCCATGCCTACTAATGACATGGCTGTGATAGGCCAGTGCATCATGTGACCCAGCCTCTATATAAGCTGGAGTCACGTAGTGCTGCATGTCACATTATCTCATACTAGTGTAGGGAGAGGATGCTGCTGCTGCTGTGAGGGACAGATTAGCTTTAGAAAATCATCTCATACTAGAGTAGAGAGAGGATGCTGCTGCTGCTGTGAGGGACAGATTAGCTTTATAAAATCTGTTAAAAACAGCGATTTATTGGTGGGTGGGTGCTAGAGGAGATTTTTGTTTGCTAAGCAAAGTGCCTCATATAAAACCTAAGCAATTTTTCTGCTTGTTAGGTGGGCGTTTGCAGCCATTTTTGCAAGTTCAGTGCACTTGCAACTGCTTGTGTGTCAGGGACAATACTTTAGTGTTCTGTTAGTTCAGTTGGAAACATTTTGGCATATATAAATATTGCTTTTACATTGCAGTTAGACAAATTAATTTTTTTTTTTGTGCAAAATATTACATTTGCGGCCAGCGGGGCATTTCTTGCACAAAATTAAAAAGTGCGTCTACATTGCTGGTTTAAAAAAAAATATTCTAAATACTACATTTGCAACCAGCGGTGCATTCCTTGCACAAAAATAAAAAGTGTGTCTACATTGCTGGTTTAAAAAAAAAATATTCTAAATACTACATTTGGGGCCAGCGGGGCATTTCTTGCACAAAATTAAAAAGTGCGTCTACATTGCTGGTTTAAAAAAAATATTCTAAATACTACATTTGCAACCAGCGGTGCATTCCTTGCACAAAAATAAAAAGTGCGTCTACATTGCTGGTTTAAAAAAAAAATATTCTAAATACTACATTTGGGGCCAGCGGGGCATTTCTTGCACAAAATTAAAAAGTGCGTCTACATTGCTGGTTTAAAAAAAAAATATTCTAAATACTACATTTGCGGCCAGCGGTGCATTTCTTGCACAAAAATAAAAAGTGCGTCTACATTGCTGGTCTAAAAAAAAAATATTCGAAATACTACATTTGCGACCAGCGGTGCATTTCTTGCACAAAAATAAAAAGTGCGTCTATATTGCTGGTTTAAAAAAATATATATTCTACATACTACATTTGCGGCCAGCGGTGCATTTCTTGCACAAAAATAAAAAGTGCGTCTACTGAAAAGAAACAAGAACCAGATCCAGATATAAGGATAACCTCGCCTGGAGCGTGGTTCAAAAAGAGGAGAGGGACTTTACTGGCTTGTTTGTCGCCTAAAGTGAGCACAGACATAATTATATCCATAAAAGCAGATTTTATTTGTAACAAATGCTAAAATTTCCATACAATTGTATAAAAAGGATGTATAGTACATTTGAACATGACCATCCATACATACGGGTGGTACTATGAAATGTGGAAGTATAGTCAACGTTTCGCAGTCAATCTGTTTTCTCAGGACTATTCCACGTGTATTATATACATCTACCAATCAAAAAAGAGGATTTCATCAATAGCATATTCTTTCATAACAAATTCAATAGTTGGTACATGCATTTACATTGTGCTCACCACATTATTACTTCCTTCGGGGGCGTGTCGCTGCGTAGCATGGTCAGGAAATGTCCCTTGCTCCACCTAGTGGCAGGTGGTGCCAGAACCATCCGCCCTGTCAGGCGAAAGTTGGACCGCTCATTTAACCTTCACATGAGGTACTATAAAATTAAGCATAGGGAAGTGTATAATATAGTGCCCAGAGATTCCATTCATAATCAGCTAGCCCAGAATGTCTCAGCTATTGCCCGTTTTTCTGGTGTTGCTGCATCTCCCAGATGGCCTCAACCCATCCATGTCCACGCACTCCTAAATCGGACAAACTGCTTTCCAATTCAAGGGAGAGTGTCCATATCAGATCATCGTGCATGGTACAGTGGTTGGGAGATCCACATAGAGACCCAGCTACCCATATCCATGTCAGAAACTCGCAATGCTTCAGCATTATGGCATTGTACAGGAATACTCATGCTGCCAAATGTCAGAAAAATCCTTACCTTCACCTTTTGTGACAGGGGAACCACAGCAGTAGGACGCCCAAGGCTGCCATCCTCTGCTGCGTCCCTGGTCCTTCTAAAAAGCCAGTCCCCTGCCTGGAAGTGACAGAGCCGCGCAGCCGTCCAGCTCCGTCCCCAGTACGAATGCTCGGCGCAGCTCTCCGACGTCACCTCCGGTCCAAACGTTCGGTTGACGGCGCATGCGCGGTCTCACCAGCGTGACGGCCATAAGTCGTCACACGCATACAAGGGGGCCGGGCCGTGCCACCAATCCCTGGTGAAGATTCACCGAAGGGATGACGCAGGGCAAGAGGAGCCCTTCGTCATATCCGAGCGTCAGAACAAATGCCAATAGACTACAGCAGGGCATTGGGAACATCTCCAGACATACCGCCACACAGCGCCATCTATCCCCGGAGGAAGAAATTTACATATGTAGTTCATTATTGTTCATAGAAAGATCTATACAGACATATTATTGCCATAGGCTGCCTACCAAAACTCTTAATAAATATATTGCAGCATTAATCATATTAGATGTACAGTATATTGGTCAGATCAGATCAATGTCATCTTAATCTAAGGGGTATATACAAACAAAGAGAGGCAAGAAAGATGCACAAAAGACTAACACAGAGAAGAAAAGGAGGCCCATGGAGCAGAGGGAAACAATAGAGGGAAGAGGGCATATAAGTATATATCCATACATATACATATCTTATTATAATGCTGCAACTCGGCCCTTATAAAAAGGCATTGAATGTTAAGGACGTGTTAAGTCCTGGAGGTTCAGTGGCCCTCTGATTATATATCCACCTTGCCTCCTTCCTCAGTATTATTCCATCAAAATCGCCCCCATCGGTGGTTCGAAATCACATTTTCCAGTACAAAGAAAGACACAAAAGAGGGATCAAAGCTGTGGTTCAAACCGACATGTTTACATATCGGGGTATATAATAGACCTGCATCCAGATAATATAGGTGATCCTGTATCCGTCTGCCCAGGGTTCTTTTAGTTTTCCTTATGTAGAATGCACTGCATTTACACGTAGCCATATAGACCACCCCCACTCTTTGGCAATCTGCATAGGTTCTGGATCTTAGATATCCTCCCCTGGGTAGGGGAAATGTAGTCCCTTCCCTTATCCAGGGGCATTGTGGACAGCCACCACATCTGAAGGTACCAATTCCACTTGAGGCCCCCTCAGCAGGGGCCGGGGGTGTGTAGTGGCTATGCACCAATCTGTCCCGGATAGAGGGTAATCTTCTATAGACAATTTCCGGTCGATCCCCAACATATCTAAAAATGGTGGTATCTTCGGCCAGAAAGTGCCCGTTTCTGGCCAGAAGTTCCCTGAATACCTCCTGCTGATCACTAAATGTGGTGACCAGTTTAGTGGTACTCATAGGTGCATGTTTTCTAGTATGAAAAATAAGGCTTTCTCTTTCTTGGGATTTGGCTCGCTGGTAAGCTTTCTTTAAAACCTTTTTGTTATAGCCCCTATTCCAAAGGCGAAGAAATAAAGCCCATGCCTCCACCTCAAAGTCCCCGTCCCTGGCACAATTCCTTCTTAGTCTCAAGTATTGACTATAAAGAATACTACGTACCAGGGATCGGGGATGTGCACTCTCAAAGTGCAAAATTGTATTGCCTGCTGTTTGTTTTCAATAGAGTGAGGAGAAAATGGATCCTTCGGGACTAATATATAGTTGTAGATCAAGAAACAAAATGCTTGTTAAATCTGACTCGACTGTGAATTTTAAATTGTATTCATTTTTGGAAATGTATGACATGAACTCAGAGAGTTCCTCAGCCGTTCCCGTCCAGGTGACCAGCACGTCATCTATGTACCTCCGCCACAGTAAAATGTGGCGAAGGTACACGGACGAGGCGTCGTCTGAAAAAAGGGATCTCTCCCAACCCCCCAGGTACAGGTTGGCATACGACGGGGCACAACATGTCCCCATCACAACCCCCTGTACCTGGAGGTAAGAGGATCCACTAAGGGTGAGAGTATTACACGTAAGGATATGTTGAAGGAGTTTCAGTATAAACTCATTAAGGGGCCAGGTTTTCCAATGCAACTCCCTTAGAAAGGTGGAAATAACTTCCACTCCCTTTATGTGAGGGATGCTGGAGTACAGCGCCTCAATATCTATAGCCACTAGGGGGGCTCCAGCAGGTACCACCATACCTTCAATGATCTTAAGAAGTTCCAGAGTGTCTTTCAAGTAGGATGGTAATCTCTTGACGTGAGGCCTCAACTGCCTGTTGACATATTGGCTTGCTTTCTCAGTGTAGCAGCCAATGTCCGATACAATGGGGCGGTCTGGTGGCTTTTCAAGACACTTATGCACTTTCGGTGCATAAAATGTTGAAGTCACTGGCCATTTGACATCCAAAAATTCATATAGATCCTTGTCGATCAACGCCTGATTGTAGGCTGCTGTTATCAAACTTTTGTATTCAGACCGATGAGTCAAAATGAGTTCCTCATTGATCTGTTGGTACCATTCAATATTGTTGAGAATACTGTTACACATGTCGACATATTGTTCTCAATCCATAATGACCACATTGCCCCCCTTATCGGAGGGTTTAATAACAATGTGGTCCTTATGGATCAAGTGATTTAGAGCCTGCTGCTGCTGCTCTGTAAGGTTGGAGGAGCTAGATCCATAATGTGTCGGGAGCCTCCCGACCTCCTTTACTGTTTGCTTCAAGAAGGCCCATACAGCTGGGCACATCTGGAGTTTGGGAAATTTCTTGGACTTGGCCCTGAATTTAATTGGTTCAGGTGATGACTCATCTCCCTCATCCCCAGAAGAGGGGGAGGAAGAAGAGGAGTCAGCCTGAGTGCTTTCCATAAGTTAATTTTCATCAAGTAGTTGAATAAGAATTTTGAGTGTTCGAAAGTCCTGTACCTTCCAAACCTTATATAGGCCCTCGTCTCGGGTCACTGCTTGACCACCATCCCTATCAAAGATAAACTTAAAAGTTAAGTATCTGGCAAAAAGATGAAGGTCTTTAACTACTTCAAACATATTAATCTGCTGGAGTGGGCAGAAGTTGAGGCCAAGTCGGAGGACGTCTATTTCACATGGTGACAGAGGGTATGATAACAGGTTGATTACATCTAAAGAGTCTCCAACTGCATCTGTTTAATGAAAATGGGAAAGATGGACCCATTTGTTATCAAAGGCATCAGAGTTTGTGGTGGTGGGAGCCCTCCCAAAGGGAGTACAATGGTACTGGTCATGTTTGTGTCTGAGTCTTTGGGATAGCTCCCAGATTTTTGCTGTTCCCACCCCGTCCTTATTCTCCTCATCCCTAAACATAGTTAGCCCAGCCCCATTGGTTCTCTCGTCCTCCGTGGCGCTTATGGGTTCCATGTTTGTTTTCTTCCTAAGACCTGGTGAGGGTCTTAACGGTGAGAGTGAGCGTTTATTATTTCTTCCTTCCTGTGAGTGCCATTTCCCCCCTTGTCCCCGTTTTTTTGGTCCTCCTTTCCCGGTCTTTCCCCTCTGTACTGTACTCATCAATCGTTGAGATGATAAGGACGATGCTAAGGAGACCTCTGATTCAGACTGATAGACGGAAAGACTCCTCCCCATCTCCAGTCGAGTAACTCTATTGCCTCTACTGTTCCTTCCCCTCTGCCTTCTATAAGCATAACCTCCCAAAAAGGCTAGTTTGTCTCTATAGAATGTATTTTCTTTTCTTGTAATGATTTCCTTATTATAGTTTTCTAAATATTGTATAAGTTCCTGCTCTCTCTTTTTGAAATCTGTACTTTGGGAGAGGGCACTACCATTTCTTCTTAATTCTTCAATATCTTTTTCCAGGTTAGTGAGATCCTTTAGATATTTCTCTTTGAGCATCTCCATTAGCCTTGTCGAGCATTGCGTGAGGTGTTCCTCCCAGTGCGTCTACATTGCTGGTTTAAAAAAAAAAAAAAATCGAAATACTACATTTGCGGCTAGTGGTGCATTTCTTGCACAAAAATAAAAAGTGCGTCTACTGCTGGTTTAAAAAAAAAAAAGAATAATAAATAGTGCTACATAGTACATTTGCACCTTGCTGGGCATTTCTTGCACAAAATTAAAAAGTGCCTCGACATTGCTGGTTTAAAAAAAAAAAATAGTGCTACATAGTACATTTGCACCTTGCTGTGCATTGCTTGCATAAAATTAAAAAGTCCGTCTACATTGCTGGTTTAAAAAAAAAATAAATAAATAGTGCTACATAGTACATTTGCACCTTGCTGTGCATTTCTTGCACAAAATTAAAAAGTGTGTCTACATTGCTGGTTTAAAAAAAAAGAATAATAAATAGTGCTACATAGTACATTTGTGTTATCACAGACAAGCGCAGCCGCCTGTCCACAGCCAATGTGGACAAGCTAATGTTTATTAAAAATGAACCAGGCATGGATCCCACAAGACTTGTCTGTACCTTGTGCAGAATAGATATTTATACCGGCCTCACACAGCCATTGTTATACTTAAGTGAACTTATTCTTTTTTTTATATAGAACATAAGTCTTTATTGGAATTTGTAACTGGAGAAACATGAAAAATAAACCATGGTACATTTTATATGGAAAAAGTGAACCTGTGCTACAACATCTCGTTACATCTGTGTGAAAAATTAAAACACGTTCTTTACGTGTCGTGAACAATATTTTTTATTGAAGGTTATCAGTACAGATAAAACAAAACAGCCTGTACAATAGGGCTGGTGAACATGTTGCAGGTTAACATACAACTACAGGAACAAAGTAAAAAAAATAAAAAAAAAATCAATAAGGCAATAAATCTAAAGCAATAGTTTCCATCGGGGAGGGGAGAAGGGTTTGCTGGGCATCACTCCGACTCTGAATGTGAACAGAATGCTAATAGACTACACCAAGGAGTGTAAGGGGTCTTCTAGTCAGATGGTTTCAACTTAGTACATTGTGGGGACTAGACCATCTCCTATAAACTGATGTAAGAGAAGTGTTTTTTTTGTTCTTCTCACCCCTATCCCAACTCTCTCTTGTTGGAGTCATATTATGCTATGGGTCATGGGGGGGAGGGAGTAAGGAGGGGGAGGGAGTGGGGAGTGAAGTGAGGGACGGTTTAATATATCAGACTGCCCACTCTTCTTGTTTTTTTTGTGAAGAGAATGTAGTCAAATATCCTCTACCAGATCAGGGGTGTTACATGATTCAACT